>JADLZN010003259.1:0-483077 GCA_018155175.1 Sinocyclocheilus anophthalmus
CTCATATCCTGATGTTGAATATTAAAAAAACCCATGTTATTTGTCAACTATCCAAAATGATTTAGCTGTTGTGGTTTAAAAAAAAAACAGAATTAATCTTTTATAATTCAGCAGTTTTCTACAAGGCCACAGATGCCTTTTTCACATCTTACGTAACCATCAGGTAGGAGATGTTCATGAATGAGTGATGGTGTGTCTGTAACCCATGTTAACAGGATGGCCCCAGAGGTGGCCGCCGTGGAGAGGAAAGGAGGATACAATCACCTGTGTGACATCTGGGCTGTGGGCATCACCGCCATTGAACTAGCCGAACTGCAACCTCCCATGTTTGACCTTCATCCAATGAGGTGAGAGTTTAAACAGCTTTATGGACCTGTTCCAATTCAGAGAGGGCTGAATTTTAGCTCATTTTTTTAATACCATATATCTTATATATATGTGTGACTCAACCAATGACTTGTGTTTGTTGTTTTCAGCGTTATTTTTGCAAATGTTCAGTCAAGTCATGAAAATCATTATCTTATTTATAATAACTTCACAAAATTAATCTAGTTCAGAATAAGACCTTCTCGATTCCCAACTCCATCTACTGTATTAATCATGGCACACTGGGCAGTGAAACGATATCAACGTTTCAATGAGTTAAATGTTTTAAAGGGGTCATATGATGCAATTTAAAGTCATTATTTTGTGTATTGGTGTAAAAGATATGTGGACATGCTTTAAAGGGGCATATAAAGCAGATTTCAATTTTTCCTTTCTCTTTGAAGGGTTACAAGCTCTGGGCATAAAGAGATCTGTAAAGTTGCAAAGACTAAAAAATCAAATCCAAAGAGATATTCTTTATAAAAATTAAGTCAACCACGCTACATAAAACGGCTCGTTATAACACGCCCCCACATGTCTATGTCATTATGTGGGAAGATTTGCATAACGCAGCACAAATGTTCACGCAAAGAAAGAAATAACTTTTATTCTCACTGTAGTATTATTGTTGCCACCGCCGCCATGTCGTGGAGATGCTGTGTGTTTCGTTGTGAAAGCAAAACTACTGTTTGGCCTTCCAAAAGAGAATGATATCCTCTTCGTCATGCCTGAGCTGATCCGTGCTGGTCGCTGAGGAATACATCAACTTTGGGATGTGGATCGCCGGATCGGCTTTCACGTGGACGAAGCGGAGTCCAGCCGGGGTCGTCACATATGGTTGCCGTAAGCCCGCCGGACGCTCCTTCATCGCTAGCCGCACGAGTGTGACACTGTGTGTTTCCCCATTGTTGAAACTGAAACTACTTGTGTGGCCTTCCAAAAGAGGGACACGACTAGAAATCAGTGGTTAAGTTGATAATTTACAACACTGTTCCAGAACAGTAAAACCCAAATATTCAGATGTGTGCAGAACATTTTATAGAGGACTGTTTCCTGATCGAGTCAGCGTTAGACTGACATGCCGCTCTTCGTAAATTTTTTAAATTTGAATCTGACGATTCAAACGCAAGTTTTGAGGAGTGTAGAGTGGCACTTGTTGTTTGTAATTTCTCCGATCACAAATGCAGACATGGTTTTATGTTTACGCGGCGCAATGTAGTGTGTAAAAAGACAGTATAAGTCATAATAATCTGTAATTATGTCCCCACTGGATGCAAAAAAAATGCCTAGTTTGTAATGGGTTTTAATTTTTTTGTCTCGTCGCTCGGGCCGGGACGGATCACAGTATGGTAAGGGGTGTAACATTTCTGTCACATGTTTGAGGTATTCGGCCAATTACAACGCACTGGAGAGCTGGCCAATCACCTCGCTTTCAGACAGATGAGCTTTGTAAAAATCGATGTGTTCCAGAAAGGCGGGGCATAGAGGAGAAACAATAATGTACAGTAGTGGAAAATAATGTGTTTTTTGCACCTTAAACCGCAACAAAAAAACACGTTCTTTGATTTCGTGCACGCTGACACAACAAATGTTCTTTTCGCAACATGTTTATTACCCTTAATGTTCAAAAAAACGTATTTTTCAAATACTGTACATTATTTAGTTATCGATACCCTGTGACTCTCTCAAGCAATGTGTTTCTACTTCCGCCCATCTTCCGAAAGCACAGTTGCTTGATTGCCAGCGGACCCAGTGCATTGTGGCCGAACACACAAGCCGTGTCGAAAAATGTAACGCCCCTTTCCCCACTTACTTCCCTCCGCGCGCTTCAGCTTTCAATATATGTAAAAGCGTCTAAAGGGACAGTACCTAATGTCCTTAGTTTTACCATCGTTCAGCCCCGAAAGAGGAACAGAGTGCGTGACAGGACACCTTATGTAATGATTTTCGTCTGTATTTGCAGACACAAGCGCGATAAGAAGCTTACTACACTTCTGTGATGGACTCTGTCTCTCTCTCACACACACACAACACACACACACACAAGCGCAATACTTACCGGTGCGCAAAACTCATTTTGAACAGTCAATAGCAAATACTTAAACTCTTAAGAAAACATACTTACAGTAGCTGATTCAGAAAAAGCGCCAGATTGTCATAGCAAAGTCAGAATTTACCCTTTTTTTTTAAATAGCCTTTGCACAGCCAGCCTTGTAGACTACTCTCCTAGGTTCACAAAACTGTCGTCCCTAAAATGCGTTGCACAAATTCGAACAACTGGGTTGTGCTGTTCTGTTGTAAATATAACATATCTTAACCAATGATTCCTAAATGCATCTACTTCTGGAAGGCCAAAATAAAGTGCTTTTGCTTTCGCACAGAAACACACAGCTTCTCCCTGACATGGCTACATCAACACTACTGCGGTTCCTGAAACCACGCCTTCTTTCTTTGCATGAACATTTGGGAGGCATTAAGCAAATATTTCCACATAGTGACCTAGACATGTGGGGGCGTGTTAGAATGAGGTGTTTTCGCCCGGTCTGGATTACGCATTCTCTTTAGATAGAACTAAATCCTTTTGTGGGAGCTTGAGCTTTGTAATCTGAGATTTATCTATGCACAATCATCTTGTAACACTCCAAAGAGAAAGGAAGAATAGAAATTGCATCATATGACCCCTTTAATTTACCATATTTCCTTGCTAAGCCAAACTGTTTGGTTTGCTTGTGACAATGCCAACCCGTTTTTGTCTCTCCAGGGCTCTGTTTCTGATGACGAAAAGCAACTTTCAACCCCCCAAATTAAAAGACAAAGTTAAATGGTAAGTGCTAATTACATTTTCAGGCAATTATTAGGTTACCCAGGTGTGTAAAATCCTTGATACCAAGAGGGATATTTCAATGTTAGTTTGTGTTTTATATGCCCGATTCCTTAATTTCATTAATCACCTATGAAATTTGGTCCAAGCACTCTCATTTGCCCTAAACGGTTGCTTTTATGAATTTTAATAAGGTTGGACTTGACATTCTCTTATCTTGTCTGATTAAGAATCTGGTCAGGTCATCTACCGAATAGTTTATTCTTCATTACCTTGCAGCTCTGTTAAATCAAATGAAGTTAATTACATTTAAAGCTAACAAACTGTAAGGCGTCGCAGTGGAAATGCTCTTTGCACATGAGATTTATAGAGATTCTTCTCTGTGTTCCGAAGGACCAATAATTTCCACAATTTTGTGAAGCTGGCTTTGACGAAAAATCCAAAGAAGCGGCCACCAGCTGACAAGTTATTGCAGGTAGGAGGGACTTTTTTTGCATTTTGTATTTTTCGTGTTTGCATTTGTCATTTTATGTAATATTTTTGGTTTTGATTTTGAAGTACCTTTTTTAGTTATTTTATAATTATATTTTTATTTTAAATCACACACATAATATTTTATAAAGCATATCATTTATTTTTATGTATAATATTTCATAATATTTTTGTGTAATTGTTTTGAATTACATTTGTTAAATGCATTTTTTATTTAAGTTTTATTTATAATTATTATTAGTTATCATTCAAGTCAAATGCATCATTTTATTAGTTTTATAACTTATAATTTTACTTTTAAATTATATTTCTAAATGATATATCAAGACTCTTTACTGACAAAAGACAAATGACATGCCTTCAAAAAAATCTAACATTGCCATTTCAACCGTCTACTCCTCAGCATCCCTTTGTGTCCCAGCCGTTAAGTCGTATTTTGGCGATTGAGCTGCTGGATAAAGCGAACAATCCCGATCACTCGTCCTTCACAGACCTGGATGATGACGAGCCAGAGCCGGAGGTACAGTATATCTTCCTGTGTGATTCTCAATGTTATATCACCACTATCACTTCAAGAGTGACTGCCCCTTCGGGACTGTTATTCACAAGCAGGGCCCAGAAAACGCCAGCTGATGGAACTGACATGTTAGCCTCTAAATCCTACGAGTAGGGACGTCAGTTTGACGAGCCCAGCGAGTTTCTATATTCAATATGTCACCCGTTTTATCGAGGTGATATTTTTCAGTGGCTTGCTTTCTTCATTATTAGCCTGTAATAGTTGTTATAATGGCAGTCATTCGTTTCGATTGTCTCTAAAGTTAGGTTTGTACGCCGGCATCTCATCCGGTTGTGCTACAGGGCTACTTCTGCTGATAAAGATTTGTGAAATAATTTGGCCTCTTTCACAGTCCCCCAGCGAGAATGAAGTCTTCATTTCAACTCTCCCTGTTCTACCCATTTCCCCAAGGCCAAAATTTTTTTCCCATTCATTTTGTTTTTCTCCCCCACTTCTCTTATTCACATTCCCCCTCTACGCTCTTGAGTTTACATACGAGGGTGTTTTTGCCAGGTCTTTCCACTCTCCGCAGAGTCCTTCGCTTGCGCTCGCAGAAAGGTATACGGGAGTGTGCATGTGGTGTGGGTGAACATCGGAACGTTTGATTAATAAGTGTTAATTAGGGTTGTGATACATGATGATTTGTTGTTATAAGGTGGTGTTTGTTTATGTATCATATTTTTCTTTATCATTTTTTGTTTCAGAAGGTTTGTAACCTAGACAAAATGTTGGACGATGTGTGTTTTCTTTTTGCTCAGTAGTGGTGTGAGTTGAAACAAGTTGTGTTGTGTTTGTGGGTGTGGGGTGGTGTGTGAGGGAGTCGAAGGTATGCCCAAGGATGTTTTAGGAAGTTTTGCGTTCTTGTCGGATTTTTTATCGGAGTGTTGATCCCTCAAGAGGTCGGTTTCAGAAACGGAAGCTCAGTTCAAAAGCCGGATTTGGATCTGTTGACAACAGATTTTTGTCTGGCCTCTTTGTGCTGAGGTTTGCTTCAAGGGTTTAACAGAACATCAATATCAAAGAGCTTTTAGAAAATGCGTCATTGAATGCAAATAATGTTCAATATTGGGGTGAATCTCGTGAAAACCTGTCAAGAGCATGTCAAGGTCGTATTTAATCCATAAATATAAAGAAAATAATAATAAATGACATTTTTCACAATGAAATTGAAGTTTATTTTGTTTTGAACTCCATTAGAAATTTAACAACATACTATATATATATATTGTTTTTTTTAGTTTGTAATTCTCATGTTCATTTAATTCATTTTGTAAAAATATTGTGAGAAGTTGTGGGGAAAAAGCAATTAAAAAGTCAATAATTAAACTAGATAAAGTAAGACAATACCAACAAAAATTAATAGAAATACGTATTTAAATATTATGGAAATTGAAAAATTTCGATATATAGATACATGCTAATTTGGTGATAGTTTTAATTTGAAATTTGTAATTTGATGTCATTGTTAAATGAATAGAAAGGTTTTTTTCTTTTGATTTCTTGTGAAACCTGTCAGAATATGTCAAGGTCCACGTAACAATGGTAACCCAAAATATAAGAAATGTGAATGACATTTTTTTATAAAGTGTCTGGTTTTCCATTTTATTTTAGGATGTTGTTAGAACACTTTTTAAAACACTAAAATCCAAGACAACAAACAAATAAATAAATACTGTGCACAATTGAAATTAGGCTAGATCTACACTACCGCCTCAAAGGTTTGGGATCGTAAGACTTTTAATGTTTTTAAATAAGTATCTTCTGCTCATCAAGGCTGCTTTTATTGGATCAAAAATACAGAAAAAAAACTGAAATCTTGCTAAATGTTATTACAATGTTAAAATAACGTTTTTTTCTATTTGAATAGACTTTAAAAAATAATGTATTAATGTGATGCAAAGCATCATTACTCCAGTCTCAGTGTCACATGATCCTTCAGAAATCATTTAGATATGCTGATTTATGCAATCCAGTGCTGGAAACAGTTTGTGCTGCTTAATATTTTTTTGGAATCTGTGATACTTTTTTTCAGGATTTTTTGATTAATAAAAAGTTAAAAAGAAGAGCATTATTTAAAAAGAACTCTTTTTTAATTAATATACACTACGTTCAAAAGTTTGGGGTCAGTACTTTTTTTTTTCTTTCTTTTTTGAAAGAAATTAAAACTGTTAAGTTGTTAAACTTGTTTTAAGTGTTTAATTGGTAAGACGTGATAGCAAAGATTGATATGGTTAGAAAAGATTTATATTTTGAATAAAAGCTGTTCTTTTAAACTTTCTATTCATAAAAGAATCCTGAAAAAGTATAGCATTTTCCCAAAAAAATGTTTGACAGCACAACTGTTGCCAACATTGATGATTCTAATAATAAAAGAAGATATAAGAATGATTTCTTAAGGATCATGTGACATTTTATACTGGAGTAATGACTGATGGAAATTCAGTTTTACCATCACAGGAATAAAATTACATTTTAAAATATATTAAAATGGGAAACAGTTGTCTTCAATTGTAATCACCTTTGCAAGATTCTGTTTTGTTGGGTTTGTCTGTATTGATCAAATAATGCAGCCTTGATGAGCAGAAGACACTTCTTTAAAAAACATTACAAGTCTTACGGATCCCAAACTTTTGAGCGGTCGTGTTTATATAAAGATTTTATGTAAAACATTTTTAAACTGAAATATAACCAACGGTTATGGTGGCTTCTTTCTCATGCATTTAAATTTGTTTTATTAAAATTAACATTCATTAAACATATGTATGTTTTTTGGAAAGTATAGATAATATCTTTTAGTCACTGTACCATGTGGCTCAAGTGCTAAGAGGTGTGATAGAATATTCACAGGCATCCGCTGAGAGAAGGGTGCAGTGTTTGGCATGCTGTCTATTTCTATTTCAGAGCCCTGCTGTGTCCTTGTTGTCTGAAGGTCGTGCGTCTGTTCTTCTGTCTTATCTCTCCTCATCACATCTACTTCAGCCCTGCCGCTGTGAAACTGAAGTGAAGGATGTCCTTCAGCGACCATTTTGTTTCCTGGACCTGTTCATGATTCAAAAGCCTGCATGCCGTGTATTTATGTTTGGTGCTTATGCATGCGTTTCCATATCCATAGGCATGTGTGCATCTGTGCTTGTGTGTGTGTGTTGCTGATGGAAGGTGTTCTCTGATTCATGAATGATAGCAAACTTTTCAGGATAGTCATCAGGGACCCAGCTGTCGGACGCCCAGTAGGCCGTAATGATTTTCTCTTGGGCTGCAGTGAGACAGGACAGCAGCGTCAGACAGATAGGGATTCAGAGGGTCAGCATCATGACCCCTGCTGTTATAAGAGAGTGATGCTTGGCATGTATTTTTAGCTTCTAGAGTTTGCCCTCCACTGAGTCTCTGGCAGTGGCACTAAGTGATATCTGAAGTGTAAGCATCTAAGCCGCTCTCGTCTTAAACGTATTGATGTGTGCTGATTTTGCTGACGGGGTGTTTTTATCTTTACTGGTCCTCTGATCAGCTAAGATTGGCGCACTAATATGCAAGCTATCGATTGAGCACAGCTACAATCTCAACTTTTTTGGTTTAATGTTGTTTACTTATAAAAGCCATTCAACTCGACATGTCGAATAAGATTGCTTAATAGTGATTGACCGATATTGGTTTTCCAATAACCAAGGCTGATATTTAGAGTGCAGTGTGGCCCGATGACCAGCATAATGCATTGAAATGATGCTAAATGAGGCGTACCCAAAATTTCTAGAATTAAAACACTGATATAATAAATACATTTGATATAATATTCAATCAAAATTCACAGGTTCAAGGTGAACTAAGGGGAAGAAATCACTAAATGTCTTGGTCATGTTTCAATCCAAAATTCATACAGAAAAACAGGAAATTATATTTAGCATATTTTAAGGATGATTAAAACATTATTGCACTGTCACATTATATTAATTGACAATTACACCCTTCTAATAATTATCAGTTTTTTTGTTTTTTTCAAGAAATCATTGTGAATTAAAAAACAAATGTGTACAATACTGTCATTAAAGATAATGAAAATAATGGGATGGTCCTTTAAATTAACAGCCCAAATATAATAATAAAAATATAATGTCAATTTTTTTTATATTGTTTTATTCAAGTTATAATAAAGATTTCTGTTTAATGAACAGGTCATTTTCATTATATACCATTCCTGTTGTAAAAAATAGTGGAAAAATATGCGAGATCCTTTAAAGTAATAATAATATGATTTTATTCTTTTAATAAGACTCAAAAATTCATGTGCATTCACCGAACTAACACTCATTGGACTCATTAGGAAGTAAACTGCAAAATATCAAACTTAATAAAACACTGGATTGGTCATTCGCACTCTAAATGCTGGAGATAAACTGTCCTTAGATGTGTATTTGCGGGTTTATGTATTTACTCTCCTGTGTGTTTCATTTATACCTAGCTCAGTGTCTGTTCCCATCGGATTTGGATCAACAAGCCTACCAGGAGGGTAAGGGAAGACTCGGGCAGAGATAACTGTGCGTGTGTTGGATTTCTCCCCTGGGCGGACGAAGGGCGCTTGCTCTCGCTGAGCTGGCTGAGTGAATTTCCAGCCTCAGTTCGTCAGTGAATTAAATCTCGGCAGGACGTTACCAGAAATATCTCTATGATCGGTCTGTCAGTTCTGCTGGGGGATTTTTTTTCCCCGATCTGTATCATACCCACAGAAGGTATGCGGAACTTAAAAGTAATGTGGGTTTTGAGTGAACAGCAGCCATTGAAATGATTACTTAAAGTTCAGACTCAAACCCCAGTTATCAGTGAAACTGAGGATTGTTTAACAATAAAAGGATAGTTTGCCACATAAATATTTGTCGCATTACTCACCCTCATGTCATTATAAACCCACGTGCCAATATATTTCTGTGCAATACAGAAAAAGTAAGACTGTTCCTTTAATAATTTTTTTGTTTTCTTGCAGTCGGTCAGGTGAAGTTTGACCCTCCTTTAACAACAGAGACAAAACCATATCATGAACTGGTGAGCACCATCATCGTCCTGCTGTTTGCTTTGGGACTTTCTGTGATTGCAAACAATTATGTCAGATCAACCAATCAGACCACACTTAGGTATAATTCACCCAAAAATGAAAATTCTGTCTTAATTTAATGCCTTTCCAAACTCGTAAGACTTTTGTTCATCTTTGGAACACAAAATAAGGTATTTTTGATGAAAACCGAGATCTTTCTGACCCTGCAGCAGAAACATTTAAGGCCCAGAACGGTAGTGAAGACATAATTAAAATAGTCCATAAGTGTGATGTCAGTGGTTCAACTGTAATGCTATGAAGCTAAGTGAATGCTTTTTGTGCACAAAGAAAGCAAATATGAAAAACTGATGTCACATGGTCTATTTTAACAATGTCCTTACTGCCGCTCTGGGTCTTAAATGTGATAGTTGCATTGCTGTCTATGGAGGGTCAGAGAGCTCTAGGATTTCATCAAAAATATCTTATAATTTGTGTTCCGAAGATGAAAGAAGGTCTTACAGGTTTGGAAAGACATGAGGGTGAGTAATTAATGACCGAATTTCATTTTTGGGTGAACTATCGCTTTAAACCCTTTGCTTTAGAACATTTCATTATACTGGCTCTGTTCCAAAACCTAGTGAGCTTTTGTAAGGAATCTCAAAATTAGAAAGCTCTACAAAGGCCGCAACCTAGTGCGCAACACAGACAGCTCAACTCACAATAGAGTAATAATAGAGTTTGGGGTTAGCATGTTGCTAAGCTACCAGTGTGATTAAAACCAAACATCACTCAGAAATATTGTGTAGATTCATGCAATTTTATTGATTCAATTTAGTACTAAATAAAAAACTATTTTATGTATAATCTATATTTTTTGCCTTGTCGCCATCTTGTATTTTGTATTGATTTGTGTCAGTGCATTCTGGGATTGGCTTCTAAATGAGATGTTGCCTTAGAATTTGCTCTCTTAGTATGCTTTAATAACCTTTAATAACAGCCTTTGTGTTGGGAACGTGTCTATGATCCCTCCATAAGGAGCTAACTAGGTTTTGGAACAGAGCAACCGTGGAACCACCCAGTTGTGTCAAGCTTAATTTGAAATCACACTGCCTGTCTAGCCGTTCACAGTGCTCATAGCTATGTATAGTGAACACTTCCAAATGATTTTTCCTATAAACTGACACTTCCTATTATGTAACACTTTCCTTGTGTACAGTACACCTCAATCCCAGCTCGTCTCCTGACAGCGGCTTGTTTTCTCTCACATCATGTTTGACTGTTGTGTATTTGAGACGTCTGTCTCGCACTCTCACCACCGCGATAATTGAAAGGTTAGATGCAGCTTTCTGTGGCATCTAATCAATAAGACTTCCTTTAAGCGCTGCAGAAAAATGCAGCATTGACTCATCTTTGTCTCATTTGAGCACTCAGACTTTCTCATGTTGTAACTGGATTTGTCATCCTTTTATAAACCAGATCATTTTTTAACAGCAGGACATCAAATTAATGCCGATTCCCATTGTAGCCTCATGCTTATGATGTCATCTTCTGAATAGGACCTCACGTCTGAAGAACCTCACATCCCCCCACGCTTTGATTTTCTTTGTATTTTTTGGATTCACATCACGTTGCCCTACTGTTTCTAAAGAAGCAGTACATAATTGCTGCAACTAGCGGGTTTTTTTTCACAACCGCCAACTCAAACAATAAACTAAATTTTTGTAGATTTCCAACACATTTAAAACACTCACATTGTGTCTGCCTATATATGCATGTGTGTGTGTATGTGCTGGTTTTTTTACACTTTTTGAAAGGCCTGTTATGCTCACCAAGGATGCTGGTTAATTAAAAACAGTAAACTTGTATTATTACTATTTAAAATAACTTTTCAATTTTTATACTTTTTAAAATGTAATTTATATTTGTGATGACAAAGCTGAATTTTCAGAATAATTACTCCAGTCTTCAGTGTCAACGATCCTTTTTGGGATTCTTTTGGTCAAATAATGAAACAACTTATTATTAGTAAAGGTATGTACTGTTTAGTATATATATATATATATATAAGTGGGTACGGGAAGTATTCAGACCCCCTTAATGTTTCACTCTTTGTTATATTGCAGCCATTGCTAAAATCATTTAAGTTAATTTTATTCCCTCATTAATGTACACACAGCACACCATATTGACAGAAAAACACAGAATCGTTGACATTTTGGCAGATTTATTAAAAAAGAAAAACTGAAAAAAAAAAACTGGTCCTAAGTATTCAGACCCTTTGCACAGTATTTAGTAGAAGCACCCTTTTGATATAATACAGCCATGAGTCTTTTTGGGAAAAGTGCAACAAGTTTTTCACACCTGGATTTGGGGATCCTCTGCCCTTCCTCCTTGCAAGATCCTCTCCAGTTCTGTCAGGTTGAATGGTAAACGTTGGTGGACAGCCATTTCTAGGTCTCTCCAGAGATGCTCAATTGGGTTTAAGTCAGGGGCTCTGGCTGGGCCATTCAAGAACAAAGAACAGTCACAGAGTTGTTGTGAAAACACTCCTTCGTTATTTTAGCTGTCTGCTTAAGGTCATTGTCTTGTTGGAAGGTAAACATTCGGCCCAGTCTGAGGTCCTGAGCACTATGGAGAAGGTTTTCATCCAGGATATCCCTGTACTTGGCCGCATTCAACTTTCCCTCGATTGCAACCAGTCGTCATGTCCCTGCAGCTGAAAAACACACCCACAGCATGATGCTTCGCACCACCATTCTTCACTGTTGGGACTGTATTGGACAGGTTTGTTATGAGCAGTGCCTGGTTTTCTCCACATATACCTCTTAGAATTAAGGCCAAAAAGTTTTATCTTGGTTTCATCAGACCAGAGAATCTTATTTCTTGGAGTCCTTCAGGTGTTTTTTTCATGTGTCTTGCACTGAGGAGAGTTTTCTGTCGGGCCACTCTGCCATAAAGCCACAACTGGTGGAGGGCTGCAGTGATGGTGATTTCTACAACTTTCTCCCATCTCCCGAATGCATCTCTGGAGCTCAGCCACAATGACTTTGGGTTCTTCTTTACCTCTCTCAACAAGGCTCTTCCCGATAGCTCAGTTTGGCCGGACGAACAGCTCTAGGAAGGGTTCTGGTCGTCAAAAACGTCTTCCATTTAAGGATTATGGAGGCCACTGTGCTTTTAGGAACCTTAAGTGCAGCAGAATTTTGTTGTAACCTTGGCCAGATCTGTGCCTAGCCACAATTCTGTCTCTGAGCTCTTCAGCAGTTCCTTTGACCTCATGATTCTCAATTGCTCTGACATGCACTGTGAGCTGTAAAATCTTATATAGACAGGTGTGTGGCTTTACTAATCAAGTCCAATCCGTAAATCCAAACACAGTTTGGACTGAAAATGAAGGGTAGTAAAACACCATCTCAAGGATTATCAGAGCGTATGGACAGCACCTGAGTTTCATGGATGAGTGTCACAGCAAAGGGTCTGACTACTTAGGACCATTGATTTTTAAGTTTTTCTTTTTTAATAAATCTGCAAAAGGTCAACAATTCTGTGTTTTTCTGTAAAAATGGGGTGCTGTGTGTACATTAAAGAAGAAAAAAAATTAACTTAAATGATTTTAGCAAATGGATGAAATATAACAAAGAGTGAAAAATTAAAGGGGGTCTGAATAACTTTCGTACCACTGTATTATAGTACTATTATATATCTATTTATATATAGATTATATATATATATATATATTCTATATAAATTATTTATTTATTATATTATAATTAATTTAATTAGTTTATAATAATTTATATAATGTAAATAAATATTTATTTATTTATAAATTATTTAGTATAATTATTATATTTATTTATATTATATTTATAATAAAAATTATAAATTATTATATTAATATATATAATTTAAAATTATTATATAAAATTTATATTATAAATTTAATATAAATTAATAATTTCTCTTTTTTTAATTTGATAATATATTTATTTATTAATATTATTATAATTTATTTATTATAAATATATATACTATATATATATTCTACTAGTAATATATAGTATTATATACTATATAATCATTATCTATATAATATCGTTTATAAGTTTGCCACATTACAAAGAACGGAAGGGTCTGTAATTTTTATGGTGGTTGTTAACGAATAGAGGACAGAATACCAACCACATTAAAAAACACATTATAAACGTTAGAGATTGATTTGCTTTTAAGTGAGTGAAATAAGTATTTGATCTCCTACCAACTAGCAAGAATTCTGGCTTCCACAGATTGGTTATGTGCCCATGTGGAAAACAGATTAGTCCTGCCACTTTAAGAAGTTACTCCTAATGTCAGCTCGTTAGGTGTATAAGACACCTGTCCACACAATCTGCATCTTCCATTCCAACCTCTCCCACCACCATGGGCAAGACCAAAGAGCTGTCAAAGGATGCCAGAGACATGGTTGTAGATCTGCACAAGGCTTGAATGGGCTACAATATCATCAGCAAGAAACTTGGTGAGAAGGAGACAACCAGTTGTGCGCGTATGCGGACTGGAAGAAATCCAACTAACATAGTGGCCTCGGTTGGAGCTCTGTGCAAAGATCTTGCTCATGGGGTAAGGAATGATCATGAGAAAGGTGAGGATAAGGCCTCCGAACGACACGGGAGGAGCTTTTTTAATGAGATTAAAAGCCAGGAGCCACAGTAAACAAGAAAAACATTGTAACAATACGCGTCATGGAATGAAATCCAGCAGCTACGCAAGTCCCCTTGATCAGAAAGCACATGTACAGGCCCGTTTAAAGTTTGCCAAAGAACATCTAAATGATTCAGAGAAGGCTTGGGAGAAAGTGCTGTGATAAGGTGAGACCAAAATTGAGGTCTTTGGCATTAACTCGACTCACCGTGTTTGGAGGAAGAGAAATGCTGACTATGACCCCAAGAAAACATCCCTACAGTCAAGCATGGAGGTGAAAACATTATGCTTTGGGGCTGTTTCTCTGCTAAGGGTACAGGACGACTTCACCACATTGAGGGGCAAATGGACGGGGCCATGTACTGTAAAATCTTGGACGAGAACCTCCTTCCCTCAGCCAGAACACTGAAGATGGGTCATGGATGGGTCTTTCAGCATGACAATAACCTGAAACATACCACCAAGGCAACAAAGGAATGGCTCAAGAAGAAGCACATTAAGGTCATGGAGTGGCCTATCCAGTCTCCAGACCTCAATCGAAAATATGTGGAAGGAGCTGAAACTTCGAGTTGCCAAACAACAGCCAAGAAACCTTAAGGATTTAGAGATGATCTGTAAAGAGGAGTGAACCAAAATCCTGATGTGTGCAAACCTGGTGACCAACTACAAAAAACGTCTTACCTCTGTGCTTGCCAACAAGGGATTCTGCACCAAGTACTAAGTCATCTTTTACTTGGGGATCAAATACTTATTTCACTCACTGAAATGCAAATCAATTTCTAACCTTTATATAATGTGTTTTTTTCTGGATTTTTGGTTGGTATTCTGTCTCTATACATTAAAGTAAACCTACCATAAAAAATTACAGACCCTTCATTTATTTGTAAGTGGGCAAACTTACAAAATCAGCAGGGATCAAATAAATATTTCCCCCACTCTATATATATGCAACAGCCTCTACGTGCCTCGGAAATTGTCTTCTAAAAGTAAGCATTTTTATTGGGGGGCTCCTATTTATGTCAGTTATTTTACTTAATTGCAGAAGTACCTATCCATTGCAGTGGGTGAAATTACTGAACCTAAACCTAGGAGTATACAAAGGTTCATTTAGATGAAAATTAAATTAAAGCAACTGGAAACTATTATTATTATATATATATATATATTAATATATATATACAGGGGGACGGAAAGTATTCAGACCCTCTTAAAATTTAAATCTTTGCAGACATTTGCTAAATCATTTAAGTTATTTTTTTTCCTCATTAATGTCACACAGCACCCCATATTGACAGAAAAACACCAAATTGTTGACATTTTTGCAGATTTATTTCTTTTTTCTTTTTCAAAAAAAAAAACTGAAATATCACATTGTCCTAGGTATTCAGACCCTTTGCTGTGACACTTATTTATTTAACTCAGGTGCTGTCCATTTCTTTGATCATCCTTGAGATGGTTCTACACATCATTTGAGTCCAGCTGTGTGGATTATATATTGGACTTGATTAGGAAAGCCACACATCTGTTTATATAAGACCTTACAGCTCACAGTGCTGTCAGAGCAAATGAGAATCATGAGGTCAAAGGAACTGCCTGAAGAGCTCAGCAACCGAATTGTGGCAAGGCACAGTCTGGCCAAGGTTACAAAAAAATTTCTGCTGCACTTGAGGTTCCTTAGAGCACAGTGGCCTCCATAATCCTTTAAATGGAAGATGTTTGGGATGACCAGTACCCTTCCTAGAGCTGGCCGTTTGGCCAAACTGAGCTATCGGGGGAGAAAGGCCTTGGTGAGAGAGGTAAAGAAGAACCCGAATATCACTGTGGCTGAGCTCTAGAGATGTAGTCGGGAGATGGGAGAAAGTTGTGGAAAGTCAATCATCACTGCAGCCCTCCCCCAGTCGGGGCTTTATGGCAGAGTGTCCCTACGCAAGCCTCTCCTCAGTGCAAGACACATAAAAAAACACCTGAAGGACTCCAAGAATGGTGAGAAATAAGATTCTCTGGTCTTATGAGACCAAGATAGAATTTTTGCCTTAATTCTAAGTGGTATGTGTGGAGAAAACTAGGCACTGCTCATCACCTGTCCAATATAGTTCCAACAGTGAAGCATGGTGGTGTCAGCATGATGCTGTGGGGGTGTTTTTCAGGTGCAGGGACAGGACGACTGGTTGCAATCGAGGGAAAGATGATTGCGGCCAAGTACAGGGATATCCTGGAAGAAAAACCTTCTCCAGAGTGCTCAGGACCTCAGACTGGGCCGAAGGTTACCTTCCAACAAGACAATGACCCTAAAAACACAGCTAAAATAACGAAGGAGTGGCATCACAACAACTCTGTGACTGTTCTTGAATGCCCAGCCAGAGCCCTGACTTAAACCCAATTTGGAGAGACCTAAAATTGGCTGTCCACCAATGTTTACCATCCACCCTGACAGAACTGGAGAGGATCTGAAAGGAGGAATGGCAGAGGATCCCCAATCCAGGTGTGAAAAACTTGTTGCATCTTTCCCCAAAAGACCCATGGCTGTATTAGATCAAAATAAGGGTGCTTCTACTAAATACTGAGCCAAAGGGTCTGAATACTTAGGACCATCTGATATTTCAGTTTCTTTTTTAATAAATCTGCAAAAATGTCACAATTCTGTGTTTTTCTGTCAATATAGGGTGCTGTGTGTACATTAATGAGGAAAAAAAATAACTTAAAATGATTTTAGCAAATGGCTGCAAATAACAAAGATTGAAAAATTTAAGGGGGTCTGAATACTTTTCCGTACCCACTGTATATATATATATATATTATATATAATATATATATATATAATATCTATAGGTATGTGTGTGGTGTGTGATTGTATTTATGTATAGTTGGGTGTGTCGAGTAATAAAGCTATCATTAAAAATAATCATTAAAATAAAGAGTAACAATTACTTTTAGAGTAGTAGCAGAATTAATTAATAGAGATTAATATAGTATTTTATTAATAGAGTATTAGCAGAATTAATAGAGTAGAGTAGAATTATGATCTCGGTAACTCTACAGAACTTGGGTAACCCCAAGTTACCACAACGCCAAGTTACCACAATCCCAAGTTACCACAACCCCAAGTTACCACAACGATCATGGTACCACAACACCACTTTTCAGCAATTATGTACTGCCTCTTTAACACACAGGCCTGTTTAAAAACCTATTGAATTCAGGTGGGCATGGCCTTTGCAAACACCTCTTCACCCCAACCGCCCTTAACCCATCAGTCTTTTGTTTCTGTAAAACTACATGGGCATCACATGTGTATGTGTGTAATTAACCAAAGTTTCTTGGTCCTTCTAATAAACAGCCCGACATTGACGATTTTTTGGACTGTGCCGAAGAAATATACTACACTGCAAGATCTAATCTGGTATTTTTTTTGTGTATCTTACTCTTTCTTTGTCTTCGCGTCCCCTATCTTTTTTTTAGCATCATGTCCGCTTCGTAACACTTGTGTAGTGTACTCATCCTCCCATATGTGACTTTAATCTCTTTTGTTCATTTAATCGCCATTCATTTTGCCTTATCTTATTTAGATCATGGCAGTCTGTCTTTTCATCTTGCCTGTATATTATATCAGTGTTATTGCCTCTGTCTGTCACGCCAAATATATGTGCTGGATCATTTGTTTAGGTATTTCAGCCTCTAGCTTCATTTAAAGACATATCCCTCAAAGTCGATATGTCGCTGCACTATTCAGTAATCAAAAGCACTTTGAAATTGCAAAGCAAAGCATTTTATGTAGTCGAGGCCTCTGAGGGGCTTTATTTTTAGGACTTGTCACAATCAGACACATCTTAAAGCGAGCGAGAGTGAATGGAGAGAGAGAGAGATTAGGGTTAGACAGACGGAATGGATGTTGAGTGGGACGGAGAAGGGGAGTGCCTCGGGCACCACATGCACAGCCAGAGCGCCCCCCATAAAGAGTCTGAAGTGCCTGTGCATATCCCACAGGGATAGTTAAACCAAAGTGCTCTGCAGGTCTGTGAGTGAGGGGGAAACATTGCTTCAGCAAGCAACGCTTTGCGCAACAACCCTAGCACACACGGTCTGTTTGAGGTATCAGCTAATTCTGCAGCAGGGAAACAACCTCACCGCTCCCTTTCAACACCAATTTATTGTGAACACCTACAGTACTGAACAATAGTTGGGTACTGAATTCCAATTGGCTCTCTTTCTTACATATATTCGCATACTGAATTGTGATTTGTCTTTGAAAGCTGTCACGAGTGCCAAAGAGTGTTTGATGCATAATTTCATTATCATCAAAGTCTAAAAAATCTGATATTGAACATCTGATATTAATGATATTTAATATTTATTGTGGAGTAAATTAAGTTAATATTAAGTATATTCACAATATTAAATTTAAAAAAATCTATATTTTGAAACTTTTATTTTAATTTGACATCTTATTCCAATTATTCTGAATTATATTTATTTATTATTTTTTGTAAATGTTATATTTTGTAAAGTTAACGTTTTGAATTAAGCATATTTAATATTTAATATTTAGATTTTTTTTTTTCTCCACCTTTTTTTTTCTTTTTTAATAACGTCAAATCAGTTTTGGTGATGTTATATAAAGGCAAAATAGTACTGATTTTTTTTGTATTGTGCATTTAAAAGTTTTATAACTAAAATAATTTGACGTCAAACTAGGTGGATACTTACAACAAACTTTTTACATAAAATTTGTAGAGATTGAAAACGTAATAAATCTAAATCTTCTAACACTGTGTCCTAACGACACACAACGCGATGCAGCGACATGCGATAAATGGTATCTTTTCCATGTGTTTTTGTCTAATAGGCTGTGAGGCGGAACACGGAAATTCTCTTTTTAGGAACACGGTTTCTATTTCCACGACGTCGCCGGAACCACCACATACAACGATATGAAAACAGTATGATAATTCAGGTGATTATGTGCTTTATTCAAAGTTAAACGGGCTAATGTGCGTTCGTCTGATCTCATTTTGAACTGTCCTTTTATAAGACATCCTGAAAGCAACATTACAGATCGTGTACCTCCAGATCTTTAAATAAATAAAGCAAAGATAGGTAGTTAAAAATATGTGAATCTATGCGACCCACACCACGCATATTCCATATCAAAGATGGTATCAGTCACTCAGTATGTACTTATAATAATGTTGAAAAGGTTTTAATATTTATGAATTAGATTATAAATTATCCATTTCGTTGTGAGTGCAGAGCGCTTTCAGAGAGAGCCCGCCCACACATGCTTCTGATTGGCTGTGATATTTGATGGATTCTGTCGCGTCGCATCTAGTGTGGACACCCAAATTGATTATCGCTGGAATCTTGTTGTGTCGCATGTAGTTAGGACACTGTGTAACACATCCTACTTAGATTGTGGATACTAATTGTAATTTTGGGCTTTTTATTAGATTTTGCCATTAGACAGTGACAGGGAACTATTGGAGGATGTTGTTGCATAGTTTGCGAAATTTATAAGCCTCACATGGTTAGGCCTCTTAAAAGAAACGTTTTTCCCTTTTTCATCTTTTTGCGTTTTTGAGGCTTTCTTGAGTGACACCTCATCCATCTGGTCTGAAGCCCACGCACTGAGGTGGCACAGCGAATCACATGCTTAGAATTGGTGTCTTTGACTGCCTATGAAGAAACCAAAGGGAGGGAGATAAAAGAAGGCGGTGACAGAAGCAGTGAAGCGGATAGTCTGGGATGTTCTGTTAGCTTTTACTCTTTTACTCTTCCATCCTTACTCTCTCCATCACTCTTACTGAAAAGCCTCCCATCAGCAGAAAGGCAGCAAGCGAATAAGGATATGACAGTTTGCTGCGCAAAGGAAATTTGGTTTGTTAATCTGCAGGGCCAAATCAATGAGGTTTTGCTTGGCTGAAAGCTGTATTCCAGAGAGAGAGGAAGAGGGGGAAAATGAGTGATAGAGGTGTGGAAGCAGCAAAAAGAGACAGACAAAAATTAAAGAAAGAGTTTGAGAGAGAGAATGTCCTCAGGATTAATCATCAGTAACCTGATTATTATAGCAAAATCCTCTGCCTGAACATTTTCTGTAATGGATGAAGCACTGCAGCCAACTTCCCTCAAAAAATAAGACGCACCGTTTCCCTTAAAGAGATACTCCAGATTTGTTTGTTTTTTTTAAACTCATCTTTAAAATATTGTGACTGCTTCAGTGTGTGTATTGGATATAAAGTCAGCATTTTTTTCTTATTCAATTCAAATTCTTAGAACATTCAAAACCTAATGAATAAATCATAAAAAAAATATACAGTTAATAAATGTACATTTTACAAAAATAAAACATTATACAGTTATTTTAAATCAATAATATGGTCACACTTTATTTTACGGTCCAATTCTCACTATCAACTCACTATTAACTACAACTTTACCTCTGTAAATTCTTAATTACTGCTTATTAATAGTTAGTAAGGTCGTTGTTACGTTTAGGTATTGGTTAGGATTAGGGATGTAGAATATGGTCATGCACAATATGTGCTTTATAAGTCCTAACGAACAATCAATATGTTAAAGATAGGCATGCTAATAAGCAGCTAGTTAATAGTGAGAATTGATCCCTACTAAAGTGGCACTAATAATTTTGATAACAGTAGTAATAATAGAGATGTTTTTTAGATAAATACAGTATATATTTACATATATTATTTATACAAAGAAATACATTAAAATCATCTGGTTTAGGTGGAACATTTCTGTGTTGTCTAACATGTGGTTATTTGTTACTGATATAGGTGTTTGTTCATGCATATACGGATAACTTCCCTTCCACGTCCTTTCCTGGTATTCTCATGCGAATACCAAGTTAAATTAACCTTGTTTACTGTTTCAGCTGGTCATGACGTGTTGAAATTACATTAGCTCCCCGTCCAGCTTCCATTATAAAATTAGATTATTTACTGTAAACACGTTTTCTCCATGCACTGAGGGATCGTTGAAATTGTTGTGATAATCGACATGCCGCAGATAAACATTAGGTCGAAAATAACGTCATGTTCCTAAAATATTCCTCACATTGCACATTTTCAGTGTCTGAGGTTCTGTGTTTTATAGATACTGCCTCTGTTTTATGATTCTATTAATTCATGAACACTAAGCTATTTCAAGTCATTGCCTGCTTGAATGATCATATTGGCGAGTGGGAGGAGAGATGGCACATGGCCCAGTCCTCCCACAATGCTCTGATTAAGAGTAGAACATTGTGAGAACTTTGAATTAATTCCTTTCCAGCAGTCTTCTGCAATCTTAACAATTTTTATTGTATTTCATAAAAAAAAAAGTGAGAACTTAAGTTTTTCGGTATTGTCGGTCTGTCTAGGTGTATCCAATCTGTTCCATGTGAATACATTTTTACTTTTTACACTGTAAAATGTGATTACTGTTTGTTTGTTTAATTGTACTACAATTATTTTAAGTTCACCCAAAAATGAAAAATCTGCCTTCATTTACTCTCATGTCATTTCAAACCTACATGCATTTATTTTTTTTCTGCTCAACACAAAACATTTTTTTTTTTGTGCATACAATGAAAGTCAGTGTTGTTTTGGACCGACCCCACTGCTTTTATGAGTCAAAAATAGAGCTGTCAAACGATTAATCAAAAATAAAAGTTTTTGTTTTCATAATATATGTATGTATACTGTGTATATTTATTATGTATATATAAATACACACACATACAGTATATATATTGAACATATTTACATGTATATACATTTATATACTTATATTTTATATTATATATAAATATATTGAATATATAAACATAACATTTTTTCTTAGATATATACATGCATGTGTTTTCTATTTATATATACATAATAAATATACACTGTATACACACATATATTATGTAAACAAAAACTTTTATTTTGGATGCGATTAAAGAATCCAAATATGATTGTTGAAAGAGCTGTGTGCTTGCTTGCTAACGTAGAGCTAATAGAGATGAATGCTCATCTCATCATCACTTCCATTATGTTTTTACTCACTAATAGACCTCAAAATTCCAAAACCGCTGTGAAACTGCATGTGTATTTATTGCTCCGTCCATGCAATAAATTACAAACAAAGAACCTAGAGTTCATAAATGCTGGACATGTTACGCATATCTTACCATTCATGTTCTCTTTTCATGCATCTTTTGACGTGTGCATGAATGTAGCAAAGCTCTGTGTAAACGTACTTGTGTTCCGCATATTTTAAAGCTTAAGATGAAGACATACACTATGTGACTTGCTTTCTCTTTGTTCCAGGATTTACAGATGGATTATGGGCAGGGATCCCCTAAAGGCTCCATCATGGGAGGAAATAAGTAAGTTTCAGCACACTGTTGCACGTTAAATAAAAAGTCAGACAATAACAAATTCAATCCAGCCCATAGAACTTTCAACTATAATAATTTTTAAAAACTACACAAAATGTTTAATTACATTTACATGTATAAAAACATTTAAATTATTTTAAAATATTTTCTATATATTTTATTTCTTTTTATATGCTCTACAGTACCTTCATAAAGCCATAGAGTCTGAAAACCGTGGGTTTGAGGAAACACTGCATCATCATGTTGTCAGCTTGATGATGCATTGAGTTCAGTTGTATGTCAAGCTGTGTATGTTTTCCTTTCCCTGTATTCATGAGAGAGTTAATTCAGAGGTAAAGACACATGCAGGGTTTGTTCATGATGTGTGTGTTTCTCTGTACATCCATTTATCTCACACCTGACATTGCTGTCTCACTAATGTGACACTGTGTTGCAGGTAGCTTTTGTGGGATCTGTATGATTGCCGTTCTTTTATAATATACACACCCTGTGCCTTGTTGACTGTTTTTGCCATATAGTGAACAGAAGGTCGAGTACACCAGATGGAGTGGCAGTGAAACCATTCCCTCTGTGTTTGTGTGAGCGCCTGTGCGTGTGCTCAGAGGTGTTGCTCTCAGCTCTCATCAACAGATGGGTCCCGAGCACTTTCGAGAGACACCCCCTCAGCGTCACAATTCACCAGATATGAGCTGTCATCCACTCTCATTCAGTCAGTTTTATGCACAGATACAGTAATCAGCCTCTGTTTGGTTAATGGTGGTCTCTGTAGCTGAAACAGTGGAATAGTAATTGTCAGGGTGAATGGTCCAGGTGCGTGTGCTCTTTTGAAAATTGAATGCAATGAATTGAGAAGGCCATTTAATTAAATGTATTTAATGACGAATAACATGTCACAATATTTTTTTTATTTATAGTTTATTTTTTATTAATTTTAGTTTTCCTTATCATGTTTGTGCTTTATTGCAAATATGGCTAAAATGCACTCTGCTTGATGAAAATAAATATAAAGCACAGTTTTTTTTTTGAGGAAATTAAGTGCCATCCGTCTGCTGGAAGACGAAACAATAGGACTATGTTATTCTATGCTATAATTTACACATTATAGCTGTTATGTTTTCGCTTTATTTTTATACTAGCCGTGGATGGATAGTTCATCTATATTAGGGGCTGTGAATCTTTGGGTTAGACAGCGAATCGATTCGATTCACGATTCAAATGTTTTCGATTCGATTCAAGAACAATTTTTGCAAATTGAGAACGATTCGATTCGATTCGCAATTAAATTCGATTTGATTAATGATACAATTCTGCATTCGTTAAGTGCATTCACAGGATTATTTAAGTGCTTCCCCTAAATTCTTTAAATGCTTAGTCAGGAGGCAAATTACACGGCACAGCAGCCTTTATGGTTAGAAACCCATAGGTTAGAGAAAAAAAACACCTTTTGTCTATTGTTAGATGCTAGTTTAATGATGCTATGGCATGACATGGCGTATGTAGAAATTTATGTAAGCCAAGATTTTAAAAAAGAGCTTTAAATGTATTATGTATTAGGCTAACATTTTGTCACACCAGGGGTGTGGCCATCGTTTCAGAAGTGACAGAAATGTCAAATACAGTAATTTTATGTATGTAGCCTATGTATTATTGTTGTTATTTTTTTTTTTTTAGTCAAGGAATTATTCTTATCTCTTACTTTAAATTGCTATAAAAATCAGATACTCATCTGCTGGACGACTAATCAATCATTTGTAATCTCATACTTTTTCCTAATTGCATTTTTAATGGATTTTTTATGATATCTACCCACTATTATTTAATTTTTTGCCAAATAATGTAGAAAATATACTTTGATAGTCCTCTGTACTGAATAAATGATATGTCATATTTGGCTCTAGTATCCGTGTCATCAATGTATTGTAGTGTAGTTGTTGTGTATTGTCTTAAACCGTTTTCACACCATTTCTTGCTTCTTTTGCCTTTTATTCAGCTTATCTCGTCACAAGACTATAGTCTGTCCTCCAACGCTCTTTTTCAGGTTGGTGTTAATGCTGTGGGGGGGGGGTTATTTTAACTTTTCATTCATACATACATCTGGTTCACGACAGTAGTATCAAACAACATTATAATTAATTCAATGGCGATCTTGCTTGTTCTTTTAGAACACTTACATTTTTGCTGATCCGAACTCGTCCATGCAATAAATGCGCAGCCTTCGACTGCTCAGGTAATGTCGTCGGTATGACCGAGAGAGCCATTGAAAAACTACAGAAAAGCAAAACTACTTCACTTTAGCATTACTGGCCACGAGTACTAAGGAGAGTTCACAACATCAGCTGCTCAAAAAATGTGTCAGTGAGACGAACGGAGAGCGAGCGCAATCATGTGACAGTCAAAGGCGGTAAATAGAGGAGCGCGTGAATGAGAGATGCGAGGGCACGAACACTGTTCAAGGTCTCCATTAATTCGTACTTGTAGTAATTTAATGTGTATATATTTTGAAAACATTGAATCGCTATAGAAATTGCGATTGAAAAAAAAATTCTCGATTCAAAAATCAATGTTTCAAGATCGATGCATATGCATCGTCAGGGTTTGTAATCGATGCATCGAGCTTTATGATGGAGAAATCCATCATGGTATTTTCTCTAGCACATGGTGCACAGAAATTTAATTCTCGTGTTTAGGGTGACTATCGTCTAATATTGCTATAATAGCATGTTTTTAGTGATTTTATAAGAACTGCATAATTGGCGAAGGGCCCTATTGTTTTTCAAAGGATTATTCTTGTTCTCATTTTTGTTCAAGTTTGTTGGGGCTTTTGGGGCTCTTAACATGCTCAAAATCTATTGAAAATTGGCACACACCTTGGAGTTTGTGACCATTAGGGCCGGCCAGAGACTGGTTCACGGGCATGGCAAGGGGTCTCTACAGCGCTCCCTGGATTGCAGAGGGCCAAATATCATACATAATTGCATGCATACATATGAAATTCAGTACACATATAGATCTCATTGAGCCGAACAACTTTCACACTGCATGTCATTAGCTCCACCCAACAGAAAGTCAGCTATTTTGGGTTTTGTGAAAAACACATGCTTAGAAATTTGATATACTCATCCTAGGGTTTTCATCTGATTGCCACCAAACTCGGTTGACATGATCTCAAGACACTGAAGATGTTAAATTCCTAAAGGACTTTTGATATCTCGAATGGTTTGGTTGTGGAGAGGCAACAAAGTTATTGTGAAGGAAGGGAAACAGGAAGTGTCTAATAACTTATGCATACATGTCTGATTTTGATTAAACTTCAGCAGCCTGTTCATTGTATGAAGCCAATCACAAAGGCCCCATTTCAAATCTCACCCTAAACACTTGTCTTCTTCTGAGTGCACACTTTTGTGACACAATGCCGCTTTGACTGTCGGGTAGAAGTCTGCTGCGGAGCTTGCTTCAGTGTGGGCTTGGCATAAGTGTGCATGGAGGGCGCATAGCGTCCATAAAGGAGGCACTCGCAAGCACCCTTCTGAACACTAAAATGATGAATGGGACATCCTACAGTCTCGCTGACTTAATGGGCGCACGCATGCGGCAGCCATTGTAAGTCCACAAGACCGCAAGTGCACATGAAGTGTGCCATTTGGAAAAAGGCCATAGATGTGACTATTATGAGTCAAAAGTTATAGCACCACCAACTGGCAGCAGGAAGTGTCATTTTCAAAATGCTTTGAAATCTGCCTCTTATTTTTCCTGATTTACTTCAGACTTCATCAGAATAATGTCAGAACAAGGCAGATGCAAAACTGGGGATCAAGGGATTCTTGATATCTTCAACGCATCAAACTTGTATAATATTCTTTTCAGGTGTTTTTGAGGCACTTAAATTGAGACAAACACATCAGCTTTTTCAACCATTAGACACTGGCAAAAGCCCATAAATGAGCGCCACGGTGGTGCCTCTATAGCGCCGCCTTTTGACAAAAGTGTGGGGGTCGGAGTTACTTTTTCCTACAGTCACCAAACTCGGTACATATATTGTTCTCATTAAGGCAGACAACTTTCTAATTTACAATCATTAACTACAGCCAACAGAAAGTTGGCTATTTCGGTTTGAATATGGATTTTTTTTTAATCAGACTGTGTGTTATTGCATACTCCTCCTAGGGGATTCATGTAATTCACACAAACTGTGTCAACATGATGCCAAGATATGGAAGATGCTAAATTATGATTGTTTTTTCTGTATATCGTGAACTGTGTTACAATAGCGCTTTATTAAAGTAACGTTAAAAAAGGAAACAGTAATTTTCTACTTTCTTTAAAGTGAATTGTCCAGACACCCCAGAACTTGGGCCCGTCATCACTGTTTGCAGCTATATTTTCTTGAGGAAATGTGAAGCTAGTTTTATCTACTGATTTTTATTTTATTTTAAATCCCTTTTAGTCCAGAAAACCTTACTGTTCAATCATTTAAGTGCAGTGTAGATAAACAACTTTGAACAGAGGTTCCAGACAGTTGGAAGCAGACATTCTCTTAAAAATTAACAACTAAACATTGGATGGTTTCCCAGTGTCACTGGAGACAAATTAGCAGTAAATGCTTGTTTATTTAGCCTTAAATCAATGAGGTTTAATGGGTCCCTTGATGTGTTATAAAACTGTTCATCGTGTGTTTTTACATGTGCTTTGCATTGAAGGAATCACCTGTTTATGTACCATCTCGCTTTTGATAAATTCTTTTTTTATAGGAGCCTCTTGAAATCTGTTGAAGAGGAGCTGCATCAGAGGTATGTTGCCGTTGCTTTGTTTGTGTCCTTCACTCCTGTGCTCTTTCATTAGCTTTTTTTTTTTCCTCTCTCTCTATCTTTCCATCTTTTTGCTGCTCTGTCAAACTCTACCCGTACATCTCCCTCTCTCACTCTCTCTCTGCATAGCTGGTTTTTCATCTGATCAATATTTGATGTGACCTAACCTTGCCCTTTTGTGCTTGTCTGAGTGGAACCAAAGGCTGATTTGCTACACAACCATGCTGGTTGTTGACCTGTGTTGTGTGTGCACACAAGTATTAGTTTTTTCCAGCCTCAGGGGACAATTACCACTCATCCTTATCTCTCTAAATGAAATTTACTCCAGATGCATGTCTAGATTGGTCTTTGGGATCGTCCTGTTATTAAAGTCACACTATGTTGGTCTTTAAAGGGAATGTCACTAAAACATCCTGAATTGCTGGATTATATATTCATGTAGTATGTGTGTACCTAAATGTTCACTTTGAAATCACAATTTCTTTTAATATATATGGGCTCGTTCATACAGGACATGCTCTTTTATTCAAAAACAACTAACATAATGAATTGGAAAATTGAGACAAAAAAATGTAACTTTCTTTGCATGGTGTCTTAAAAATATGATGCTCATAGCATGAGATGCTGAAAAAAACAGCGATATATATCACAAAGGTCACACAAAGAGCGTAGTTAGTGTGTATTTACATAGACTAACAATTAAAACTCAGAATGTCCTATGTGAATGACCCGTTAACCTTTAAATCTTACCCATGGGAAGTCGAGGAAAGTGTTGCTTCAAATTAATAATCCTCAATGAATGAGTGCCGCAACCTTCTCAATCCTCATTAGGGGGCATGAGGCTCATTTGGAGGATGATGATGAGGGTGAAGATGATGGTGATGATCATGATGATGAATTGCAACAGTAAGTTCCTCTGATTCTGTAGCCAATCCCTTCTTGCTGCTCTAGAGGTTAAAACACTTAAAGATCATGATACACTGGCAACTGTTTGGCAAGAATTCAAGTGCCTGTGAGACATTTTTATATTCAAATATATAATTTAGTAATTACGAAAATATCAATTTACACACATATAGAGTTGACACATATTAATATTTCTTTTGAATCAAATATGGTTTTTCAATGTCCCCCAAAAATGTTGCCAGTGTATGATGACCTTTTTAGTTCCATGGGAATCATTCTATCATCTGTTTTCTTTTCTTACTAGACACACCATCTCTTTTTCCCTTCATTTAGCAATGTCATGGCTAGAAGGCGTTTTAGAATGTTGAGGTTCATCCAACTACCTCTTTAGCAATATTTTTCCAGGTTCAAATGCAAGTGAACTACTACCATGAAATTCATAGCGTCCTCTCTTAGTGATGCTGACAAGCTTTCTTCTATATTTAAAGGAATAGATCAC
This sequence comes from Sinocyclocheilus anophthalmus, assembly GCA_018155175.1. Classification (NCBI taxonomy): domain Eukaryota; kingdom Metazoa; phylum Chordata; class Actinopteri; order Cypriniformes; family Cyprinidae; genus Sinocyclocheilus; species Sinocyclocheilus anophthalmus. The sequence goes on from JADLZN010003259.1 coordinate 28,547, forward strand.
TCAAAAATCAAAATGTTTCCATTATTTATTCATCCCCCTGTTCCAAACTGAATGCTGTTATTAGCGACTACCAAAACAACACAATGAAGCACCATGTAAGTAGTCAGTATGACTTGTGCACTGTATTCCATTCTTTAAAAAAATCTCCTTTTGTTTTTCACGGAAAACAATAACAGCATACAGGTTTGAAATACCATGAGGGTGAGTAAATAAAAACAGCATTTTCATTATAGAGTGAATTATTCCTGGCGCATTTGATTGCATGTTTGTTTGTTGTCTGTTTCCTGTCCTATATTGTACCCCTGTTGGTCCAGTATCTGATGAAACAACTACAAAGGTCCATTAACATCCTGTTAATGGCCTAAATTATGTTTGTTAGTTGTAGCATAATTAGCATACATGATTAGCATTGTGACTCATCTAATTGGATTTCTGATTTGTTTCAGCACAAAAAGCTCCACTATGAGGCCTAAGGTCCCACCACCGCTTCCTCCCAAAGTAAGAATACAAAAAAGTTTTATTATATATAAAAATGTGGTTTTATAATAAACCTTTTTAGTGTTGAAAAGATACAGTAGCTTTCAAAGGTTTGAATTCAGTAAGATTTTTTATTGCTTTTATTCCGCAGTTGCAGTATGATCAGGCTGCATGTATAACAACCTGGGTAGAGGAGAAAAATTGGTGTCAATTAGTCTTCGTGCATGGGTTGTATTGACTTCCCGGCTGATCGCATTTTAAGAATTGCCTTGCTGTTTATTAGTTTATATAACGTGGGAACGAAAAACAAGAGGACAAGTTATTTTGGTTTCTTAAATTGATTAAACGTGACGGTAAAGAATTTTACTGAATTTTGACCTTTATATTTATCAATGTCTTCAACCAATAATAATAAATGTTTCTTGAGCATCATATCAGCATAGTAGAATAATTTCTAAAGGATTATGTGACACTATAAGACTAATTGACATCCTTGAAAATTCAGCTTTTTTCCGTCCCAGGAATAAATTATATTTTAAAATGTTAAAATAGAAAACATTTATTTTAAAATTGTAATATTATTTCACAATATCACTTTTTACTGCATTTTTGTTCAAATAAATCCAGTCTTGGTGAGCATAAGAGACTTCTTTTTAAAACATAAAAAAAAATCTTGCCAACCTTGAATTTATGAACCGTAGTGTGTGTTTAGGAGTTTCTTTGATTTAGCAGATTTATTTTGAGCATCCAAGTTCTTTTTTTGACTTGAAACAAGCTTATCGGAAATCAGTGAACAGCTACAGTTTTTTTTTGCATCCACTTTTTTTTTTTAGTAATCACAGTATTGATCTGACAGGGTAGCGTGCTGCTAATTTTGTTCTGACATTTCCAGCCAAAGCCCAGTCCCGGACCACATCAAAGCCCCTCCGGTGACCATGACGGTAACCAGGGCACTATAAAGCGCTGCCCGGGGCCCGAAAGCCCGGCTCGATCATCCATCAATGTACCCCCTCGACCTCCACCTCCTCGACTGCCCGCAAACCAGCTCAGCAGTTTAGGTAATGAGACCAATCGGGAAGAACATGGCCCTTGGGAAACCCAGGGAGATGCTGGGATATGTAGTCAGTTCGACGAAAGGCTGCAGGTCTCCTATGACGAAGAGGAAGATCGTGATGAGGAAGGAGACAGTAAGACAGGCCCTCCCATTTAAACTTGGTTCAACCCCAGTCACCAATCCTGTCACCAATCCATCCCATTGTTAGTTTCTTTAGTTAGCCCGTAGTGAGATTACATGTCATTCTTTCCTCTTGCCCTTTCTAAGAGAAATTACGTCAGTAGTGTTGGCATGTGAAAATGTCACACACCCACTTGAAGACATCATGAGTCACCCACTCCACCCTTGTATTCTTTTCCTTGTCAAATTATTGTTCTCCTGTCAGTTAATGTTGCAATCATCATTTTTGGTTCATTACGCTTGTCTAGTTTTTGTTGTGTTGTAGTATGGTAGCTTCAAATCGCAACAGCAGCTTAGTAAACAATGCTGCTAATGCTAAACTTCTTAACTGAATGTAGATAAAAAGAACATTTTCTTTACACATGTGATTCGTGTGCACCTCTTGCTAGATACCTATGTGAAAACAGTGTTAAGACTTATAAACCGAAAACTAAACTGTTTGTTGTATCTTTTCTTACCCACAGGCAATGGAATTAGCCCATCTGAACACTCGCCCTCAACAGAGAGACAGTCCACAATGCCCCCTGCTGTTCCTATACCAAAGGACAAGAAAGATTTGCCAGTATGGCTTCGTTTTAGTGCATTCCAATATTGTGTCTTGTAACACTTATGGCTCCTGGAGGAAGAATTTACGTTTGCTGAGTGCAAAATTTTTTTTTTTAAATAATTTAATATTTTAATACTCTTAAATCTCTCGTGAATACTCTTCACTTTTTAATGCACATAATTAATATATTTAGTGATCAGATATTTGAAGAAATAGTTTATTATTATTTGGATTAATTCTTATTAATAATAAATAATTATTGGTGTAACGTGTGTGTGTTGGGGTGTGTGTGTGTTTTATATATATATTATATACTATATATAGATAATACATATTTAAATATATATTACCCTTGCAAATGTTTATAGCACATCAGCAAGTGACATCTTTTTGACTGTTATTTTTCGTACATTTTAGTACTATTAGGAAGAAGATATTGGTTATTGTTTATACTGTTTTAATTAGGTAAGAAACATAGAGTGGAGCTTAATTTGACAATATTGGAACTACATATATAAATAAACATAATACATACATTTGTTGTTATTACTTATAATGTTAATTAATAATTATATGTGGCTATATAATAATATTAATATTAATTACTATATAATAATCTATCTATCTATCTATCTATCTAATAGTGAAATTTATATAGTGAAACTTATTTTGTTTTAATTTGATGTTTATTCTTTGTTTTTTTTCCCCACAGAAACCCATCAGCAATGGTCTCCCACCAACTCCAAAGGTTCATGTAAGTGGACATCATGGTTTACTCACTCTGCAGATCTATGGCATTCTACTGGGACTTAATTACTTGTATTTTTATTTAAATTGATGTATGTTGTCTTATTGCTAGCGTTGTTTGTTTTCTTGTGTATAAACTTTTTGAGCAGTGATTTACTTGGCTGCATCCGAGTTATCCAATGTGTTGTATTTCCATGTCCAGATGGGAGCATGTTTCTCAAAAGTCTTCAATGGCTGCCCATTAAAAATACACTGCGCTACCTCATGGATCAACCCAGACACACGAGGTGAGCTTGTTAAGATAATCTGCCCATATATTAAATGTTAATATATGATGGTTCATTATTATATCTATTAATATTGCCTACAGAATGATTTGCTGATTTCGCCTCTCAGTCTGTTTTGTTCTTCCCCGTTCATGCATTTCAGACCAGTATCTGATATTTGGAGCAGAGGAAGGTATTTACACATTAAACCTTAATGAGCTGCACGAGACGTCCATGGAACAGGTGTGATGTTACTTTTCAGATATTTTCAAACAGATGTTTAGTTTTCCTACATAACAGTAGCAAAACATTTTTAAATGTGTCTGGAAAACTCAGTATATCCTTATATTGCCTCAGTGTGGTGTGCTTTTGTCTTGTGCTAAAGCTATTTTTGTGTCATTCTCAGCTTTTCCCCAGGAGATGTACTTGGCTGTATGTCATGAGCAACAGCCTGCTATCAATATCCGGTAAGCTATGCTTAAAAAAAAATCAGGTTTAGCTTTTCAGATTACAGATTAGTCGGAGTGAGTTTCTTTTTTTTATGAATGCTACAATTTTTAGTGTTATATTTTTATTTTTGTGTCACGCTTTACAGAGTAGAACTGCTTGTAATGTGATAATATTGAAATAGTGAACCGTTGTAGCATGTCATATATGTTGAAACGTTACCTGACATAGTCCTGTATCCCTGTTTTGAATAATTAATTCATAATTAAAAATTAATAAATTGTTTTTTTGGCAGGTAAAGCATGTCATCTGTACTCTCACAGTCTGATGGGCCTATTTGAACATGCTCGACAAATGCAGAAACTCCCTGTTGCCATACCAACACATAAATTGCCTGACAAAATAATACCCAGGTAAATGTTCAGATCTCTGTGTGAGCTTAAGGATGTGACCAGTAGTCAAAATGTAAATACTCCATTTTACATTTTTATTTGAATTTCAGGAAATTCTCAGTGTCCACTAAGATCCCTGAAACAAAAGGGTGTCAAAAGTGCTGTGTAGGTGAGCAGATCCCGTCATTTCCTTCCTTTCTGTATTTCTGAATATACAGGAACTTTGTATACATTGGCAGAAGTTTGTAAAAATTAAGATCTTTTAATATATATTTGAAAGAAGGCTGCGTTTATTTGATAAAAAATACAGTAATATTGGGAATTTAAAATGCACCTGTTATTATATTTAAATCTACTTTGTAAAATCTTTATTTTATCCTGAGATGGGAAGCTAAAGCTCATGCATCATGAAAGTCACACTTGATAATATGCTGATTTGGAGCTTCTAGTGAATCAGTCGTTATTCTCTGTGTGGACATAATCAGTTAATGCATCCGCATTTAAAAACTGCTCAGGGTATTTTGTGGAAACACAGAAATGCATTTATTTGAAATAGAAATCTTTTATAACATAAAAAAATGTCTTTGCTGTCTCTTTTCATCAATTTAATGCATCCTTGTTGAATGTACCCGTACCTTTTTTTCAAAGCTTTTAAATTATAGTGTATCTCAGTTTCCACAAACATTTGAAGCAACAGTTTAATTCAGATAACTTTGATGATATGATCAAACAGACTTTATTTAAGGTTTTATATTGTGTTTTGTTTCCATCCGTTGTCTTGTTTATTCTCAGTGAGGAATCCGTATACTGGTCACAAGTACCTGTGCGGTGCCTTTCAGTCCAGTGTTGTCCTGTTTGAGTGGGTGGAGTCCATGCAGAAATTCATGTTGGTCAAGGTAAGTCACTGGTTCCTAGGGCTGGGCGATATAGCTAAAAAATGTATCAATGATATAATGTTTCATATCGTTCAGTATCGATAATTATTGACATTTTTTATAACCTTTTTCAAAACAAAAAGCAATAGAATATTTTTTTTTTTTACATTTAACCACTTTTTTTTTATTAACCCAATTTATTGAGACAAACAAATATTTTTTGTTTTAACAGTCAAACACACAATAAAAATTAAACAAATATCTCATTTCTAATGTTTTATATGCAGATTAACTAGGTTTTAAGGAAACTTTTGGCTTGTCTCCCGAGGCCACAGGAGGGCGCAATGAGCAAAATAATGCAGCACATTTAAATTGTCAACGCAAGGAAATAACTGTCTATAAAAAAAACCTGCATTACATCTAAATTAACTCATATAAATTAAATATAATTTCGTAAATTGCATAAACAGTTATGAACAAAACAGCATCATGTATTTATGATTGCTTAATCCAAAGAGCCGAATCGCCCATCACGCAGATTGCGTTTAAAAACATAAGAGACGCAGTGAAAAGGAATAAACCTCCACAAATTCGAGACGTGTTTTCTAAAAGTTTAAACTATTTTAACTTTGCATGGCTACATCTCTTGTGTGAGACGCGAGTGCAGCAGTCATATTTGTCCGTCAAAATGAGCTGAATATGCATCTGTGTGAATGGCTTGGTTTCGGTTTTCACCTAATCAATGATCTTCTCCGCACTGAGCTTCTGTATTTCTCTAATATTTTGAATGCATACCGCAGCAGCGGCGCGTCTCGTGGGCTAGACTAACAAAACATTAAAATGCAACATCGCTTACATCATTATCACCACATCTCGTGCACCACTGATGATGCTCCCTGATGCACTCCTAACATTCAAATGCAAATGTTTATTTTAAATTCGACTAATATAAATTTTTTTATTCACAATCTCCTCATCACAGGCAGGCACAGCACTCAATTCAGCATGTGTTCATGTTTGTGTGTGCTGTCTGCGTCACTCAGCACGTGCCTATATCGTGCGTTTTTATATCGTTATCGTAGAAGGTGTACTGTCGATAAATATCGATACCGTTTTATCGCCCAGGCCTACTGGTTCCCATCATCAAAACAACAGCTGTGTCTTATTTTGAAGGCTGTGCCCTCTGGAGGTCGCATTCGTGGGCCGCATGTGTCATTAGCTATGTTTCCATCCAAAGTTACGAATTAAACTTATGCGCAAAATTGTATTATCGCATTAAACATTTGTGCACCATTTCCATCCAATGAGTTGAAGAGAACAAAATGGTCACTTTCTGATTAACTTGCGCTAAATATCATGAAGAAAAAGTTCATTTGTTGCAGTATAGGAGAAGGCACTGTATATAATATTTTTTTAATACAATAAATTGCAAGTTTAAGAGCACGCAGACGAAACGCGATCATGTTATCTTATTGTCGGAGCCTGCTGTTTAGTAATGCAGTTCTGGGAGTTAATTATAATGAAGCACTTTGACGAGACTTTGCTCAAGCATTTTTAGAATTTATGCGCATCTTGGCATTTCCATCCAGCATTTTTTATGCGATATCCCAAAAAGTAGGTGGATGGAAACATAGCTATTGAGGCTGCCTCGTTTCAGTGGGAAAGTAGGTAAGACATAGTAATTTAAGCCTCACAATGAATTACAGTCAATTTTCATAATGGTTATTACAAGGCATCCTCAATGAAATATGTGGCCGACATATGTGACCTCCAGAGGGTGCAATGGCATAGGGTTTGTTACCGAGTGCTATGCGGATTAGCATTACACTAAAATCCATAGGAGATGTGTTTGACTCAAGGTTTTGGAAACAGCATGTAGCACGTAGGCCACATTAGCTATTCATGCCTCCTTTAAGCTTCTAAAATGGCTGATCTTCTTCTTAAGACTTGTAATTAAAATTGCTTTACTTGGCATTTTCAAACGCACGCTGTTCCAAATTAAGCACCGACTCATTCCCTGCAGAGCATAGAATTCCCCCTGCCGTGTCCGCTGGAGGTATTTGAGATGCTGGTGGTTCCAGAACATCAGTATCCTCTCATCTGCATAGCTGTGAGCAAAGGGACAGAGCTCAACCAGGTGGTGCGGTTTGAGACCCTCAACCCCAACTCTACATCCAACTGGTTTGATTCTGGTGGGTACTTTAAAACATGACACCATTATCTCTTAATGTAATAGCTTGAAATGTTTTAACAAATATTGATTTAATAAATTGTTTTTGCAATTGTTTATTTATAATCTGTTTATATAAAATGTCTCTTTATTTTCACTTAAATTAAGCCGCTTTTCCACCGAAATTACCTGGAACAATCTGTCCCAGGACCTGTTGCTGTCTGCGTTTCCATCACGGCCTAAAGTACCGTGAAGGTTAGGCAAATAGTCTGGTGACGTAGGACTGCGTGCGTTTCTCAATAACAAGTATGCAAATTTCGGACTTGCACCCTCTGTAGTTCAGACTTCGCAAGTTCAACTCGGTAGTGCGAACTTCCGAGGACGGGCGGACGTAAGTCCGGTAATTCTGCAAACAGTAGCGTACTTGATAACATCAGTCAGCTCGCCTTGCTGATGCTATTTTCCTCACTGTATTTACAATAAGACGAAATATAATATCAAACACCACTGCCTCCTTTCGTTTTCATTTAAACTTATATTAATAGCCGCAGAAATGTAGTTCAGGGAATGTATATAGCCTACATTACAAAGAAACAAAATATTATATCAAACAGTACTGCCTCATTTCATTTTCATTTTAACATATTAATAGAATAAATACCAAAGATTACCTGTTAGATTTACCCAAAACTAATTATATCTTATGTTTAACCACTACAGAGACATCAGAGCCAGCGGCAAATGTCAGAAGGACTAGCCGAGGTTAGGCTGCTCTCGTCGGGAAACATGAGCACTGAGCACCCGCTGATCGCGTGGAGCTCATGTCTCCGAAATCGGCGAAACACATTTTTAAATAGGCGCTCTTTATAAATAAACCGCAGATTTGAGTTTTAAACAACGACATTCTCGCTTGAAATACTTTTAAAACTACATTTCATGACACAATAACAGTAATATTAAATAGAATAAATGGTGGTTTAAATACAATGCTGCATGAACTCAACCAATGAGCATGTTTAGCGCCCAAGTCCCGCCCCCGAAAGTTCCGGACCTTTGAAAAAGTACTACCTCGCGAGCAGGGACTTTCTGAGGGGCAAATTTTTACCCGGAACTTTATTTAGATCCTGGTTCCTGCGGTGGAAACACACCGATACCGGCCCAAAGTCCCTAGTTCCTAGGTAAAATTCCTGCGGTGGAAACGGGGCTTTAGCTTTTTTTTCTTCAATTTATATATTTTATTTTATTTTTTTTTTAGTTTTTTATTTTAGATATGCAATTTCTCGAAATTATGTTGTTATTTCAGAGACACCCACAGAGCTTCGTGAATCCATGTGACCCAGCTGGAAGATACATTTTGAGTCTCTTAGATCGTATACCAAACATGCCCATTAATAGATTAATAACATATGCATGCATGTATCTATATATATATATATATAATATATATATATATATATATATAGATATATATAATATACAGCACACACACACACACCTATATATAACGCTATTATAATTGTTTTTTCTCCTCATCAAGGTGCATTAAGATTTAAATTTGCAAGGTCGTTTGAAGTCCATTCGCAACTCTCAGCAGAACTTACTTGATTAACTCCGATTGAATCAATCGGTATGAGGCCTTGGTAAATTAACGGTGCTTCCAGTGCTATATCTCCATTTCTAAGCCCCGGAATTTAGCAGTTAGTTTTTAGTCATATTTAACGCTTTTTGTATGGGCAAAAGGTTTAATTTATTTTTAAAATTGATTTAAATCTCTGTTTTAATAACTCTCTCATGCTCTGCATCTATCTATCCCTCTTAGTTTGCCTTCAAGACAGTGTGTTGGCCTTCTGGAGGCATGGCATGCAAGGACGCAGCTTCAAGTCCAATGAGGCAAGTCCTGCTGTATACTGTAAATGTGAGAGATAATATACAGACAGCCTGTCTATAATATCACAAAAAACCCTGACAGAAACAAACATTACATGAATATTGCAATATAAAGTATATAAATTATATATTATATTAAAAATATAAATATGTATACAGTGGGTACGGAAAGTATTAAGACCCCATTACAATTTTCACATCTTTTTTAATTCGCCATTTGCTAAAATCATTTAAGTTTATTTTTTTTCCTCATTAATGTACACACAGCACACCATATTGACAGAAAAACCCAGAATTTTTGACATTTTTGCAGATTTTTAAAAAGAAAAACTGAAATATCACATGGTCCTAGTATTCAGACCCTTTGCTGTGACACTCATATATTTTAACTCAGGTGCTGTCCATTTCTTCTGATCATCCTTGAGAGGGTTCTACACCTTCATTTAAGTCCAGCTGTGTTTGATTATACTGATTGGACTTTTTTAGGAAAGCCACACACCTGTCTATATAGACCTTACAGCTCACAGTGCATGTCAAGCAAATGAGAATCATGAGGTCAAAAGGAACTGCCTGAAGAGCTCAGAGACAGATTTGTGGCAAGGCACAGATATGGCCAAGGTAACAAAAAAAATTCTGCTGCACTTAAGGTTCTAAGAGCACAGTGGCCTCCATAGTGGCCTTGGTGAGCTAGTAAAGAAGCACCCAAAGATCACTGTGGCTGAGCTCCAGAGATGCAGTCCGGAGATGGGAGAAAGTTGTAGAAAGTATACCATCACTGCAGCCCTCCACCAGTTTGGGCTTTATGGCAGAGTGGCCCGACGAAGCCTCTCCTCAGTGCAGACACATGAAAGCCCGCATGGAGTTTGCTATAAAACACCTGAAGGACTCCAAGATGGTGAGATAAGATTCTCTGGTCTGATGAGACCAAGATAACTTTTTGGCCTTAATTCTAAGCGGTTATGTGTGGAGAAAACCAGGCACTGCTTATCACCTGTATAATACAGTCCCAACAGTGAAGCATGTGGTGGCAGCATCATGCTGTGGGGGGGTGTTTTTCAGCTGCAGGGACAGGATGACTGTTTGCAATCGAGGGAAAGATGAATGTGGTCAAGTACAGGGATATCCTGGACGGAAACCTTCTCCAGAGTGATCAGGACCTTAGACTGGGCCGAAGGTTTACCTTCCAGTAAGACAATGACCCTAAGCACACAGCTTAAAAATAACGAAGGAGTGGCTTCACAACAACTCTGTGACTGTTCTAGAATGGCCCAGCCAGAGCCCTGACTTAAAATCTCTGGAGAGTCCTAAAAATGGCTGTCCACCAACGTTACCATCCAACCAGACAGAACTGGAGAGGATCTGCAATGAAAAATGGCAGAGGATCCCCAAATCCAGGTTTGAAAAACTTGTTGCATCTTTCCCAAAAAGACTCATGGCTGTATTAGATGGCTGTATTAGGGTGCTTCTACTAAATACTGAGCATAAGGGTCTGAATACTTAGGACCATGTCATATTTCGTTTTTTTTTTTTTTTTTGCTCTTTTTTTTTTTTTTTTTTTTTTTTTGGGTTATTTTTTTTTGTTGTTTTTTTTTTTTTTTTTTTTTTTTTTTTTTTTTTTTTTTTTTTTTTTTTTTTGTTCTTTTTTAATAAATTGCAAAAATGTCAACAATTCTGTGTTTTTCTGTCAATATGGGGTGCTTTTTGTACATTAATGAGGAAAAAAAATTATCTTAAATTATTTTAGCAAATGGCTGCTATATAACAAAGAGTGAAAAATGTAAGTGGGTCTGAATACTTTCCGTACCCCCTGTATATACTTAACATTGTTATGATATTCTATATCGTTTGTGTGTGTGGGTGTGGTGTTTGTGTGTGTTTGTGTAAACATACAATAGTGAGTGTATTTTTATACAATTTAAAATATCAAATGTATATACATATATGTATAATATATACACAATAATCTTCCTATATATCATATCATTATCATTTTTTTACTGTAGTCTGCAACAGTGAACATTTAACACAGTATTTTTGTTATTGTAAAATATACAGTATTTTAAATATAATCAAATCAGAGTCACAGAGAGTAGTGTAAGGAAAAACAAAAACTATGCTATCATATAAACAAATGAATGACATACATATTGTGTCAAACCCATTATTCTGTCCACATTTTACATCCCAGATTACACAGGAGATTTCTGACAACTCCAGGATATTCAGGCTGCTAGGTTCAGACAGGTGAGAAGAAGCAGTCTAATTAGTCATTATGTAAATAATATCATACACTTTATTATTGGTGTGCCAATCCATATTTTATAACGTAGGTCATCTGTATTTGTTTTTATGTTGTTTTTTATAGAGTGGTGGTTTTGGAAAGCCAACCAACAGACAACCCCACAGCACACAGCAATCTCTACATCCTCGCAGGCCACGAAAACAGCTACTGACCGCAATGCATCATGGGACAAAAACACTACATGCCGGTATGCAATGTTCCAAGAACCTTTCATTTCATGTAGCCCAATGAGATGACCACGTCTCAGAAGAACCGCAGATATGCTGTTGTTTAACCGCTGAGAGCACAGAGGAACACTTGAATGGATATAAAGATCTCAGAGTAGAGAAAAGACGGGCCGTAACCACATGATATACTACAGTACTACAGTATGCACTTTCACCCTTACCTGTTTTAGAGGCCTTGTTTTGGTTTGGCTTCTAGCAGTTTTAATTTATTTTTTACCTGAAACACACACATAAACACATGCTCTTTTTTTCCCCAAGTAAGACTTGTTTTTTTTTTGTGTGTGTGTGTGTTTTTTTTTGTTTTGTTTTGTTTTTTGGCACTACTCACATTTGACGCTAACCACACAAGTGCTTGAAGACACATTTAATTCATGTACACACAGACATAGTATTGTTAAGTCGTACTCTTTGTATTGGTTGTGTAGATATAAGCACATTTATGTTGTACAGGTTTGTGGCAGCATTGGCTGCTGTAAAGGACTGTGAGATGCTGGGTACTACTTTAAATGACCTCTATGGCCAGATCAGTTTTGTTATATGCAGTAGTTTAGGAATCATAAAGCTGAAGTGCCCATCTTTCCAAGACTTGCCTTCTTAACATTGCTGTTTTTATTTGTTTGATTTTATTGTACAACCTAATCTTTTTTATATAAAGCCAAATGGTGTTTTATTGAGCAACTTTTAATTCAGTGGCCCTTGTAATTGTTTTTAACTCTGTGGTATGCACTCACTCAGTTTGCACAAGGTTATTAAAATGTTGATGTGTACTGTATATGTAAGTGTATGTTTCAAACCATGCCGATAATAACATATATAAATATATTCACACTTTTTTTTTTGTAAATGTGTACATGTATAACCCTAATAAGCAATAAATTATTTGGATATCCTTACATGGTTTTAAATCAATCAGACTGCAAGACTGATGATACACGGGGCAACTTTTTGAGCAATATTGCCGTCAACGGGTAACCAGGTGAGACACAGGGCCCATGAACAATCTGAAGTATCCAGATAGAAATTTGTTACCCATTCTCAGTGGGAAAGTGCCCAGGAAATATTGCTGACAAAAAGTTGCCCCGTACATCATCATGAGTTCACAGGTTTGTTATGTGGATGACATCACTGTCTACATCAGTTGTGTTTGTTTGTAATTTGAGTGCTGTACACACTATTTAGAAGATTATGTTGGAATTTGTAAATTGCTGTAAACGTTCAGCAACGTGGACTGGCATTACATCACGCTCAGAACTGTTGTTAAAAGTAAAGGAAGTTCCATCATAAGAAAAGAAAAACATACTCCCTCATTTCTCTAGTTTGTTTGTCCATAATTGACAAGGTAATACGTTATGGAATTAATTTTCATTTTGTGTCTATGTACATACTGTAAAATAAAATCACATGGTTTTACATACTGAGATGTCTTACGTGTTATTATTTATAATTGTAAACTTATTACATCCATAATTTCATACCTTTGATATATGTAATGTTCTCTATTATAGATTACATTATAGCAGAGGTGGGACCAAGTCATTGCTTTGTATGTCACAAGTAAGTCTCGAGTCTTTGCATTCAAGTCTCGAGTCAAGTTCCGAGTCAAGACAGACAAGTCCAAGAGTTGCAAGTCCTCAGCTGTAAGATTCAAGTCTTAAACAAGTCATTAGTGCTTTTTGCCCAAATTAGTGTCTCAGTATTAATTACCATATCAAATTCATAGTAATTTATATCAGGAAGGCAGGTAGAATATGTTTGACATAGTTCAATTTCATGTGAGATGGGTGCCCTTAGTAAAACTACTCAACTACTGAAAAACTTTCTCAAACTACTGAAAAAACTTTTATTAGTAACAGAATAGCAAAGACAACATCATTTCATAGAAATAACAGCTGCAACATACTTTGCATGAATAACACTTTAATAACACAGATAAAACAAAGATACAGTACTAACCAGAAAATATTTCCTAAACACAGGAATAACACAGGAATAACTCATTAATAACACAGTAATAACACAGTATTACCACCGTAATAACACATTAATAATTCAGTAATAACGCATTATTAACACAGGAATAACACATTAATCACAGGAATAACTCAGTAATAACACAGAAATCACACAGGAATAACACAGTGACAACAGGAATAACACAGAAATAATTCAGTAATTATACAGTAATAACACAGGATTAACGCAGTAATAATACAGTAATAACACATTAATAACAAAGTAATAAAACATTAATAACACAGTAATAACACATAAATAACACAGAAATAACAAATAACTCAGGAATAACACAGAGCAATACCAAGGATAACTCAGATAACACATTAATTAACACGTAATACCCGTAATACCACATATACACAGTATAACCCAGTATAACACAGTAATAACAAAGAAATACTCAGGAATAACAGAGCAATACAAAGGAATAACTCCGGATTAACACAGTAATAACAGTAATAATTCAGTAATAACGCATTAATAACACCGTATTACCTCATAACATCAGGAATAACTCAGTAATAGAATAAATAACCCGGAATACGTATAACCCAGGATTACACAGTAATAACAAGAAACTCAGTAAAGCAGAAATAACAGGAATAGCAACGAAAACCATATAATAACAGAAATAACTCAGGAATAACAAAGTAATAATACATTAATAACACAGTAATAACACATGAATACACAGTAATAACACAGTAATAACACAGATTAACTCAGTAATAACGCAGTAATAAAACATTAATAACACAGTAATAACACAGAAATAACAGTAATAACAGAAATAACACAGGATTAACACAGTAATAACAGAAATAACACAGAAACAACACAGTTATAACACAGGAATTACTCAGTAATAACACATGAATAACACATTAATAACAGTAATAACAGACATAACACAGGATTAACACAGGAATAACACATTACTAACACAGGAATAACACAGGAATAACACAGGCACAACACAGGCACAACACAGGATTAACACAGTAAATAAACATACTTTCACTCCACTACATTTCTATCAGGTCCTCGAAGTATACAGTCTTACTCTGAGCACCCTCTTTTGAAGTCAGTGGGTGCTTTTTCTTCTTCTCTAAAATTGACTTCTTTGTTTTTTTCAGACAGTTTATCGTAATACTCCTGTAGGGCTCCATGAAGAGATTTCCCGCATTTTTTGAACACTGCCCAGGGTGCAACGTGAGATTTATTTACAACACGTCAAAATAAGAGTTACTATTGTGTAAATTAAACACAGATATTTGTCTGATTTGCTCAAGTGTGTCGGTGAAAATATTACCTATAAAGCCCATAAGACTGTTGTGCATCTCCCATAACACATAGGTGTTGGACTTGAAGCGCACGCAAAGACTTTCGGTGTGTGACATCAAAGTACCACGCGAGCGATTAGAACAGCATTAAAAAAAATCGTTTGAGTCAAATAAGTTTGGTGTTTCTTTTTGTAAAGCGTGTTGCTGTTTTAAAGTTATACATCTACAGTTGTGTTGTTGTGTTTTAAAGCAGGTTTGATTTTTCTTTTTTTTTATTACTCTGTATTTACAGGATTTCACTTTCCACTCTGTTCAAATGTGGACAAATAGTTACACATAGATGTGTGCACACACACTGTCAGAACTGTGTGAGATCACTACCATACTGCTTTTGTTGGGGTGGGTAGGGGTGTTAATTTTTTTCCACCATTGGTTTTTAACATTCTAAAAGCTCTTTCTTCCAAAGATACGCAGCTAGTCAGGTATCAGTAGGTGTATGTATTCTAATGCATCAGAGTAGTGCAGTATACGGTACAACAATAAAACATGCATGACAATAAAAAAGGAAATTTACTTTTGGTACTTAAGTACTTTTAAAAGCAAGTACTTCTGTACTTTTACTTATGTAAAAATCTGTCTTTACAACTTTTATTGTAATGGAGTAATATTTGACAAGCGGTATCTGTACTTTCACTCAAGTTTTGGAGTTGAGTACTTTGTCCGCCTCTGCATGTGTGCATGAGAATAGCTATATACTTCTAGGTGTTATATCTAAGCCATTGAGACATTATTTGTCATAATGATCATAATGAAAGAGATTTAAAAATATGTGAGCGGAAACTCAGAAAGAACTGCTTTGAAATAACTAGAAGAAATAACTGCAAGCATATTTTGCAAGTGAGAGGAAACATGCAATATGGATGCAGACAAACTCATGAAGACAATCATTCAAAAATGCTGTGCTACCATACTTTATAAGAATAACAAAAACAAAATCATTTAATAGAAAAAAATGTTGTATGTTAAATGTTAAGTTTATATTATGCATAGTTGATCGCTAAATTTAGTGGCTGTGTGTGCTATTGGCCTACAGACTGATTTACAAAACGTGAATTAATTCATTTATCCTGAAAGAAATGGAATTGACATGAGTGCCTGCAAGAGGGAGAAAAATTGAGTAGCCTATATTTTATAGTTATACACATATATATAATACTCATTTTGTGAAAGAAACTCTTCTTCAAATTATATTTTAGATTATCATTAGGCCTATTGCTGCTTGCTCACTTCAGACATTAGGCCTAATGTGCATTTTTCTTCTTCAAATTATAGCTGAATGGTTTGCAATGATTAATTTTTAAATCTAGATTAAATCAAGGTTTATCTAATAATTATGTTGCACCAAACTTCAAACCTTTAAAATAAGCAGGTTTACATTTTTAACCCATCATTTTGATCGTATTTAAATTATATGCACCATAACTTTAAACTCAGATTTAAATCTCAATTATGGATTAACTTTAAATTTAACCCTTAAATGCATACCTCAGGTCTTTAGCGACCCGGGACATCATTCTCTACCCTCTCCCTCCTTCATTTTTTTAAGTTAGACATCAACTTTCTTAGTATTCCTCAATCTATGAATTATAAACAAATAGTAAAATATAAAAGAATGCCAGTTTTCTGATTATTTTTTTGTAAAAAGTGTATAGGGTCGCTAGAGACCCAAGGTATGTAAATGTGTAAGTATTTTTTCCTGCACAACTATATTTACATATCTGATGACTCAATATGTGCAATGCATCTTTTTTCCTCAAGGTGGCACTGTTTGATACACAATGATGATGAGACGTTTCACTCATAATTACCACAGGCATAAAACAAACGAATATCATCAGCAACAATTGTGTTTTGAATGGCTTTACTGCAGAGCAATTACCGTATGCAGTGAAATATAAATGTCACTGTCATTTGATGCTGGATGTGGTGAATAAGCTGCCAGTGATCAAAATATTGAATATGAAGTCATTGAAAAGGATAGTTTTGAGAATATGTTTGAGATCGTGAATATGAGGCAGATGCTACTGTAGAAGTGCGCTCTGACGATGACAGCGATGGTAAAATCATCTGCTCAAATTGAACCCTTTTAAGTCTCAAAAGGTAATGAAATATGCTTCATTTTATTCCTTCTGTAATTGTTCTTAAAATATCAAGAGAGTTTTTTGCTATTGCAGTAGTGCTGTATATATAGGTCCGGGTCACTAAAGACCCGAATATAATGATTGGCGAAACATTCATGCATTTAAGGGTTAATGGAGGTTTAAATAAATAAAAAAATGCACATGCAATTAAAATATAACTGATCGAACAAAAACAGAGAGGTGTTTATTACAAATCAAAATCCAAATGAAAGCACATGGAGTTGGCAGAGTGCGAGGGTCGTGGCGGGATGCGGATCCGTCACTCATGGTGCACCTCGGTGTCGTACAAACAGAAGAAGTGAGGAATATTTAACAGCAGCGGTCACAGTGAAGTTTTCATGCCCGCTCCGTGTGTCTGCTGGGCGGCGATCAAACGGACAGGGCAGCGCTTGCAGAGCGGAGATCGCTACTTAGACTAATCGTCGTTTTTTATTTCTGTTCTTTGTCTTAAATTAGCTATTACTCCAGTAATTTATACTAGCCTATCCAGCACTCCCTGAACGCAGTCTCTGGTCTCGAGTCATTGCTGTCAAAGTCTGAGTCGAGTCTCAAGGCTTCTTTAATTATGTCGATCGAGTCGCAAGTCATCAAATTTGGGACTCGAGTCTGAGTCAAGTCTGGAGTCAAGTGACTCCCTGCATTATAGATTGCTTAGGTGTTTTTGTTTTAGGAAAATGTACAAAATGTATCAGTAATAATTTGCTATTATAATAATGAAACGCAAATATTCATCATGTAGAGCTCAGAGCGCACGTAAAATTATCGTAATACTGGGATAAGTGAAAGAATTTAATAGAAATATATAGGGTGGGGGGGGGGGTTTTCCTTTTCTCTTTTCTTTCAAAGTACTGCCCACACTCCAGTCCAGTAGGTGCCCTTTATGCGACCTTTTAGTGGACGATAAAAACAACTTTAAGTTGGTTTGCCAGCCGCCAATAAAATTTAAAGAAGAAGATAAAATTATCGTGCATAGAACAGGAAGCTGTACCAACACAACCGGAAACAGACTTTTATTTTAAAATATTTTTACAGACTCTTGCTTCACAGTCCGTTTCGTCACAGACATGGCGGCGTCCAGTGTTTTTAAAGCAGGGCTTTTCAATTACAAAGTTGCAATCGTGACGGGAGGCGGGACTGGGATAGGAAAAGCTATTACTTCTGAGCTCTTACAGTTAGGTATGCATTTACTGGAAGTTTTAATGATGGATTTGACTTTGTATTTAGTTCAGGACTGCAGTGAACTTTAGTCCAGATATTGAGCAACACACAAAGCAATCAGTCAATAATTTATAAAATATTCATTTTCACATTTTACATATCACATATTAGTAATAACATATTTAATTCATACCAATGCAATATATTTGATGTTTTTAGATTATGATTTCCGTTTCTGTTACGCTGAAATATGCAAATGAGGCACTGTCTAATTAAATATTCATTAATTTGAATATATTTCCAGGTCAGTTATTCTTCTTTCATTTTGTTATAATTAAAGTTTTTTTACATTATTTTTTAAATAGTTTTTAATCACGCCATAAAAATAAAAAAAAATACAATCAACAGCCAAAAAAAAAAAAAAAATTTGAAAGAAAAAAAAAAGGTTTGTCTGAAGTGTTTTTTATTTGTTTGTTTGTTTATGGAAGTCCATTTCTGTTACTAAACAAAAACTTTTTTAAAAAAGGTAATTGCGACTTTTTATCTCACAATTCTAAAAAATTTTCTCGCAATTGAGGCTTTTTTTCTTAGAATTGCAAGATGTAAACTCACAATTGCGAGAAAACACGTCAGAATTGCGAGATGTAAACTTGCAATTCTGCCATTTTTTTTCTTTTTCTGTTTATTTCTCAGAATTGTGAGTTAAAAAGCCTAATTACCTTGTTTTGTTTTTTATTCAGTAGCAGAAATGGGCTTCCATAGTTTTTCCTTAACTATTAAATAAATATCTTCCACTTAAACTATTAAGTAAAACTCAATGAATAGTATATACAAAAATCTAGAGTCTCAAACATCACTAATGTTGTAGGTTGCAGTGTGGTCATATCATCCAGGAAGCTTGAGCGTCTGGAGTCAGCAGCTGAAGAGCTGATGCAGAAAATCCCCCCATCCAGTCTGGCTAAAGTGACCCCAATACAGTGCAACATCCGAAATGAAGAAGAGGTGACAGTCTCATAAACCTGTATTTTGTACCTTTATGCCAGAGAAGCGTGTAAAATAGTCTTTGTTTTTATCATGTTCATTTTGGACTGGTTTCTCCAGCTGGAAAATACCGGTTCATAGGTAATAACAGTATACTGTAGGTCTGGATTATAATGTGGTGTGATTATTTAGCTCCCGTTCTTAACAGGTGAAGAACCTGATGGCCTCCACTCTGAAGCTTCATGGGAGGATTGACTTTTTGGTGAATAATGGAGGTGGGCAGTTTTCCAGCCCAGTGAACTTGATGAGTGCAAAAGGCTGGAAAGCTGTGATTGACACTAACCTCAACGGAACGTTCTTATGCTGCAAAGAAGGTTTGGCATAAATGGCAATGTGAAATGCGAGACATACAGTTTAGCAGTTTATCTGCTGTTTGTTTTGATCGTAATGTGCAAATTGTAAACTTTATTTCTGAAATTACATGTTGACAATTCTGCATAATAAATTCAAAGGCTACTCAGTCAATTTTGCTCTTAATTCATAGCATACAATGCATGGATGAAAGATCATGGAGGTGCAATTGTGAACATCATTGCAGACATGTGGAAGGGTTTTCCTGGAATGGCGTGAGTTGGACATTATAACAATATAATAAAAATATTGTGTATTACTTTGCATTGTTTGGCTGGTTAAATCCTCTTTTTTAATTTGTTAAAACATTTTTATGACAGGCACACAGGAGCGGCCAGAGCAGCCGTGGACAACCTGACCAAGAGCCTGGCCATTGAGTGGGCTGACAATGGGGTCCGGATCAACTCTGTGGCTCCGGTTAGTGCCAGTTTAGAAACAATTTAAAAGCATGTATTGTATTTGGATAGTGCTCCCTACTCAGGGACGTTGAAAAAAGGGGTTGATATGCATGTTTGATTTACAGTATGTTCCTCATTTGCATGGTGCTTTGGATAAAATGAAAATGTCAATATAAGCAAATGAACTGTGGAAAAATAGCCTTGCATGAAAATGTTTCCATAGTATTATGGTCTCAAATAAGTTTTTGCTAAAAAGGCATGTGTTTATTATCTGTAATGTAATTCTAATTTAACTACAATGTTCACAACAATTCAGTGTAAACTTCCACTTGGTCTTATACCACATAAACAGTGCATGTGCATTTGTTTTGTGTTTGTTGAATGCAGGGAACTATCATCTCCAAAACTGCAATGGAAAACTACAAAGAAATTGGCCCAACAATGTTTAAGATGTCAGTGCCATTCAGTCCGGCTAAAAGACTCGGTGTTCCTGAGGAGGTATCATATAACCTATTATAATGTTGACATTTTAAAATATTACAGTGGTGTGAAAAAGTGTTGGCCCCCTTCCTGATTTCTTATTTTTTTGCATGTTTGTCACACTTTAATGTTTCAGATCATCAAACAAATTTAAATATTAGTCAAAGATAACACAAGTGAACACAACATGCAGTTTTTAAATGAAGGTTTTTATTATTCAGGGAAAACAAAATCCAAAACTACATGGCCCTGTGTGAAAAAGTGTTTCCCCCTTAATCTAATAACTGGTTGGGCCACCCTTAGAAGCAACAACTGCAATCAAGCATTTGCGATAACTTGCAAATCTTTACATCGCTGTGGAGGAATTTTGGCCCTCTCTTCTTTGCAGAATTGTTTTAATTTTGCCACATTGGAGGGTTTTCGAGCATGCACCGCCTTTTTAAGGTCATGCCACAGCATCTCAATCGGATTTAAGTCCGGACTTTGGTTTGGCCACTCCAAAACCTTAATTTTTTTTTTCTTGAGCCATTCAGAGGTGGACTTGCTGGTGTGTTTTGGATCATTGTCCTGCTGCAGAACCCAAGTTCGCTTCAGCTTGAGGTCACGAACAGATGGCCGGACATTCTCCTTCAGGATTTTTTGGTAAACGGCTGAATTCATGGTTCCATTTATCACAGCAAGTCTTCCAGGTCCTGAAGCAGCAAAACAGCCCCAGACCATCACACTACCACCACCATATTTTACTGTTGGTATGATGTTCTTTTTCTGAAATGCAGTGTTACTTTTACGCCAGACGTAATGGGACACACACCTTCCAAAAAGTTCAACTTTTGTCTCGTCAGTCCACAGAGTATTTTCCCAAAAGTTTTGGGGATCATCAAGATGTTTTCTGGCAAAACTGAGACGAGCCTTTATGTTCTTTTTGCTCAGCAGCGGTTTTTGTCTTGGAACTCTGTCATGCAGACCATTTTTGCCCAGTCTCTTTCTTATGGTGGAGTCATGAACACTTACCTTAACTGAGGCAAGGGAGGCCTGCAGTTCTCTGGATGTTGTTGTCGAGTCTTTTGTGACCTCTTGGATGAGTCGTCGCTGTGCTCTTGGGGTAATTTTGGTCGGCCGGCCACTCCTGGGAAGGTTCTCCACTGTTCCATGTTTTTGCCATTTGTGAATAATGGCTCTCACTGTGGTTCGCTGGAGTCCCAAAGCTTTAGAAATGGCTTTATAACCTTTTCCAGACTGATAGATCTCAATTACTTTCTTTCTCATTTGTTTCTGAATTTCTTTGGATCTCGGCATGATGTCTAGCTTTTGAGGATCGTTTGGTCTACTTCACTTTGTCAGGCAGGTCCTATTTAAGAGATTTCTTGATTGCGAACAGGTGTGGCAGTAATCAGGCCTGGGTGTGGCTAGAGAAATTGAACTCAGGTGTGATAAACCAGTTTTAACAGGGGGGCAAACACTTCTTCACACAGGGCCATGTAGTTTTGGATTTTGTTTTCCCTAATAATAAAAACCGGTCATTTAAAAACTGTCTGTGGTGTTTACTGTTATCTTTGACTACATATTTAAATTGTTGTTTGATGTCTGAAACATTAGTGTGCCACATTCAAAAAACTAAGAAATCAGGAAGGGTCCCAACACGTTGTCAACACCACTGTATTAATATAATTATAGCTGTACAATTTCCAAATTACATGACAAAAATTGTAGTTAGTAACGTAATCCATTACATTTACATTTTAGATAATACAATCAGACTACTTTTTGATTACTTTTGACCTGATCATTCATCACATTGATTGAAATTGGATAATCTTGTGCCATATTGATGAAAAATACAATGCAAAGAGTAAGAAAATATATTCCATTTGTTGTAATTAACAACATGAAGTGCAATAAACATTCCATTATGTCAAGATTTCCCAAACTGGGGTTTGTAAAGGTACTGCAGGGGGTTTGTGAGTTTAATGACAAGCTAATATTAAAATCATAAAAATGTACAATTAAAATAGTCATGTAAAATACATCAATCACAAAACCTATACTAAAAAAATGAAACATTTTATTTATTTACCTGCAGGTTCATGTGTGACCCGTCAGAGACCAGGAACATGGCAAATGCCTGCATTACATGTAAATAAGAAATAACATGAATTTGTGCAGTCTAATGTGTTCGAAAGACAAAAGCCTTCCAAAGCCGTAGTAACACATGGTTAAATAACCTCAATTATGTGTTCATCATTAGTTGATGCAATGTTGAAACACTTTTTAGACCTGAAATGATTTTTATAAATCCAGCGATCACATGCTGTGGAGCCACCTGACTAATGACTGGTCTTTGTGTGAATGTCCACAAAACTGGAAGACTTTCTGAGTGCATATAAGCAGTAGGCTATTTTAGAAAGGAATTAAAGAGGATCAGTATTGCTGTTGTGTTAATAATATGTAATCATGTAATAAATAAAGTAACTAATTACAAGTATTTTAAAATGTAATCTAATTACAAGTACTTAATTTTTGGAATCTGATTACGTAATCCAGATTACATGTAACCAGTTATTACCCAGCTCTGGCTATATGTATGACTATATATAAACTATACAGAATTACAAAATGAGTGTTTAAATAACATGAGATGAAAATATTTACTTGAATTGTGTCAGATATCGCCTGCTGTATGTTTCTTGCTGTCCCCGGCTGCCAGCTACATTACTGGAGCAACCCTGAAAGTCGATGCAGGACAGAGCCTCTACCACTCTGTTTGGGAAATACCAGGTACCCATTTTCTAGTCAGATGATGGCATAAGACACGCTATTATTGTTTCGAAATTAGGATGGACGTCGACTCTTACTATTTGAGTATGTTTCTGTTTCACTTTGTCTCTCTAATCAGATCACACAGCCTGGCCTCCAGCCCCAGAGGGAGAAAATACAGACATATTGAGAGAAATCATGGACACGACCAAATCCAAGCTGTGAATCATAACAAAACAAGTCTAGACTGTCAAACAGCTGCTCTTCATCACAGTGTGGGTGGACCACAAATGTTTTTTTTGCTGGGAATTTTTAACACATCTTGACTGTGGCCTTTGTGATGCTCACTGAATTTCATTATCATTGCACAATTGAACTGTGTTTAATCAGTGTAAATACGTAATAGTATGATATTGTGAATATAGCATTTGTAATTGTAAGATTTCTAAAAACAAAAAAACATTTATCAGCTGTCACCATGAGATTACAAACATGTAATGTATTGTTTAAAAAATACATTCTCTGTTGTAACAACTTGTAAGCCGTTGCATTATTATAACTTCTTTGGAAATTAATATGCCTATAAAATGGTATATCAGGTCAGCGTGATAGCCTTGTGGGCAGCGCACTAACATACACGCCACTTGTGTTTTGGTTGGGGGGGGGGGGGGGGGGGGGGGTCGCAAAATCACGTTCTGTTTTGCAGCGCGAGACTCCTTTTCTGCGCCACAGGCTCGAATACAAGACCAAACCATTTTCCTTTTTGATGGGGGACCTAACATGGGAGGGCACAAGCTGCTAGACAAATAAGGAATATTTCACTTTATTACAGTTGTAAAATTGAGTCTTGCGAAAATTATTCCTAATACCATAGTATATAACTATATATCTATTTAATTTTGTCATGTTGATGTTAGAGATTATCAGTATATCATTACGGGGACCCCTGTTACTCAGTTCCTCTATTGCCCCCTGTCCGATGCTCCTGAGCTGAAGGGACATTTCAAAAGATTACTAGAAAATTACTTTAAACATTTTTTTTTTTATTAATTACCAGTGGTGCAATTATGAATGAGTGATTTTCAAACATTGCAGTGTGGTTCTTTTTGCTTGTGTTAAAATATAAAATCATACTTTTATTAAAATTATTATTATTATCATGTTGTAGTTCAGTGGCAGGGGGGGGGGAATAAATGATTAATCGCTTTTTTTCTGGCATTTTACTCAGAACTTAAAAATCGAGGCTCAGCAGAGCACCGGTTGCTAGGCAGAGCGCCGCAAAAAGCGAGCATGCGCACTGAGCGCTGCGCGCAAGCCGGTGATTGGCCAAACAATGGCATTAGCGGCGCGAGGGGGATGCGTTGTCCTCGGTGTGGTACTGTCCGAAAAAATAATCCCAGCGCCAAAATGTTACACGCGGTGAGCACTTGCAAAGGATAGACTAAATACGCAAGCGACCTCTTCTACATGCATTTATTCGAGGTAAGGACCGTGCATTCTCACATCTGTATTGTCTACAGCAGATAGTAAGCGTGGGGTGTGACTTGAGACAGTGCCAGGTCCTAAAATGCGATGTGTTGCAATGTAATGCAAAACAAAGTAGCATATATAATAGACGATTGTGATTTTTTTTTCTCTCCTTCTAGAAGGAAACATCTTAAAAGGGTGATTGACTCCAAGCAGGTGTGTCCGGCTGTAAACAGACATCATATAGGAATCTCGCAGGGTTTGTATAGTCATGAGAGAAGGGGCATCTGGAGACCTCACTGGTTTGGAGCTGGAGGGAGTGATCGAGACAGAGGAGACCCCAGTGAACATGCTTGAGAGGTCAGCTGAGGAGGAGGGAACCACCACCAGGAGGAAGAAGAAAAAGAAAAAGAAAGAGATCATCTACCGCTCTGACCTGGAGGTTGAGGATGCTGGGGAGGGAACCTCGGCGGATGTGGATGGAGCCTTTAGTCCTCCACTTGATGAAGGTGAACATATGATATCTGGGGGTGAACTCATTGTGTTGTGATGTTTGTTCATGTACAGTGATATTCATCTTTTGTTTGCTTACTGTAATGATGGCACCAGCTCCATACCACCTGTGCTTTCTATCCAGAACACACCAGATTGAGACCATGAGTAATTGTCCTCTCATATTAAATATGACATGATATTATCTTGTATGTTTTATACTTGTTGATCATTTTATGTCAGTTATCAAGATATTGTTTTACAGTGTTCTGGGTGATAGATTTTTCTTCCAGAAAATCTTGCAACATCAGGGAATAATATATTTGTAAATTTCTAGTCCTAGTAAATGTGTCTTGAAAATTAGAAACATTAGTACATTTTAATGACTATTTATGTATTAGTAATTATTTATTGTATTCTTTATTTTATTGAAAGAAAGTAAAACTTTTATCAGCAAGGGTATAATACATTTCATTTACATTTAAATTTCTTAACTTTCTATTCATCAAAGAATCCTGAAAAAAAGTATCACAGTTTCCACACAAATATTAGCAGCCCAACCGTTTTACTCAACATTGAGAATAATGTTTCTTAAGCCCCAAATCCATATATAGAAGGATTTCTGAATGATAATACATTCTGCTTTGGCCATCAACATAATAAATATAACAGTTTTTTTTAATTGTAATAATATTTTACAATATTGTGTTTTTTTTATTGTATTTTTGATCAAATTAATGGTGAGCATAATAGACATGTTTCAAAAAAAAAAAATTTGTACCAATCCCAAACTTTTGAATACTAGCTCTTCTTTGTAAACAAAAAATATATCTAATATAATATATATATATATATAAGCGTAATATTTTGCAATGTTTGTTAGTAAATGTTTAATACATTCTATATAATAATAAATACAAATGAAATATAGTACAGTATTAGTTGTGAAATAAGTGCTCGTTTTTTGTAATTAGTAATTAATTAATTCAAGGCAGTTTTTTTGTGTTTGCTGGCAAGGATTGCACACATTCCAATGTATATTGCATTTCCTCTTTCCCGTATAACTGACAGATTTATTTATAAAAATTTGTTGTTCATCCAATATCCTTCTCAATATTTATCTTTCATTCACAGAAGAAGAGGATATCCCTCCTGACAGCCGTTTTGTGACCTTGACTGGCACCATCACACGGGGAAAGCGGAAAGGCCAAATGGTAGACATCTATATGACGCTTACCGACAAAGAGCTGAGAGACATGGCGCGCTCCAAAGAGCGTCTAGATGCAGAGTGTGACGGGGTCGTGGAAGCCAAGCAAAATCCCTGTGCGCTGGGGGTCAGTCAGGGCCCTCATGTTCTCCTCTGGAGCCTTTCCTGCTCCCCGTTCATCTTCCTTCTCTCCTTCATCACATCATTTTACTACGGGACGCTCACCTGGTACAACGTCTTCCTGGTTTACAATGAGGAACGCAGCTTTCTGCACAAGATCACGGTGTGTCCCTTGCTCATTCTGCTATATCCCGTGCTGATTATGACGTTGTGTGTCTGTATGGGGGTGTACGCCGCCGTGACCCAGCTGTCCTGGGTTTTTGGAGAATGGTGGTTGGCGGTGAGGGACCTGGAGAAGGGCTTCTGTGGGTGGATGTGTGGTAAGCTGGGGCTGGAGGACTGTGCCCCGTATAATGTAGTTGAGCTGCTGGACTCTGACACTCTGTCCGGGACCCTCCAGGGGAAGAGGATGGAAGATGTTGAGCACACTTCTACTTTGTGAACTTGATGGATGGAATAACTTTTGGATTTAAGGAATGTTTTTGGTTAATACAAGTTAAGTTCTGTCAATGGCATCTCTGGCATGCTGAAGAAGATCATTTTGACTTGGACAGGATATGACTTCAGACTTTTCAGTCAACTTGAAGTTTTAAGATTTTTCTTTTCAACATAAAAATGAGTCAAAAAGATTTTTGACAGCATTTAACTTGTTTTCAAGCTTGAGCATTCATAATAAAGGGTTAGTTCACCCAAAATGAAAATTCTGTCATTAATTACTCCCCCTCATGTCGTTCCAAACCCGTAAGACCTTCGTTCATCTTCGGAACACAAATTAAGATATATTTTCAGGGTTGTTTAAGTTCAGTAGACAGTGCGCACATGCTGAATGTAAACGGTGCTGATTACGTTCTGGGGTACTCTCCAAAATGGCGGAAGACGGTAACTCAGGGAGAAGAATTGTTGAATAAATTGTTATTATTGTTTTCCTTGTGCGCAAAAAGTATTCTCGTAGCTTCGTAAAATTATGGTTGAACCACTGATGTCACATGGACTATTTTACTGATCTCCTTATACGTTTCCGGGTCTGGGAACATTGCAGCTGCATTGCTGTCTACGAAGGGCCAGAGAGCTCTCAAATGTTATTGAAAATATCTTAATTTGTGTTTTTCGGAAGATGAACGAAGGTCTTACGGGTTTGGAACGACATGAGGGTGAGTAATTTGACAGAATTTTAATTTTTGGATGAACTAACCTTTTAAGGGATAACTCACTGAAAGATAACAATTCTGCTATGATTTACTCGCCTTTCTGTTCCAAACATTTTGAAGAATGTTTGATATGAACAAAAAAAAACGTACATTCTACCGAAGAAAGTACGTTTTGGAACGACATGAGTGTGAATAAGTTATGACAAAATGTATATTTTTGGGTGAGCTTCTCCTTTTATTTTGCACAGTTTTATTGATTTGTACACATTGCTAGGGAATCATCCATGAATTAGCCTAGTCTGAAACACTTTGCGTTTTGGCTATTTATTGTAAAATTTTACAAAAACTGAAATATAGGGCCAAGTTACTCAGAGAATTCAGCACATTATCTTTCCATATCACATTTAAAATAGGAAATAATGGATTTTAATCTATGCTATACAAATGAATGACCAAAACAATAATGTTGTTGATGCAGTTACTCATGATGATATCCAAAAGCTAATTTTTAGTTTTAGAACATAAGTAATTCACTAAAGAGGTTTTCTGATATAAGTTTATTAAAAATAAAAACTGTAAATGTGATTAGAACTGCAGCCTTAATCTGAATCACTATGGTCAGCCTGCAGTAATGATTTATATTCAGAGCACTCAAATTCAATTTGGTCGGAAGTTTCATACTTCCAGATTTTATCCAAAGACTATAAAGCTATGGCAGATATGCTCCTTACTTGCTTAGACTACATTTTTTCCAGATATATATTGTTGGACTTAAACGGTAATCTTAGTCTGTCAGCTCTGATAGGGTGATTAAAGGCAACTTTATACTTCAAAGCATCCGATTCCTCTATGCAGAAGAGTAGCATCAAATTATTAAATGTTTTTATGTACAGCAGTGACCATAAATAATCTGAGACTGAAACTCATTAGATAAACATGCTTAAGAAATGAGAAGGAAATGCCTTTCATCTTTAGAGAGTTTATCATGTACTCTCTGTGTAATCAGAAGTTTGCTACATATTTACCTTTGGCCTGCTTTACACGCATTACACACTCTTTGATGATACTTGATAAGCAGATAATCTTTCCTCTCTTAGTTTGACCGATACTTTCAATTGAATCAACCACTAAGAAACAGCAACATTTTACACTTTGTATACTTTTCTTTTTTATATTCTGTTCATATCCAAGTATGGATATGTCCCAAATCACTGAATTGTTGTGTTAGTGTTTGAAACAGTGGGGTGCTTTGTATTTCCACAGGTTTAACAACAATGGTGCTATAATAGTGTTCAACAAGGATGTCAGCCATTAAAAACCACAGACTGTTTTACACACATTAAGGATAATGGCTCAGTTGTCCCAGAAGATCATCTTACACTTCAAAAACCTTTTAAGAGGAAATTCACAGATTATTGGACGATACATCTATTTCAGATGGGGTGGTGTCTGGTTCTCATATTGCACATCAAAATCCAAGAGAGTTCAGCTGAGATATGAAGTATAGCACTCATCTCATCCTCATATACCATCATCATTTTATTTGTTGTTTATCTAGGCATACTGTTGTAACATTACTAAATACAGGCTTCCAATGGTAACTGAAATATTAAAATTGTGTTTTCCCAAAGACTATTGAGTTATAGAGTCCTGGCCAGGAAAATCTGGATTTTTTTTTTCCTTGCCTGGAAAAAATCATAAGAATTAATTAAAAAAAAACTTCTGTAGTGAATAGGCTATACACATTTCTAGCTATGAAGATTTCCTTCACTAAAAAATTCTCCTAATTTGTGAGAATCATACGTTTGAGTCACAAAAAAAATTGTTTTATTAAAAAATTTGGTCTGAATTAAAGTTTATATAAACATGTCTCACAAAAAGTGTGGGAACCCTGTAAATGACCAGATATCTTAGCAGAGATCTATGCATTTGATCTGAATCATTTGGAATATGTTCACAAATATGTAAAGACAAAAAAGGTTCTACTATTATAATTTATGCAGTTATTCAAATCTCAAATTGTATTGTATCTGCAAATGAGCAGCTTTTATGTAAACCGCCTTTTCAAATTAGTCATTGTAATTATTGTTTCAGTCTGTTGCACAAGAGATTATTGCTTTTTGTTTATCTTTTGGGACTTTTCCAGCACTCATCTCTCTGCTCATATGACAAGACCTTGACCTGTTTTCCCCCTGCAGTTAGGCCAGCCTTACAACTGTTACACAAACAACACTTGAATGACATGAAATATTGTCTCCTGTTTATCTGTAAACATGGTTTCTAAGCACAAACTCTTTTTACAGCATGAACTGTCATGTTTTGTTTTCACAAGTATGCACTTGGTGTTTTGTTTTTTTCAACCGTTTATAATAAAGAATATTTCGTTTGTTCTATCAATGATATAGTTTTTCCACCGTAAAAAAAAAGTTAGACCTTTCAGACTTTCAATGCAGCTCCCCACAAACTAAAAGGTGTGCCATATAGCTATATAATTACCGAACCTTTTTAAAAAATGTTATCATCGCGGCTTGTCAACAAGCAGTCCCTCCCTTGTCCCTCCTTAATTCAACCGGTCTGTAACAGAATCGCCACTAATTAAGTGTAAGGGAAAGTCAATAGTCTTTAGAATGAGTAAGCGCGAGTGATTATCTGACCCTACCCTAGAGAATCCCCCTTTGAGGCGTGGTTTGTTTGTGACTTGGTCAAGTTACTTTCGTTTTTGTTTTTTGCGTTTTGACGTCCGTCGGAGAGATGAAGCCACACAACGTCAACGGTAATACTTTATATCTTGCATTCTGTTAGTTGTAATTGAATATGTAATCATTTTGTAATAGTTTAACTGTAATGTTTGTTTATAATAGCTTTTCATACCATTTCCATAAAATACGTAGTTACACGTAGGTCATTCAGCCAGTCAGTCAAAGGTCATTTGATCTAGTTTTAAAATCAGAATAGGCTATGTATATTTGACGCATCACATCAGTTCATTTTTCGTTACGAAGTGGCGTAGTTTGTGCTTTTTGAATAGGCTATATCTTTCTTATTTTATCGGTGGTTACAGATTGTTGGCATTTAACTATGCGCACGTTACTAACGCTAAATGGACACGAATGTCGTTTAATCAAAAGACATCTTTTAGTTCGAATCGTTCTTTTGAGACGGATCTTTTTAGCGAATCGGAATCGGTTGAACTTTTTTTCACAGTGTGAACGAATCGCTCGAGCTGTTTTGAAACTGATTCTTTGAAAAGTTCCAAGAATCTGAATCGTATAAAGCACGATAGAAATTTGCGTGGGCTCTCTTCGCTCATGAACATGATCCAAGTTATGTGATTAGATCCCGTGGGAAGGTTTACAATGGGACCGAGTTCTTCACGTGATTCCCCTTGAAATCTTAAGGCTTGTTTCGCTTTTGAAATACTAGGCTAATATAAATTCCAAGAATCTGTACGCAAAAGTCGTGAATTATGTTGTCCAAAATGCAAAATAAATCCCAAGAAAGTAAGTCCACCCTAATGTAACATACAGTTTATGTAGATTTTTAAATGCACTATGTATTTCTTGAGGATATCCAGGTAGCCTACTTGCTATCTATCAAACGCATAGTTTGGTTATGAAATCGCATTATCTTTACATGCCACATTTTTTTAATTTAGTGTCACCAGGAGATGAGCCTGTCTGCAGGCAACACCAACACAACTTTTGGTTCTCTAAATTAAGGACGTTGAAGGTATGTCTGGCCCTTGCATTGTCCTCCATTTGTTCACACTGATTGTGAGAGAGAGAGAAAAAAACTTCATGTTGTGTGTGTGCTTTGCCCTTTACAGGTGTAAATCCAAAGTGGCTATTGATTTCTACAGGAATGTGATGAATGAGGCTACAGTGGATTTTTCTCACTATCATGAAAAATGCAATTTTCATTCAATAATTGCTAAAAAAAAAAAAAAAAAAAGTTAAGTTTCACAAACTTTTTGTTTTTTTTTTTTTTCCTGACTTGACTCATAAGTAAACAAATAGATGTTTAAAATGCATAATAAAATTCCACACTCCCACCTTTTAAAATGACCCAAACTATAACCTACAGCATCTGTACAGGGTCATACAGTGAAATGGCAGATGGATTTTCTAACATGGTCAACAGTGTGACTGCATCTCTTGAAAAAGAGGAGTGTAAAACCCTACTGTACCTTTGTACAGATTTGTTCAACAACATCTGCGTGGAAGATTTAAGAGGAGCTTTGTTGGCATTTGCCAAACAGGCACAAGCTCAAGCAGGTCAAGCTCAGGCTGGTGATGCCCTGCTGATGGAGCTCATGTTCCGAATGAAGCGCTTTGATATCCTAAAGAAAGTTTTTGGTACCAACAGACAACAGGTAGAAGGAATTCTGAAGAAGGGAGCTGTCCTCTCAGATTACAGGTAATTTATGCTAATAGCATATCAGTGTCTAAGATATTTTCACAACCCATGTGGTGAAACGAATACTTATGATAATGAAAGGCCTTATTTTAGAGTCTGAAGTTTGTTTTTGGGGTTATTCAAGCACTCTCTTGTGGAAAAACCCAAGCAGAAATACCCGTGAATTTTATTTTCACCCACACAAGTCTGTGTATTTTGAATTGGTCTCTTTTATACAGGATTCTAATGGCAGATGTGAGCGAAAACCTGGGGAATGAGGAGTTACAATCTCTTATATTTCTCCTGAGCAGTACCCTGCCCAAAGAAAGACTGGCTAGAGCTACTGTAAGACAAAAGACCAAAATGTAAAATGTTTCTGTTTCAGATGGGTTTATGTAATGTGCATTTTTATTTCATGTTCGTTTCATTTCATCTGATTTCTCATAGAGCTTTCTAGATGTGGTAGTGGAGTTGGAGAAGTTTGATGAAGTATCATGTGATAAGCTAGACCTGCTTGAACAGTGTTTGAGAAACATTAACAGAAAGGACCTTGTCAAAAGGATTCAGGCCTACAAGAATAGAGGTCAGTCGTTTCTGAGATCACTTTTCTTTTGGTTGTTGCTTGAATTGCTTGTCAGTAGGGGAATTACACAGGAGATACATTTTACGCGAAGACTGGGTGCAGCCTTTGATTATGTATAAATTCATTCTGCCGTTTTGTTACGTACATCAATATCCCTAGTGCAATGCTTGATATTACCTGCCAAAACAAACATGTCTTACTGTCACAAAGTTTGGCTGGCTGAGTGTTTTTTAACTTTGTAATTTTGCCAAGTGTTTAAAATAGTGTTTTCGAGGTGAGAAGTTGCTGAAACAAAAGTTTGCAAAGTTCATGAGACCATATCTTAGTCAAGAGGGTTCGCAACAATTTCTGGTTGGCGGGCTATTGTTCGATTTACGTCGGATTTATAGATTGTATTGCAACTCTGAATTGTTTTAATTGTGATTAAAAACCTGACATTAAACATTAGTGCACCCATGCTTGACATTTGTAGATGCTTTTGTTCACGGCACCAGTTAAGACGCTTGAATGGAAAACATTTCAATCAAATAATTTGTAAATAATTAATAATACATAATTAAATCTAGATAATGAATTTTATAACCATTTCAGGTCAGAATGTACCATGTGCAGTTCCTAAAGTTCAGAAATCCTTTAAGGTAAGACATGCATTTTAAGGAAATACATTTCTGTATTGAATAGATAGATATAGTAGAATACAGTATGTTGCATGATGGGTATATTTTTACTAATTATTGTAAAAATGTTTCTGCTCGTTCCTTCATTTGAGTTCGCCCCTGTGCAACGTCAGCCTTTCTGTTCAAACAAGTGAACACAAACACTATGCTTTTCTCAAGGTGAGTTGTATGTGCTTTGTGGTGTGATAATATTAATATATATATATAATATATGCTATATATATATATATATATGAGATATATGATATATATCTATAAAATGTATGTCTACCTATGGGAATAACATAAAGACTTGCACATGGTCTTTTTCTAGGTTTCAAACTGAAGCTTTCAGTACCTGAAACAGGGACACAACATCGACAGGCAAGAAATTAGCATCTTAATTAATACTGTAAATAGTAATCATGGCAAAGTCTATCATCTTTTCTGATGGTTATTTTATTTATGAGTAGGTTATAAGACGTTCCTCCCACTGTCTGTATGTCTGCTAGGCTTTGATGGAGCAGTATGAAATGAATCCTGAGCAGAGGGGTCTGTGTGTGATTATTGACTGTGTTGGCTTGGATGGAGGTAAGTGTGTCATAATGTATCAAAATGAAAGTCTCATGTAGAGTGTGTATTAAGAGTTAAATAACAAACATGGTCTGTTTTGACCTTGGTTTTGTGGGGGGAAATTTATTTGCAACCACAATGATGTCATAATTTTTGAGAGAAAAAAAACCCTTAATGATTAAATTTTTAAAAACTCCCATTGTCCACCCCTGACTTTCTAAAGAAAGTCATAATTTTCATCATAGCATTTAGTTTTTTTCCTTTAATTACAAATTGGGATAAAGTATGGTTAATAGAGAACACAATTTGTAGCTCTTTAATGTGCTACAATAAAACAAGTGCATCTAAACCTCTATGTTGTTTCCTTTCAGAGATGATGAGTCGGACATTTGATTGTCTGGGTTTCAAGGTAATTTTTCACTCTCTCTTGGGTCTAAAAGAAACCCAGAAGGTCTTGGAAGACCTGACCCGCAACAGGATCCTTCAGGGGGTCAATCGCTTTGTCTGCTGCATCATCAGCAGGGGAACGGACACTCATCTGTTGGCTACGGACTCTAGCAGCCTTGGCATCAGGCTGGAGGATCTCAGGCAGCTTTTCAGCCCAACCCAGTGTCCCTCTCTTTGTGGTAAACCCAAACTCTTCTTCACCCAGATCTACAGGACCACAGAAGTCCCAAATACCCCCTCAATGGATGATGAATACCTTGAGACAGATGCACCAGCATGCCACTATTCTAGGAGGCTATGTTCGAATGCAAGGACTATCCCAGTG
Organism: Sinocyclocheilus anophthalmus; assembly: GCA_018155175.1. NCBI lineage: Eukaryota > Metazoa > Chordata > Actinopteri > Cypriniformes > Cyprinidae > Sinocyclocheilus > Sinocyclocheilus anophthalmus. Next base: position 63,213 of record JADLZN010003259.1, read on the forward strand.
TCAGCAGATGTCCTTTGGAGTGTGTGCAGAGCAGAGGCAAAGCTGCTGGAAGGGTCTGGCCACCAGTCGGTTTACCTGCATGCATTAAATTCTGCCTTTCTGAAGGGATGTCAGAGGTATGGGCACTGTTTCTGATAGAAAGTGCTTAATTTAATAGTGGTCAATGCAAATATTTTAAATCATGCAATTTTATGAACAATACATTTTCTTGCAGTAGTACTTTATTCACATAGAAAAGGCTGAACATTGACTTTACAACACTTTAAAGATCTTATTTTTTAGCATTTAGGTATTCATTGACATGAACTAACAGTGAGCAATATGTTTTTACAACGTTTAGTAAACTTATTGTTTGTTAATAAAAATACAGTTGTTCATTGTTCGTTAGTTCACAGTGCATTAACTAATGCTAAATGCATATACAGATAAAATGCATGCATTTTAGTAAATGTTGAAATTTAACTAAGATTAATAAATGCTATAGATGTATAGTTCATTCTTTGTGCATGTTAAAGGTGCTATATACGATTTTTCAACCCCCCCCGTGCGGAATATATAACGAAATTGAGATAATTTTGGCTTTTATTTATTATTGCTTGTGACCTGACATTTAACGCTTAAGTAGCTGTAAAAAGTGTATATGCTAAATCGTTTTCAGCTTTTGCAGTTGAGTTCTCAGAAAATAAAAGTCTGTAATTAAAATATCCATATTTATTTATGTATGTTTGTTTGTTTTAATTTGCAGAAAGATGCTTTTATTGGACATCATGGCAGAGGTGAACAGAAACGTGTTTAGTCACAATCAACAAAATCCTGAGAATGAGTACCGCCTTCAACTCTCTCACACACTACGCAAGAAACTTTACTTGTAACACTTAATGTGTGCATCACAACACAACACTACTTTGTTTTTTTTCTCTCTTTTTCTTTTCTGTCTCTCTTACACACACACACACCCTATACTTGTTTTTTAGAATGGAAATATTGTCCATATAGTGGCTGAATAATCTGAGCATAGCTGAATACTGCTATAATATCTGGAAAAATATTGTTTTATGTATTTGTATATTATTATTTATATTTATTTGTGTATCTTCACCTCCTGTGGCAGCTAATACAAAGTTCTCTATTGCAGTCACCGTGCTAGTGCCTCGCTTATTAATTTAAGAATACCTTCAGTCATTAGTCCGGCTAAGTGAAGTTTATTTGTATAGCGCTTTTGAAAATACATACGGTCTCAGTGCAGCTTTCCAAAAAAACGTGACTTAATCCTCCAAAGTTGCAAGGCGAAGATGAATGGTGCAAGGAAAGCAACTCTGTGAGTTGTTTTGGTAAAGAGCAGAATCTTTGGGAGGAACCAGACCAGACCCCATCCTCCTTGTCATGGCAATTAATTTACACATGCTAAATATCTAGTTACATCGTGCTGTAGTATTAATTGTGTACACTGAATACATTTTTAATATGAGTATCTTGTTCAGTAATCCACTTAAAATCCACTTCTCTTCTATATAAAACTATATACACATCAATAATAAAGCATATACTCATTATAACAAATATATCCTTATTGTCTGATAGTTTTGATGTTCTAGGTACTATATATTATTACCATAGAGTAGACCATAGGCTTTAAAAGTTGATGTGAAGTGATGATTAAATTTGGGATGATCTGATCAGTTTTTAGTAGATATGTAGAATTTGTAAATTGTAATATATATCAAACCAGATTGTAGCACAACTGTAATGTTAAACTATTTAAACATAGGCCTATATCTAATTGTCATTTAAATAACTTATCATATTCACATAATTAATTTCTTCTCCCTTCAGAGACGTAATTACAAACTGATTACTGGATGCTTTATATTAGCAGATTATAAGATGAATTAACAGAATATGAAAACAGTGACCAGTATGAAAATATCTCTAAAGTGCATTACATGTTGCAGCATGGGATGTGTAGAGAAAGTATTATGAATAAAAATGCTATAAATCTACTTTGCGCTTTGTATTTTTTTCCTTCAATAATTTCATTGCGCTATATTAATGAGTTACCCTTCACCGCCTACTTGCATTAAAAACAATAACCTGCAAAAAGAGTGAGTCAACGAATTTTTTGAGTGTATACATTGAAAAGATTCAAATTATTGGGGTGATAAAACGGCGTGCGTTCCGTTCTTTTTGGCATAAATTTGCCGTCATACATTTTCCACTCCACCAGGGGTCGGTAAAACAGTAAATTGTAAGAAAGTGTTAGTAATAGTGACTTGCTATACAGTATATCTTTTTTTCTTGTGGAAGACCAGGTTTTGAATTTTACTTTGTGTGAATATACAAAAAGTTACATTGTAAACAATGACACTACAAATACAGCAGAATTAGAATTTGTTCAACAATAAGATCTGTTTTCGCTTCTTGCACAGCCCCATATAGCTCTATTTAGAAATGAAACTTATTTTGGGCTTTACCGTTCTTTCCCAGTTTGTAGAAGTGTAACTACAATTTGAGTTCGAGTTTGAAAACCCTTGTGGCGCAAGTTTTTCAACTAATCAAAAAAATTATAAAACGTTTTATATCTTGTGTGAGAAAAGAGATTGATTTAGCTGTATTTCATAAACGAAGAAAGCATTGCTGTATTCATATTTCAGAATTTTATTTTTTCAAGTTTAGAGTGTGATTTTTCAGATCATGGCTACAAGTGCACAACAACAATTGGCTGTTTATACAAATATTGATTGGTGGTCATTTAGGAGGGAAATTACAGCGAAAAATGCAATTCAGTTCATATAAAAAAAATGCTGAATGCTTTGATGTTGATCATAAGGTCGATGAAGCATGGAAATTGAAAACTCTGTTATTGGACCTTTGTATTTAAAAAAATTACAGAAAACATTGGTTATTAAAATTAGACAAGCTTATATTTCTCTTTCACAACCTTTCATTTGTGTCATATTAAACACTCCATCTTCCCAGATTAGGGTTAATTAGGATAATTTTTTTTTGAACAGAGAATTCTTGTTGATTATGAGAGACAGAATCTGCAGTCTGTTTAGCTTACAGTGGTTTGCATTGAATTATTTAAAAACAAATGCTGGTGGCATACAGTTTTAGATGAACACTGAACAGTGGTCAGTGATATCAAAACGAAAGCATGTAAAACTAATATCTTAAGAAACAAAATCTTTACAGGTGAAACTGCTTCAAAATCTTGATGTGTGCTCCCACTTTACAAAACTGCGGCTTTTTAAGAGACTTTACTGGCTCAGTTGTCAGGTGACGAAAATAACTGTTCTTCTGAAAACGTGAAATAAAACAGTAGATGTGGAAAATGTGTGCCTTTATAAGCAATACCACCTTTTAATCTCTATATGATCAGTCTTCCTTCCTCTTCTGCGATTTTCTACAACAGCGTCTCCAGCAAAGTGCACAGCATTTAAATGTTGCTAGAGTTACAATCAGCGCAATAAAAAGCAGAAAGCCAATCACATCTAGACTGTGGTATTGAAGCCAGTTCAGGTCATGAGCAGCAGGTCTCAGGTGGTCTGCCCCTTTGTGTCTCATAACAAACTCTGTCCAGTAGACCGCAAGATCCAGGGGCTGCATGGGACGGTCATTGTGTATGGCTGACAGCTTCTCCATTCTTTGCTTACAGCTGCAGAACACGGCAAAAGAAATGCATTGAGGTTATGAAAGAGTGTATACATGTATATAAAATATATGTATATATGAGAGCAACAGTGGGAGAAATGTTAAAACTCTCACCTGCTGTCATTAATAACTGTGTTGAGAGCATCGACCAGCATTTCTGCAGTGATATCATGGATGCTGAGCACCACTCCCACCCCTCGAGTCGCCATGCGGTGCACGTTGTCACCCTGGTCACCAAAGAGGGGAAGCATCACCATGGGCACACCATGACAAATGCCCTCATAGATTCCATGCGTCCCCCCATGAGTGATAAAGGCTTTTGCTTTGGGGTGACCTTTAATAAACAACAAGAATTAAAGTCACATTGCTTTTGAACCAACTACGTGGCTGGCATATACAGCAGATGATGAAAAAAAGGGATCTAAAAGTATGATTGAGAGTATTATTTTTATTTATTTAAACCTGGAAATAGTTTTAGTACTGAATTTTTTTTTTAATTAGAAAAGTTAAAATAAAACAAATATTCTGGGTTAATCAATTAAGTAAACAAGTTCAAAGAAAAATTAAAGTGTCTTTGTTTTAGGTATGGTTCTTTTTTTTACTTTTACTCTTAAGTGTTGTGGAAATCATATAATTTGTAATGAACAAAGTGTATTTAATTAGCTGCAAGATGCAGTTTACTCAGACCTTTGTATGCCACTTTATAAAGCTTTGATTTGATTTGCTCAGTAGTATCATGTTTTACATTCCCATTTATTGATCCTTGCAGGCAAAAGTGCAGCGCACACACAAAAATCGAGATATTCTTCATCAAAAAAAATCAATTGAGACTCGGGAACTTCTCTGATTGGTGGATCTCACTTCAGGGTCCCTATAATAATATACACAAATGCCTTGTCAGACTTGTCATAATTTATTATATTGACCTTCATTTAACACTTCTGTGATTCCGTGATTTCAACATTAAATAAAAAGACTACTAATAAAATGTCTGTGTTTAGGCATTTTCATTATCAGTATAGCTCATATTTAGGCAATCACATTAAGTTTTGACTTAGTATGTTTCTAAGTCAAAACATGTGAGCAGGATATTTGATAATTTCCCCTGTGAGGATGGGCACCCACAGTCAGAAACATAAATCGGCACCCTTCTTGATATTTAAATATAATTTTGCAAGATCTATAGATATTCTGATACCTTAGGGCACCCTTTTCTGTTAAAAATTTCCAGTATTTATATAGCTGGCCAGATTACTCATTGGTCAAGCATATGCGCCAATACAACCACAGTTAATAGGATTAGCTAACATTCTGAGTGTGAATGGGCTCTGCTCTCCAGTCATTGCAATCATACCTGACATGCCAGGCAAAATACCGACTGTACTCAGTTTGTTTAACAAAAGCTGCTTCTGTGTTCTTGGTTTAATGATCCATGTTGTTGCTGGAATTTGTGGTTGGCTGATCCTTAACTTGCTACCCAAGGGATAAGCCAAGTGAATCCCTGGATTTCACAATAATAAATTTACTCCCTCACATACTTCTGGTAAGACAAACAGAAATCCCTCATTCTTTAGCACTGAATCTAACTGAAGTGTTTGCTTAACTACAAATAAATCCTATCCTTTTCAAAAGAAATAAAGACAGCCCCCCTCAAAAGAAATGTAACTAAAATAAAGCAAAAAATATTCATTTAGTAAAACTATATATTTATACAAATTATATAATGAAATAAATTATTTACATAGATCTTCATTTAGGTTTCTAGATCTCTGCTTTTCTTACTGATTAATAAAATCAGAACCCTATTTTTTTGGCAGCATGAAGAATTTTAACATTACATATACAAAACATTAAATCAGCCAATTAAATGTTGTATGCTATGAGAAAAGTTCTTTAAAGGGATAGAGATAGATCCAAAAATGAAAATTAGCCCATGATGTACTCATGGTGTAATGACTTTCTTTTCAGATGAATACAATCTGAGTTATATAAAAAAATGCACTGGCTTCTCCAAGTTTTATAATGGCAGTAAATAGGTGTAGTTTTACAGTAGTCCAATAGAAGTTCGATAAAGTGCATCCATCCATCATAAAAAAAAAAAGTGTCCCACACAGCTCCGGGGAGTGAACAAAGTCCTCCTGAAGTGAAACAATGCGTTTTTGTAAGAAAAATATCCAAATTTAAAACTTTATCAATCGCTTACTGTTATACACACGTTACGAGAGAGTGGCGTCCAGCAGATGATGTAGGACGTAGGCATAGCATAAGCTCCAGTGAAAAGTGACGAACGTGGAAGCACAGCGGAGAGAGAGCAAAACAAAAACAACCAGGCATGAATAGGAAGGACAAAAACACGGAATGTAAAAGAACATATCAAGGATTTACAATACAAAGCCAGAGGAAGACTGCTTTTCCTGTACACTTTTTATGATGGATGGATCGGATGCATTTTATTGGACTACTGAATATCAACACCCATTCACTGCCATTATAAAGCTTGGAAGAACCAGGACATTTTTAAATATAGCTCTGATTGTATTCATCTGAAAGAAGAAAGTCATATACACTTAAGATGGCTTGAGGGTGAGTAAATCATGGGGTAATTTAAAATTTTGGGTAAACTATCCCTTTAAGCTACTCATTGCATAGCTAAAAAAAAAAAAAAAAAAAAAACTAACACCCGAGTGGGCCAGACATGTTGTAATAGCATTTTAAAAAACAGACCAGCAAGCAAACTCACCGAGCAAGTCATTCTGTGGAAGCCACTTCATCAGCTTGACATTTTCTGGGACATCATCAGGAATCTCACCTGTATACCGCCAGAGAACCTAGAAACAGTGACAGTTCAGACAGTTTTTATTCAAAACAAACAGTCCTCCTGAAGCTATCTTATGAAGACAAGTTATAAAATGGAACCAGGTTACCAGTTTAGACCATTACTTTAGAAGTACCCTTTTTGTGGAATAATTTCTATTCAAGTAGATACTTCTATTTGTGAAATTCTACATTTATTTTTGTTGAGGCTACATATTACTAAAAAAATTACTCCATGATTCATGGCAATGTAAGAACTTTAAAAAGAGACTCCGTCTCGGTCTAACAGAAATACTATCCACTCTAGTAATGAGCATTCTGTGGCGTGCCAAACCCCCTTTTCAGCACACACAATAACTTTAATGGGAACAAGATGTTCCTGGACTTCCTCCCCAGCTATAGCTAAAGCTCTGCGTGCAGCCTCCACTTAGTTTTACACTTTAACGTGCTGAGAAAACAAGTGGGTAATGTGGACTCGTGAACCCTACAATCCTTGACTGAGAGACTGAACATCTGGGATGCTGAACAGAATGGTTTCAGGTCACGCAGCACAATGTTTGCACAGAAAATATAGCTCTAAGCCTTGGGTTAGTAAATGTGTGTAGTTCAAAGGATTATTTTACACCTTGTTTGACAACTTAAATTGCACCAGAATAACTTGATTTCTGCCAGTATGTATTTTCTAAAATATATGGCATTCCAACTTAAATTATCTCTTACCCAGGGATTACTACAATAAAAAAAGGAAAATGAGTGCAAATTATATCCATTCTCTTACTAAAATAATGATGGATGCTCATACACTATCCAGAATAATTTCTTCCCTATATGAGGTGTTAATGTGTTGCAGCCCCTCCTCCACACTATATATAAAATTGAAATGGGATAAAGAATTAAAGACTGAAATACCAGAAACGGATTGGTACGATATGTGGATAATACACCAGACTACCACTAGCTCACAAATATGGAGGGAGTTTTCCTGAAGTGCCTTATTCGCTTCTTTATAACACTTAAGATCAAAAGCAAACAAGTCTCCAGACAACAGGTTTGCTGGAGAAAGTGTGGACAGTTAGAAGCAGATCACGCACATATCTTTTGGATTTGTGAGAAAATCCAATCTTTTTGGGATGATGTGCAGGTAGTTATGTCTGAAGTGCTTGGATATAGAATACCCAGAATCTCTTAATTTTTGCTTATGGGAAATATTAAAAGCATAGTATCTAAAAGCGACCAACATTTATGTAAGATTCTTCTTGTGGCATGTAAAAAGACTATAACTAGGAATTGGTTTAAAGACAGCACTTTGAATTGTAAACAGTGGTTTGAGATTATTGAAGAAATCCCGGTGATGGAAGAACTTAAGTATACATTAAAGATGAAAAAAAGATGCTTTCAGAATGGACTGGGAAAAGTGGTTAATATATAAAGAATATAAAGACATCCTCAGCTAAGTAAACTGTAAATGTTAAAGAAATGGTAACCTCATCTGTTTGGCTTTGTTACGTTTTGTGTGTGGGATTTTTTTCTCTCCCTTTCTCTCCTTAACTAGGGAGTTGGTTCATATGCATATGTATGCATATATATATACATAGGACTACAGCTGTATATGTGTAGCATAAATCTGATATGTATATGTTTAATGTCTCTCCTTATTTTTTTGTCAATATTCCTTAATTTTTTTATGTGCATTGTTAATCTTGTATATTAAACTAAATAAACATAAAAGTAAAAAAAAAAAGTTATTTCTTACCCTCTGTGGAATCATACTGAAAGCCTTGAAGAAGATGGCAGCTTTCTCTTTTGGCATGGAGGAGACCAGAGAACCCAGACTGAACACCACAATACCATGCTCTCCGGAGCCCTTGACAAATTCCTCCACCTCCTGCAAAAGACAGACAACAAGCCAAAAAATAATAAGCCAAAATTAAATAATGACCTTGTTACATGTATAACTCAACACTGTAAACTAGTTAGGGGTGTAACGGTACACCTATTCGCACCGAAAATTTCCGGTAGGCGTCTTTCGGTTCGGTACGCATGTGTTGTTTTAACCACTGCACGAATGGAACTTAATTGGAAACTTCTTGTACCTTTTTTATATATTGTTCATTTTGATAAGAAACAAAGTCTAAACTTGTCTTTTTTTTTCTTCAGGAAATTCAAACAAAAAATGCCATTTTGACACTCTTTGATGTGGTGTGACAGATCGCTATATGAATGCCTAAGTTCAAACGGCAGCATTTCCTCTTTACTACTAGTTTTAGCACGAAATAAACATGAATGAACATCTCATGTCTCATGTAGTGTTTCTCATGTAGTGTGTTCGCTCAATCAGTGTTTCAACCGCGGAAAGATATCAATAATACAGCTTGTAAACAAAATGTCCGTAACATTCATACATCGCATGTAATCAGTGTCCAACGCGGTTAGTTCAAAACTAGAAATAAGTTAGACAAGAGCATTTCCAGAAATATTATGCTCATATTTTACTTTACCTGTTAGTTAGATTTAATAGGTAATGTAGTTAAATAAATCTGTTATAAAACAAGTTATGACAGCCACTGTGTAAATGAATATAGGCTATTTCCACAACAAAGAGAAATTTTATAATTTAGAAGTTCATTTAAAAACTGCATTATGTAATTTAATGGTTTAACATAATTTACAGGTTTGCATTTTGCATGTTAAAGTGATGACTCATTATATTTAAAAATAAAAATAGTAATGAAGTTAAGGGTGCGGCTCTGTCTTTGTAAAAGGGCTCCCTTTTAAAACATAAGCTGGGGTAGGTTTTTATCTCTAAGAAAATGTTAATTATAACTGAATTTATTTAAAGAAAGAGCAATTTGTTTAGTAAACCACTGTTTAATAAAAAACAAACTGAGGTATGTACCAAACCTTCATGTTTGTGTACCATTATACTCCTATAAACTAGATATGTAGCACAGAAAAAGCAGACATGTTTGCATTATGTACAGTACTCACACAGCTTCATCAGCAAGGCTCATGTTATCCCTTAATCACCACCAACCCTTTTCATCTCACCGGTGTCTTTCCTATATTATATTTCAGAACCTATGCTTTGCACACATCACACAATTACATAGTGTCTGGGGTTTTCGTAGCTCAGGACTCATTATTTTGCCTGTAAAAAGCACCCCTGCCTCAAATATACAAAGAAAAAAAAACTGGTCCTCACGGAAGGAAGGGTGGCTGACAAGGAAAATAACACAGAGGGAAAGAAATGGAGGAGGTTGCGTGCCAAAGAATACAGTGAACACGCTGCGTTGCCTCAGGTTACCAGTGCCCTAGAGAAAGGAGTCATATTACCAAGGGTTATGTTTGTATGAGGGTAAATGTAATGCATGTTAAGACAATGCACCAATGTCAAAGCTCAAAAATGGAACCCATATTTCCAGAACCGACAATGAACCCAACCCAACTTTAAAAAAACAGCCACAGATGTAACATTTCCTTCTGAGGAAAATACATCCTAGGACTAGTAGTCACTGACTACTGAAAATGTTCAAGAACTTCGATTAACAATAAAATTTATAAAACATTAAAAACCTCTGGTGACTTACTGCAGAAAGTTCAGCACTCTTCCGACAGTTGATGCCCCCGATGAGGACCATATTTGGCATGAGAGGCCTGGGGTACTCAAATGTAAAATCATATCTAAACAACCAAATAGCTCCACGGCCGATGATCTCCTGGTATGTCACATCCGCATCCAGGTATCTTGAAGCAAGTTCATCAAAACTGGCATACATTATTCGACACAGCACCAGCTCTACACCACTCATGATGAAATTTTGAATGCGCTCTACAAAGGTCATTTTGTCAGTGCTGCCAGACTGAAACCGAGGTACATAAGATGGAGGAGAAGGACACTGTGAAGCCAACATGTCAAGGCCACAAGGAATGCCACGAAGGAAGTAGACTGCGGGGAGACCGAGCGCAGTAGCGATAATAGGTCCACAGGGCAGAAAAGGGTCGGTGAGCACCAAGTCAAAGTTCTCCTCTTTCAGCTTCTGCATCAAAGGTTCGTTGTAAAGCAGCGACTCACATCCTTCCACCTGCGTTCCTGTGAAGTTCAGCAGACGCCCCACTTGGATGACGATGTCCATCAGTGCAGGGCTACGCTTGAACACCCCCTCCTGAAACCCTTTCAAGCTGGTGGACAGCTCCTCCTTGGAGATCTTTACCGGGAAGGTCTCGGTGCGGAAGAGCTCAGAACTCTGGATCAAGATGTTGGTCTCGGGCACTAGGAGCAAGATGTTATGGCCTCTCTGGGCCAGTCCTGTCGCCAACACCTTCATGCTGAGCCAGTGGCTGCCTTCAACAGGCATGACCAGCACCCGGCCACCCTGCGCAGGCCTCAGCCAGGCACTCAGCCAGAGCAGCAGCAACCCTGAACCCAGCCCCCACAGCCAGCCTTCCTTCAGCATATCTGGGTCTGCCTAAGACCAGACACAAACACTGAAAGAAAAGGAGAGGAGAAAACTCCACCTCCAGGAAAAGGGGCTGTGTTTACACTCTCCCATGTGTGACTGAGAAATAAGAGAGCGAAAGGAAGAACAAGAGAGCACGACAGTTGTCCGTGTTTTGGTTTGCAGCTCACGAGAAAAACATTTCCTGAAAGGCAAATAAGTGCTCTGCAGGGCCAGCACAATGTTACACAACACTACATATTAAGTACAATTTTTAACAAGAAAAACTCTACTCATTACAGTCATAAATTACATGTTAAGTAGTGTTTTACAAATCTGTGAGACTTAAATACAAAATTAAAAGCAGAAGCCCTAGGTTGTACATATCCAAATACACCACAGTTTCTTGGCAGAGATAACCATGGATTTAGTTTTTAGCACCTGACACAGATTCTAAGTAAAGAACGAGCACTCAAAGATTAATTTACAACCAGCTGTATGAACTCAAATGCATATGAAAGGAAGAATTGTAACTGTTGTCAGGTCTGCAAAAGGCAACTCCCACCAGCACCTTCCCCCACTCCTCAAACCCAGCTTGCGTGAGAAGCTCGCCACTCCTTTCCTTCCCATCTCCCCAGTTCAAGCGATAACCCGACCAACAATACTTCCCCACATGCTTTCTAAATTGCATTTCACAACATTGATACCCACATAGCATACTTTGCCAATAAAGGGAAATTATCTGTATATGTGTTGTGATAAAAACAATAGGAGTGAGATTTACTGTGGTATAGTTCTCTCACGGTCTCTTATTTCTTACTGTTAATCCTTTGGCTGGTTTTATTTAAACTACTGATAATTAGGTTTTATTCAAACAGCTGTAGCAACAAAGTTCTTAAATAAATAAATCCTCAAATACTTCCAGTACTAATCATTATTATTACTACTACTACATTAGGAGATTCCTGAGTTGGGGGATCCACCACCACTTTTCTATTAGTCAGTTGCAGTTCCACTTGTTGGTACTTGCTTTCTATAAAACTTTGCAAGAATGAAACTGTCCTTTTTTGACCTTGTCCAAGTACTGGTGTAATATTTTAAACACTTAATATCTGCACAAATGACACAAACAACAATCTAAAAAGTGAAAAAGTAAAAATCCAAAAAGAGTGCCAAACTTCAACAATGCATCCAGTAAGATTCACTGACCCAGTCATGGCCACATGCAAACTCTTATAATATGTCTCCATTGTAATTATCCCCCACCCAGCTATGCTGTGGGAATACTACACTAACAACTGAACTGCTGTTTATCTCTTTAGGACTGGGACTGCAAATAAGAGAGTACAGTGACACCTGTTGTAATTTTATGAAACAAAAACATTCTCAAATAAAGAAAATATATATGTGAGGAAAAATGGTAAGCACCAGAATACCACTTGGTGTGCTGTGTTGTACTACAAAGAATAATTAACAAACAAAACAAACTGAGTATTAATGAAGGGGTCAAACAAAGAAAAATCTGTTTTACCAAAAGAGCACCTAATAATCATGCAGCTCTAGTCTACTGTATGTATGTGCATATATGCATTTGTCCCTGGAACACCAGAGAATAAATATAGTAATACAGTATATAACTGCTGCAAATCATTACATAGTCCTAACTTTACTTATCAGCTATTGTGGGTGAAGGGCAATCTTGATTTAACCCATAGCCTACTATTAAAATATGCTTTGTCACCGAAATATTGTTTACAACACAGACATGGTCTACTTTGCTATCTTGGTTGCTGTACCCGTTCAAACATTGTTGTGTGTTCAGCTATGGTAAGTTTAAAATTAACATAGTTTAAAGTTAACATTTAGAACTTAAATTTTCATTGACCTGTCTGTGTGGCAAAAAAGGACATATTTTATGCCTTTTGCAAATGAGTCACTCTCCTTCTCTGCTTTTAACACTTTTTTGTGACTATTCTCAAATATGAACAACAATTAGAAAGAGAAAAAAGGTAAGCACTTTAACTAAGATGAAGATGAAGACCCTGACAATGAATTACTTGGGTGGTCCAAAATCCCACTCGTATTTTGCCTTCTTTTAACTGCCTGCAATCCTGGGTCCTTTGTCACCCTTTCCAGCCTGGATGTATCAGCAAAGTGTCTTTTGCATTAGTTTTACATAGTTTAATCACACAATGTGACTGACATTTTGTGAATATTCTACATTCTAACACACTTATGACATTGACCAATTCGTTATAAGATTTAGAATTTCACTAGTCTCACCTTTTTCAGTGGGTTCCTAATTTCACAGTTAATTCCTCCTATGAGCTGCATGTTGGGCATCAGGGGTTTGGGGAACTCCAGACTGAAATCATAGCGCATCAACCAGACAGCTCCAGTGCTCAGGATCTCAATCAGGCTCACATCTCTCTGAAGGAAGTTGAACGTAATTTCCTTAAATGGCCAAAATGTAACCTTGCATATCAGTGGTTCCAGCATGCTGACAAAAACGTTCACCACACGCTCACCAAAAGACATGCGGTCTGAGTTTTGTGTATAGAACCGTGGGACATATGAAGGAGAGTCAGGACAGGCTGTGGCTGCAGCATCAAGGCCGCACGGCATTCCCCTTAACATGTACACTGCCGGTACGGATAGATTATATGCCAGTATGGCTCCCACTGGTAGGGCAGGATCAGTTAAAACAGCATCAAAGTTTTGCTCTCTCAGAAATCTATAAGCTCCTGGTTACTGAACAAACTTTCAGTTGTAAGAGGTCACACAGTTAATAATCTTTCTCAAATGGGCCACCATTGAAGTCACACTCTTCAGTAGGGATTGCTCTGGCTCACGAATATGTTCCACAATCATTTGGTCGATTAAATCCTGCCCATATGTGCTGGGAAACGTCTTTGTGATGTAATGTTTGCCTGGACCCAAGCGCATGCTGATCTCTGGAATCACCACAATCACGGTGTGTCCTCTATGTCCCATCTCTTCTGCCACAGCCTTCACCCCTGTCCAGTGACTTCCATCCATGGGCACCACTAACAGCTTCCCAGTCCAACTGCTCCTACCCTGCTCCAGAGCTGCAGAACAGACTATACTGATCACTAGACATAATATTACTCCTAAGTGCATCTTTGTAGCAAAACCAGACTTCAAAAAAATCTGGCGATGTGATTACCTCTGTATGTCTGTCTGTCCTACTGTGCAAATATATCAACTGGATGTTTTTGCAATTTACGATCATATAGAAAGCAAGCAGATTGCTTTCCAGCATTTTAGTGGCTAGACACACGATGTGGGAGGGACTTTTTTAAATTCTAAAACACATTTACGTGTTGCAGCAAAATCCATTAAAAATCAAGCACAAGAAAAAATAACACCTTGTACAACAAAAACTAGCATAACTTAATATTTTACAGAGTTTGCCAGTTGCAGGCAGACTTTGCTGGTTAATTATTACAATAACACAATGTAAACAAAACTATATTATTGGCAGTGCTTCATGTTGTTCATACTGCTACTATGTTTAAAGATACAAACAAGCTGCATCACAAATTTACACAGTAGAAGTTCAGCTGATTTATGGATTTCCTGAAGTGATTATTTTCTAGTTTGTCTTCCTAAGCAAGCAGTGGCTTCTTTACCCAAAGAATAATCTTTGAACCCCCTAAAGAAGACTGAAGACCATCTCAGCTTTGACTTCCGAGTAAACCAAAACATCAGTCTGCAGAGCAAAGGCTGCAGTATGCTCACTGGAATGTCAGAACACAATGATGAAAAGACATACGTCTGAGATCAGTGTGAAGAAACGAGGGTTGTAAGACGCAGTGTCTGGTCAGGCTATGGCGGTCAAGTGTAGTTTTCAGGGTACACTCTCAGAAAAAAAAAGGTACAAAAGTTGTCACTGGGGCGGTACCTTTGTACCTAAAGAGTCCATATTGGTACATTAAAGGTACATATTAGTACCTAAAGTGTACATATTAGTACCTAAAAAAGGTACAAAAGTGTACCTTTTTAAAAGGTACCACCCCAGTGACAGCTTCTGTACCCTTATTTCTGAGAGTGTATTGTAATCCCTAGTGAAAATAAACATACTAAATTGTACTTGAAATACATTTATTGTCATGCCAAGTATTCTGCAAATACATTTAAATATTTATGTACTTAATAAAAATACCCTTCAATTGTACTTTTGGTATACTAAACTGGTATACTTAAAGTCTGCTAAATTGGAACAACTAATTTTGTACTTAATGCAATTTAATTGTGTGGAAGTAGTGACAACCTGGCAAACTTAGGTGCACCCAAAATGACCCTGGCAATAAATGACAGTATGTAGGTACAGAGTCATGCTCGTCTTTTGTTTTTTTCTTGACTGAAAACCCAGAAACTTTGTCACCCTTTTCAGCTTCTACTTGCTACTATGAGCTTCAAAACTCTGAGTATCATGTAGCAAGTATAAAGGTGCTGCTGACCTTTTTCAGTGGGTTCCTAATTCCACAGTTAATTCCTCCTATGAGCTGCATGTTGGGCATCAGAGGTTTGGGGAACTCCAGACTGAAATCATAGTGCATCAACCAGACGGCTCCAGTGCTCAGGATCTCAATCAGGCTCATATCTCTCTGAAGGAAGTTGTATGTCAATTCCTCAAAGGGCCAGTATACAAATTTACATATCAGTGGTTCCAGCATGCTCACAAAAACGTTCAGTACACGCTGACTAAAATACATGCGGTCTGAGTATTGTGTAAAGAAACGTGGGATATATGAAGGAGGGTCAGGACTGCCTGTGGCCGCAGCTTCACACAGTAATCCCCTCAACATGTACACAGCAGGTACGCCGGTAGGTTATACACCAGTATGGCTCCCATTGGTAGGGCAGGATCAGTTAAAACAGCATCAAAGTTTTGTTCTCTCAGAAACTCTGTAAGTTCCCGGCTCTTTAACAGACTTTCAGTTGTAGAGGCCATATAGTTAAAAGCGTTTCTCATAAAGTCCACCCTTAAAGAAACACTCTTCAGTAGGGACTGCTCTGGCTCTGTTAGTTCATGAACATGATCCCCAATCATTTGGTTGATTAAATCCTGCCCATACGTGACTGGAAACATCTTTGTGATGTAATGTTTGCCTGGACCCAAGCGCATGCTGATCTCTGGAATCACCACAATCACAGTGTGTCCTCTACGTCCCATCTCTTCTGCCACAGCCTTCACCCCTGTCCAGTGACTTCCATCCATGGGCACCACTAACAGCTTCCCAGTCCAACTGCTCTTACCCTGCTCCAGAGCTGCAGAACAGACTATACTGATCACTAGACATGTTACTCCTAAGTGCATCTTTGTAGCCGAAGACTTCAAAAAGACTGACGATGATGAACCTTTACCTCTGTGCTTCCGTTTGTCTCACTATCTACATTACAAACATATCAACTAGTTGCTTTTGACATAGACAGCAAGAAGATTGCTTTCTCGATTTTTAGTGGCTAGACACAGAATGTGGGAGGGACTTCATTCTAAAACCTACTTATGGTATTTTTTTTTACACAATAAAATCCATTAAAAAGCAAGCACAAGAAAAAAACCATCTTTGTACAACAAAAATGGGAAACCTTTATTTATAATTGTTTTTTAGTTTGCCAGTTTCACACCGATTTTGCTAGCTAATGATTAAAATCATTTATTGGCAGCGCTGAGCATTGTTAATACTTGAATTATGTTCAGAGAACACCACATATCATGATGCAACGTTTTTTTCATTTCATTTCTAAAACTCTATAAGATATAACTCATCTCTTATAAAGCATAAGCAATCAGAAGCTTCTCGGGCAAAATGACATTCTTTATTCCCCTTGATGAAGTGCAAAAACTACCTCAGTATAACCAGGTTACATGTTTGGAATGACATGAGGGTGAATAAATAATGACATAATTTTAATTTTTTGGTGAACTATCCATCTACCCTGTTGAAAAAACCAGCATAGGCTGGTTGAAGCATAGCAGCTGGTTTGAGCTGGTTTAAGCTGGTGCTTAGTTGGTAATGAGCTGGTTTAGGCTGGTCCTGAGCTAGAGCTAGTTGCTTAGGACCAGCTTAAGTTTTAAACACACTTCTAGACCAGGTGTAGCAAACACACAGATGAAGCAAACATTTTTATCTTGTGTTTAGGCATCCATTTAAACTTTTTCACTCACCTTAGAAAGAGGGTTTTTCATGGCACAGTTAATCCCCCCGATTAGAACCATGTTGGGCATCAAGGGTTTAGGAAACTCCAGGCTGAAATCATACCGCAGCAGCCACAGGGCTCCACTGCGCAGGATCTCTGCCACACTTACATCTCTCTGCAGGAAACGGGATGCTACACCCTCAGTTGACCAATATCAAAAAAAACAAAAAAAAAGTAAATCGTCTTCAAAGCATGGCTCTTAACAAACGATTAAAAAAAAACTACAGAACATTCAGTAGACACACGCACTCCACTGACGAAACGACATATGGTCGGAGTTGTTTGTAAAGAACCGTGGGATGTAAGAGGGAGGGTTCGGACAGGCCGTGGCCGTCGAGTCTAGTCCGCAAGGTAAGCCTCGCAACATATACACACCAGGTAAGGACAGGTTATAAGCCAGGATGGCACCAGTTGGTATAGCTGGGCTGGTGAGTACGGCATCAAAGTTCTGCTTTCTCAGGAAGTCCACCAGCTCTTGGTTCAATAGGAGACTCTCAGCTGTGGCTCTTTGGAGGTCCACAAATTTCCTCATGTTACTAATTCTGGTGCTGATCTTCTCCAACAAAGGCAGTTGCTTACTCTCCATTACCTCAGCATTCCGAGCTTGGAGATCGTCCAGTTGTTGCTTTCCGTACGGAACCGGAAATATTCTAGTAGTGTAGTGTTTGCCAGGTCCTAGCAGTACACTGACCTCTG
This sequence comes from Sinocyclocheilus anophthalmus, assembly GCA_018155175.1. Taxonomy (NCBI): domain Eukaryota; kingdom Metazoa; phylum Chordata; class Actinopteri; order Cypriniformes; family Cyprinidae; genus Sinocyclocheilus; species Sinocyclocheilus anophthalmus. The sequence continues at coordinate 81,038 of JADLZN010003259.1, forward strand.
GAATGACCACCATCACTTTGTGTCCTCTGCGGCCCATCTCCTCCGCTACAGCTTTCACACCAGTCCAGTGACTCCCATCCATTGGCACCACTAAAAGTGAACCAGTCCAACCAGGTTCTCTAGGCTGTATTGTCGCTCCCACAGCTGCAAAGGCGAGCATGAAGCACCCCACAAATTCAACCAATTTCATCTTTGGCTCTTGATGTTCACAGTGTGTATTTGAGGAGAGATGCATTCTGGCAATGAGTTATCAACGTCTTGTGTAACTTGACTCTCTCTGAGTCTCTCCCCTTCACCGTATGGAACAAATTGGATCAAGATTTGTTTTTCTGTGTGAATTCCTTGCAGGATTAACCAACTGTGTGATTAAATTAAATATGTTAGTTTAGGGACCATTCTTGAAAGTGAGTTACAATCAGAAAAGACTAAAGTAATCACTTTGACTAAAGAGAGATAAAAAGCCAATACACATGTATCAAAAAGACCTCGGCAAAAACATAGGTACAAAGTCCTGCTTAACTATTGCCTTCTTTTTACTGGCTGAGATCCCAGGACCTTTGTTACCATTTATGCCTGGGTTTACCTACAGATAATAAACTGGTTTTAAAAATGTAAACCTTAGTTTAAAATCCACACAGAATTCTAACAAATTCTACATTCTAACAAATGTATATTGACCAAATCAGCTGATTTAGAGTGGCAGTAGTCTCACAGCATATACAGATCTATTTTTTGTATTCCTAGTGTAGCTGTTCCTACATGCAGTATCATGTATGAGTATAAATGAGATGTTCACCTTTGTCAATATCAACCAGATGGCTCCAGTGCTCAGGATCTCAATCAGGCTCAAAACTTTTGCAGAAAGTTGGCCCTCATACACGGAATGTGTGAATGTAGCCATAGTGACTGGCTAATATACTGCTGTGCAAGCGACACAATGACCTGCACTGTCATCAAAAATTCTGCAAACATTCAAGCTAAATAACAGCTAAATAATCCCATTGTCATTGACAGAAATATATTTAAAGTCAAGTGCGGTCAAACGATTAATTGTGATTAATCCAAAATACGAGTTTTTGTTTATATATATATATATATATATCATTATAATATATAATTATATAATAATACACCACACACACACACACACGCATGTTTGTTTCTGTGAATTGTGGGGACTTTCCATAGCCTTATTACTTTCTATGCTACTAACTGTATTGCTATCCCGAACCCTAAACAACACAGTACAGAAACTTGTTTGCATTGTTACACTTTCAGTTAAACCTCAGTTACTATTTTTAATTATTTTTTCCCCTCGTGGGGACTGCAGAAAATGTCAAAAATGTCAGGTTTTACTATCCTTGTGGAGACATTTGGTCCCCCACATGTACATAAACAGTACACACCAAACACACACACACACACACACACACACACACTTCTCAGGACGTGTTTAGTGTGACCACAAGGTGGTGCCATTGCATCAAGACGAATGGACAAGGTGAGAGTCAAGAGCATAACAAGCGACTTATAATTATAGATACCTCGTCATCATCATCAGAGCTTATACATACATAACTGTAGGTGCATAAATACAAAATATTTTGCAAAAGATAGTTCAATTAATATACAAAAAGATAAATCTCAGTGTGAGGAGCTAGTGTGTTTGTCTACCGGCTGACAGTTGTTTTGGTTATTTGGGGATATTCGGTGTGTTTCTGGACAGGCACATTTGTAGCCGCCTCTGTGGTTGAAGCAGAGGTGAGAACAGTTGGCGTTCTTCAGTTCACACTCATTAACATCTGACAAATACAAGAAGAAAGAACTCTTATGAGCAAGAATTCATCTTTCAAGTAATATCTACACCGAATTTTGGTATGTGCATAAGCATGCATGTAAGATTTGTATGTTTGTGGGCTGACCTTCACACTGGTGTCCATTAGGGTGCAATCTGTATCCACGAGGACAAACACATCTGTATGTACCTGGCAGATTTACACACTTCCACTCACACCTGTGCAACCCTTTCTGCTGGAGGACAGCTGTCTCCTCACACTCATTAATGTCTAAAACCAAACCACAAATGCACCTTTTAGAATAAAAAATACACTAATCTCAATGTTCATTAGCATAGAAATCATCTATTCATTTGGGGTTTCTCACAATGTCAAAAAACAGTAGAAAATAGTGATGCAAAAACAAATTTTGTGGTATAAGAAAAATATATTTTTTCTGGTATTAGTCTATATATAGTAAACAGGTGTAATAAAAACCACTGCAAATATGCCTTTTTGACCCTATTATGACATACAGCACCTGCTTTATTCTACAGGTATGTCAGGACAAATTAAATTAAGATAATGTAGATGACCGACCTTTGCAATGCCTATTGTTGCTGTCCAGTTGGTACCCTACAGGACACGAGCACTGGAAACTGCCTGGGGTATTAATGCAGCCAAATACACAGAGAGCACTACCAACATGTTCACACTCATCCACATCTGCAGAAATATTAACATTAACTACATCAAGACCATGGGGTTGAAGTTTGTAATCAGAATTCACTCTTATTTCGTTCCAAACTTGTAAGACATTTGTTCATCTTCTAAACACAATTTAAGATATTTTTGATGAAATCCAAGAGCTTTCTGACCCTGCAGACAGCAATGCAACTGAAACTTTCAAGTCACAGAAAGGCAGTAAGGATATTGTTAATAGTCCATGTGACATCAGTGGTTAAACCGTAATTGTAATACTTTTTGTGTGCAAAGAAAACAATAAAGTCGTTATTTTAGTTTTCTTTGCACACAAAATGTCACATGGACTATTTTAACGATGTCCACACTACCTTTCTGGGCCTTGAATGTGGTAGTTGCATTGCTGTCTATGCAGGGCCAGAAAGCTCTCAGATTTCATTAAATATATCTTAATTTGTGTTCCAAAGATAAACAAAGGGTCTTAGGGGTTTGGAACAACATGAGGGTGAGTAATTAATGACAGAATTTTCATTTTTGAGTGAACTATACTTTTAAGAATGATTTTTGTCATTGGCAGTGCATCAGCACACACCAAACACTGATTCACTCACCAGAGCAGGATGTCCCGTCTGAAGAGAGCTGAAACCCTGGACTGCAATTACACCTGTACGAGCCCAAGGTATTTTGACAGACCTGCTGGCACAGGTGCAACTCCTCCACACATTCATCCAAATCTATAAATAAAGTTGTACAGCCATTGGATAACAAAATGTTTTGAACCTTGCTTACACTTGTATTTACTGTAGCATTGTCCACTTATGAGATCACATTTTATAGTGGAAAAAAAGGTTCTTCAGATTATCAAAATATTCTTCACACTAAGAACATTTTTTTTCTTTTTAGAACGATTTGAAACCTGGAGAGGTTGGAGGAAAAATCGAGGAACCCTTTTGGAAACCTTAATTTTAAGAGTGTATACTGTTTTTTCTTCCTTATATGATGGATAACTCTTAACTCTTAAAACACCATGTGAACCTCACACAGGTGCCATACCTCGTCTTTGAGCTCTCATATCACATTTGCTGATATAGGTCACGAAAGCCCTGGAGTGACACCAGAGGGTAATGTTAAGTATTGCAGACATTCAGGGCTGAATCGACACACCACAGCTGGTTTGTAACCAAAGCCATAAATCTATGACACTCAGGTCAAGGATACATAAACAAGCTGTTAACCTAGTGTCAGGACCACATCATGACGGAAAAAGAGAAAGCCGCCATTCCTAATGTAGAAAACCTATAATCACTGGAGTCTGTATGTCTAAAGAATTCTATTCCGTGGTCATATCACAGTGGTTATGATATGGTATATAACAAGATTACATGTGCATGTGGTTCCTATCTCACCTCTACAGGTGCGCTGATCCTCCAGAAGAAGAAATCCTGGTTTACAAAGACACTGAGCGCGATTCTGTTTATTTACATGACAGATCTGCGAACATCCTCCATTGTTTAAGGAGCAAGGAGTTAACTCTGCAGTTAAAAGAAACATATTATGAGGAATTTATAAGATCCAACAAAGAAAGTATGTTTTTAATTGCTTGTGAAACAGAACGTGACAGACTAAGTGGTCCCTTTCAAATAATATAATTTAATTTACATGGTATGGTTTAGGTTTAGAGAACAGGACAGGATTTGCTCCCTGCTGAGAGTGAAATCCCACATCTGCAGTGACTTACAGATTCTCCGGGTTAATGAATTTACCTTGTGTGGACAGGAAACACTTTTGACAACTAAATGATTTTTAAATGTACTTTTTGCTTAACAAAAATAGCCCACTAAACACAATGGTAAACTGAATTTGATTCATTAAGATGTTTTTACGTGCATTTTTGAAATAAGATAATGGGTTTAGCAGAACACCTGAGTTCAAAACAGTAATGTCCATCTGTATAAACACATATTCCTAGATGTGTCCGATTACGTTTAAAGCCATCCTGAGGCCCTCTGTGAACAGCTCTAGTGATCAGTTCTGCCTGTCACCTGCTTAGAGAAGTGATGAGCAGGATATTACTCAGATGTCAAATATCAAGACATATAAGAATGGAGGGTGGTGACAGGAAAGAGTCAGCATACTAAAATGCCGATACAATAAAAACACCTAAACAGGATTATGAAAAATTAATCTTCCCAGCAACTTTAATCTCTGAGCACTTGATTCAAACTTGTTAATGAACCCTTTCTTAATTAAATAAAGCATCCTCTCTTCTGTCTCCTTAGGATAAACTGATTATGACCTGATTTGATTCTTTAGTTACAAGTATCTGATAATTATCTGTAAGCCCATTTCTGCCACATAAGAAAAAAAGCATGCTTATAAAATCATAATTATCACACATAAAGTAAAAAATTTAAGAAATGATAAATCAGAATAATGAAGTCGAAACTGACAAAAAGTCAAATTTATAAGCTAAAGTCATAATTATTTAGATTTGCCTAAATTATTACTTTTCATCTCAGTTATGACTTAAGTAAAAAAAATTTTTTTAATTTTTTAATAATTAAATTTTTATTTCATAGTTTTGACTTTTTGTCATAATAAAGATTAACGAAAGCATGTTTTATTTTTTTCTTATGTGGAGAAAATGTGCTTTCATAGATAAATGAATAAACTGATGTTTTGTGCACTATATAACATGCTGCAGTTTCAAACAAGAATCTTGTGATTGCAGTTCACATTAAAAGCTCTAGATTATTTCCTGGACAAATGAACTCTCTACATATTTAGATCCAATATGTGTCACATATCTCACCTAAGCAGAGAGGTGTTTGGCCACTCCATTGTCCATTGTGTTGACAATAGCTGTAGACGTCACCATTGGTCAATGTGTATCCAGGGTAACATGCATACTGAATATAATGCTTATACTGAAGCGGGCCAGGATTCTTTATCGACCGAAAGTAGAACGTTCCGTGAGAAGGAAACGGAGGGTAGGGACACACTGGACGATGTATCCTTGAAAATCTTGGAAGATCTTTCCACGCTGAAGGATCAAGTGTTTGTTTGGGGTCACTCTGATTGCTTTTTTCATTTACTTGATCATCAGTAATGTCAGTTGAGTTGTGGACGTCTGTTGGAGCCTTCAGATGCAGGCCAGACACGAGCTGGGTGGCCGTCGTCAAGACCTCCTCGCCAGATGATATATATCCAGTGGTATCTGGTGGCGGTGATGTCTCAGTAAGGTCTGGTCTTTGTTCAATGAGTCCTCTGGAGGTAGATGGAGCAGTAGACCACGGATCAAGTGCAAAGGAAGCAAACTCATGTTTAGACACCATAAAACCAGGATAGCTTGTAGTTGAAGGTGCAAAACTCTCAGTGGTGTCTACTTTGATGAAAGTCTCTGACTGTAGATGGTCATCTGTGCCTAATGTGTTGAGGTTTGGTGCAGGTGTAGTTGATATCCAGTGTGAATTATTTTTACTGTATTCTGGTAAAGTCTTAACAGCTGAAATGACTGAGGCTCTTTGAAATAGTTTGTCTGTACCAAGCGTGGACTGATAACCTTTTTTGTTTCTTCTGTATGGTGCTTCAGTAAATGTTTGATCCATGATCTTGACTTGTTGAGTGGCCATTGCTGGAGTGACGAAGCTTGTTGGTGTGGTGCTCAAAAATGAAGATTCAAGAAAAGAACTGGCTAATGAGATCGTGTTTACAGTCGCAGACGCCACCGTCACAGAGTTCCTGATTGGATCCTTGAAGTTTTCAAGGTTGTTGATTGGCCCAGCCTTTCCACGGTCTCGTGTTTTGTCAAACAATAGAATCTTTGAGGGCTTTTTCTCTACTGGTTTCCTAATATTTTTCTGCTTGAGGTCTGTAAAGTCAAGTCTGATGTGAGGGACCCCAAGCAACACTGTTTTTAAAAAAGCATCCTTGGAAGCAGTGTTTAAATGGCTATGTAAGCGAACTTTTAGGCTTGTAGGAACATCATGGCCCTGTGCTGAGACAGGACCATGTAAAGAGTCTTGATTCAGATGAAGAACACTCATTATATCAGCCACTGTAAGAACCAAGAAACAAACCGTAAGGAGGAACATGAAGGAGCCAAAGCAAACAGATGGTGAGAATTTTACAGGAAGTAATTGTAGCAGTGATGTAAAAACAATAAGCCAAAAAATGGTATATGTTAATAAATCAAACAGTTTTGGCATTTACGCTTGATTCAGATGACATACCTTTGCAGACAGGCTTAGTGCTGTTCCAGCTTTTCCCCTTGCAGAAGAGAAGCGCAGATCCAAACAAACTGAATCCAGTGTCACAGCTGAAGGCGGCCAGAGATCTGTCTTTAGAAACCACAGTACTTCCATGCAGGAGATCACTAGGGCTGGGGCATCCTGATGCTGGGGTACAAAACAACTTATGGTATGGCTGTAAGTATCAGCATTACATTAGAGAACCTATAAAACATAATTTTAACTACTGCAGTTTATTTTAAACAAGCTTTTTCGCTTGACAAATCTTAGAGAGATTCATCTACTTCATGGCCATATTTCACAATACAGAATAAATGTGTGTATATTTACAAACTTTGTGAATATTTACTAACCCACACACAGCGGTGGGTCTCTGGCCCACTGTCCAGATACACAGCTGCTAGTACGGTAACCGTGGATCCGGAATCCTGGATTACAGGTGAAGGTAACATACAATCCTCCATAACGGAAAAACATACGCCCATTTTCTAAGTGTCCAAAGCCACTGCAGCCTTTATCAGCAATGCCTAAGTGAAAACCATCAGAAATAATCATATGCTTGCACACAGATCAGACTAAATCACAACATCTAAAATTGTTAATCAAGGGCAGACTGAAAGTCTGAAAAAAAGTGCTTCAAAGATTTACCTATGGCTTAATGTGATAATATTAATTTTCATGATACTGTACCTGGAGTTTGCATCCAGAGCAGAGACAAAAATACACACAGCAGTGCACCTCTCCAACCTAGCATGATTGAGCAAATTCCACCGTAAAAAAGAGGCTGTCGAAAACCTTAGAGTGTCAGACTGTAAATGAAGATCACTCAGGCAAACTGAACACTAGAGAGAGGAGTCTTGAAGTGATTGGGTAAAAAGATAAGACATGAGAGAAGGGGAAGGGAGAGAAAAGGGGAGGAGACACAAAACAGAATAACAGGAGTTTAAAACATCTTGAACACTCATCTTCAAAACAGGATGAAAACATAGAAACAGACAGTGTGTTTTTTTCTTGTTAAGGGGAGCAACAGCAAGTCAGCTCAGATGACTTCAGTTAAAACCACTGCATAAAAGCCAATACTCTTTGTTACTTGTGTGAATGCAGACCAGTGTTATAATAATTTGTTACATTTATATAGCGCTTTTCTAGACATTCAAAACACTTTACATTGTGAAGGGGATCTCCTTAACCACCACCATTATTTTAGTATTATTATTATTATACTACTAATATTTTATTTGTAAATGATAACACTGATTTTGTCTGCCAAACTAAACACTGTATACTAAACACTAAATATGTAAAGATAATAAATGTGATTATATTTATGGCATTTATATTGTATATTGAGAGAAAACTGACCACCCTTTGAAATTCATCTTTATTTATTTCTACCCCTTGACTTTATGAAACACATCATGTCTGGTGAGGGCATAAATTGACGTTTTAGGTTTGATAATAAAAGATGGTACAGTGGGGCAAAAAAGTATTTAGTCAGCCACCAATTGTGCAAGTTCTCCCACTTAAAAAGATGAGGCCTGTAATTTTTATCATAGGTATAACTCAACTATGAGAGACAAAATGAGAAAAAAAATCCAGTAAATCACATTGTAGGATTTTTAAAGAATTAATTGGTAAATTCCTCGGTAAAATAAGTATTTGGTCACCTACAAACAAGCAAGATTTCTGGCTCTCACAGACCTGTAACTTCTTCTTTAAGAGGCTCCTCTGTCCTCCACTCGTTACCTGTAATAATGGAATCTGTTTGAACTCGTTATCAGTATAAAAAAAACACCTGTCCACAACCTCAAACAGTCACACTACAAACTCCACCATGGCCAAGACCAATGAGCTGTCAAAGGACACCAGAAACAATATTGTAGACCTGCACCAGGCTGGGAATACTGAATCTGCAATAGGTAAGCAGCTGGGTGTGAAGAAATCAACTGTGGGAGCAATTATTGGAAAATGGAAGACATTCAAGACCACTGATAATCTCCCTCGATCTGGGCTTTACGCAAGATCTCACCCCGTGGGGTCATAATGATCACAAGAACTGTGAGCAAAATTCCCAGAACCACACGGGGGGACCTAGTTAATGACCTGCAGAGAGCTGGGACCAAAGTACAAAGGCTACCATCAGTAACACACTGCGCGCCAGGAATCAAATCCTGCAGTGCCAGACGTGTCCCCCGCTTAAGCCAGTACATGTCCAGGCCCATCAGAAGTTTGCTAGAGAGCATTTGGATGAACCAGAAGAGGATTGGGAGAATGTCATAAGGTCAGATGAAACCAAAATAGAACTTTTTGGTAAAAACTCAACTTGTCGTGTTTGGAGGAGAAAGAATGCTGAGTTGCTTCCAAAGAACACCATACCTACTGTGAAGCATGGGGGTGGAAACATCATGCCTTGGGGCTGTTTTTCTGCAAAGGGACAGGACGACTGATCCGTGTAAACGAAGAATGAATGGGGCCATGTATCGTGAGATTTAGATTTTTGATTTTCCATCAGCAAGGGCATTGAAGATGTGGCTGGGTCTTTCAGCATGACAGTGATTCCAAACACACCGCCCGGGCAATGAAGTATTGGCTTCGTAAGAAGCATTTCAAGGTATTGGAGTGGCCTAGCCAGTCTCCAGATTTTAACCCCATAGAAAATCTTTGGAGGGAGTTGAAAATCCATGTTGCCCAGCGACAGCCCCAAAACATTACTGCTCTAGAGGAGATCTGCATGGAGGAATGGGCCAAAATACCAGCAACAGTGTGTGAAAACCTTGTGAAGACTTACAGAAAACGTTTGACCTCTGTCATTGCCAACAAAGGGTATATAACAAAGTATTGAGATGAAATTTTGTTATTGACCAAATACTTATTTTCCACCATAATTTGCAAATAAATTCTTTAAAAATCCTACAATGTGATTTTCTGGATTTTTTTTCTCATTTTGTCTCTCATAGTTGAGGTATACCTATGATGAAAATTACAGGCCTCTCTCATCTTTTTAAGTGGGAGAACTTGCACAATTGGTGGCTGACTAAATACTTTTTTTCCCCACTGTACATTGTAAACCACATACAAGATGAAAACAGAGCAGTTAATATCAGAGAAATATCTACAACAAAAATGACTCATGACTCAAAGTGAAGTCTCAATTATAGGGTTATGTACTGCTGAACAATTATACTCCACTTGTGAATTACAGTGCTACAAAATAGCTGTGACTGTATTTAAACTGTGCATTTTTCAGTATATTTGAACTTTTTTTCTCATTCTTTTATATCACAAAGGGCAGGAAGCCTGAAAACTCTTACCATTATGAAAAATGTGAATCCTGGAAAATGAAAATGAATAACTTCTGTGCCATAAGATGTTAAAAAATAAAGATGAAGTGACAAAAATTATTTGTAAATCTGCCTTGTCTGTAATCTGCTCATCCAGAATTAACCCTGCTGCTGCTCTTTGACATCCAGTTTATGCACCACCCTGAAAGCCTCCAGGAACTCATTAAAATCAATGCTGCTGTCTTTGTTAAAGTCTATGCTTCGAGCCATGTCGTCTATCGTCTGGTCATTCACAGCAACCCCCAAATGGGAACTGAAGAGCTTCCAAGTCTGACGGAACTCCTCAATGGAGATCTGACCTATGTGAAGGTAAACAGGTGGGTTATGATCACCATATAATAACCAGCATTAATCTCATTGAACAATCAGGAAAGCATTGCCACTAAACTGAATGGTCCTTATCGATGATGTTAAATATTATCTCTAAGTCAGTTCTATATCTATAAAGAGTTTCAGCCAAGTTTGGTGTTACCTAAAAAAAGGTTAATTTCAAAAACTGAGACTGAATTGTGAGGTACTATATTTTCAAAATAAAAGTAAAAATGTCTGCTAAAGCTGGGCAGTATAACATATATGTGGTTAAAATTTGGCAACCAAATTTTTTCATGTCAGCTGTTTAACAATGGTTCATTACTTTGTAAATAATTCACTTGATTATCCAAATATAAGCATTACCACACGACTATTTACATATAAACCATTTTCCAAATTCCTTGCTGAAATTATTATAAAGGTGTCAAAGTGATATGTATAACGTTAATGTAAGCAAAATCTTATATCATAAATTATATGAGTAATTTTGTGTCATACAGCCCATCCTTACATAACATAAACATAGATTAAGATAGTGACCGGAGGGATGGGTTCTCCAGGGCTTATGTCCTCAAAGCAGGATTCATACTCTACATTGCCATCTGCACTAAGACGGGCCAGGCGTGGGCGCAGGGTTCTCCATGGCAGATCCAATCGCAGCACAGACTCCACCACCTGTGCCCACTCGCTAGTGGAGATGCGACCTGCAAGAAATGGAGAGAAGAGCCATTTTAGTTTAACCTTCCAATTACCTGCAAGTGCATAATATAATATAACATAATATAATATAACCTGTGTTGTTTATGTCATACTGTTGAAAGGCAGCCATTAGCTCAGAGCGGTGAGCATACAGCTTCTCTTTCAGAACCCTGAGTGCTGAACCTTCTGCTACACGAACCCTGAAACACACACAAACAAATTAATATGGATGCGTGAGAACTTCCTCATATTTATGTAAGCAGTCACACAGTTCCATATACTTAACACCAATTTGTTATTGAAGGCGTAACAAGTGTACCTTTGATGGAGTGTGAGTTTTCTGGTGCTTCGACTAACTTGATACTGGAAGAAGCGTGGGACCAATTCAGGCCCCAGTTTGATGTACGCCCCGCGGTTACTGCCTTCTTCGTAGTAGTTAGATGCAGAGAAAATAGTGATAACCTTAAATAAAAGAGAACAATTCCTGAAATAATGCTGTTGCTAAAGATATACAAGTTTACAGACCCCATAAAAGCAAAACTGGTAAGACACCTCTAATTAGATTTTTATGAGAAAAGCTGAAATTTGACAGAATGGATCATGCTTTGCATGGATCAAAACTCCTGTGTTCACCTGTCCGTTGTGGCAGAGCTCATAGCCCTCCTGTTTACATTCATGTGATCTGATGAGAAGACAGAGGCCGTGTTTCTGCAGCAGCGCCTGCGTCACATCTGGCCCAAAGTAACAGCCTCCACCGCGAAAAGAGTTCGGACCGCAGCCGTTTTGATTTTTAGGGTCACTCCACAGGATATCAACAACCTGTATCAGACAAATTATGACAATGTGAAATAACACATAATTGACAAGCATCATCTTATACTTTCCATCAGTGTTAAGTCCCGTTCACACCAAGAACGATAACTATAAAGATAACGATATTAGCGTCCACACCAGCGAACGATATCGTCTGTTTATTCTAAGCGCACGCTCGTCTGCTGCTTTAAATTCTCGAGCTCGTTACAGCAGGATTGATTCTGACTGGGTGTCAATGTTTTTATCATGCATTATCTGGAAAAAAAAAGTTATGACAGTGATTCCAATAATATCGTTTCTCTGTGCCTTTATCATTATGGTGTGGACTCTGCTATTCTTTAATATTCAGAACGATTTTTAAAACTATATCTTTATCATTATCTTTATAGTTATCATCCTTGGTATGAAAGGGCCTTTACAGTCATTTGTCTATTTTTTTATGTTTAGGAACTACTAAATGATTTTAAAAAGTTTTATAGAGATCAGTGCTATTATTATTATTTTTTTTAATCATTAACTAAAAGTCAAAGGCTGAAACGGGTATAAAGACAGCAAAATGCTTCAGGCCAGAAATGTAATTTATACTGTGAGCCACAGTTTTACAGGACTAGTTAACCCAAAATTTAGTGTCTGTAATCAGATATTCACCTCAGTGTTGTTATTGCTAACTAAAACTATTAAAAATCATTTCAATCAATTGAAATAAAGTTGAAATAAAATGTAAATTAAGTAAATTAAAGCTAAATATATATTTACATATATATATACAGGTGCATCTAAAAAAAATTAGAATGTTGGGAAAAGTTCATTTATTTCAGTAATTCACTCAAATTGTTTTTTGGGGGGGAAAAAAAAACCCCTTCGTGTATTAAAATAAATTCAATGCACACAGACGGAAGTAGTTTAAGTCTTTGGTTCTTTTTTTGTGATGATTTTGGCTCACATTTAACTGAAACCCACCAATTCACTATCTCAACGAATTTGAATACTTCATAAGACCAATACAAAAACATTTTTAGTTAACTGTTGGCCTTCTGGAAAGTATGTTAAATTACTGTACATGTACTCAATACTTGGAAAGGGCTCCTTTTGCTTTAATTACTGCACTGCTGCGTGGCTGGAGACATCAGCCTGTGGCACTGCTCAGGTGTAATGGAATCCCAGGTTTCTTTGACAGTGGCCTTCAGGTCATCTACATTGTTGGGTTCTGGTGTCTCTCATCTTCCTCTTGACAATACCCCATGGATTCTCTATGGGGTTCAGGTCAGCCGAGTTTGCAGGCCAATCAAGCACAGTAACACAATGGTCATTGAACCAGCTTTTGGTGCTTTGGGCAGTGTGGGCAGGTGCCAAGTCCTGCTGGAAAAAGAAATCAGCATCTCCATAAAGCTTGTAAAGCAGAAGGAAGCATGAAGTGCTCCAAAAATGTCTTGGTAGATGGCTTGCTTTTTGACTTTGGACTTCAGAAAACCCCAGTGGTCCAAAGTCCTCTTTTCAGATGTAAGTAAATTTTGCATTTCATTTGGAAATCAAGGTCCTAGAGTCTGGAGGAAGGGTGGGGAAGCTCATAGCCCAATTTTCTTGAAGTCCAGTGTTAAGTTTCCACTGTCTGTGATGATTTGGGGTGCGATGTCATCTGCTGGTGTTGGTCCACTATGTTTTCTGAAGTCCACAGTCAACACGCCATGCTACCGGAAATTTTTAGAGCACTTCATGCTTCCTTCTGCTGACAAGCTTTATGGAGATGCTGATTTCATTTTCCAGCAGGACTATTGTCAAGAGGAAGATGAAGACACCAGAACCAACAATCAGATGCCCTGAAGGCCGCTATCAAGCAACCTGGCTTCCTACCACCGTCATACAGTGCACAGGCTGATTGTTCTCCATGCCACGCCGCACTGATGCGTGAATTACTGAAATAAATTACTTTTCCACGACATTCTAATTTATCGGGATGGTCAACGTATAATGAACAAAAAAAAAACACAAACTAAAATTAAAATGAGAACACAAAAATACAAAAACTGGAAGATTTTATATTGAAGAATATCATAGAAATGTGTGGTTGTCGATTTATTCTTTCTAAGCACAAAACCCAGAGTGCCATGCTCTTTTATAATTCATAAATACTTTTTATGGAAGTTCAGTAAGTTGGTACAAAATTCTCACATCTCCTGCAATAAAGTGAGTCATATTGTGTTGTGGAGGTTTAAGCTAAATGGAGTTCCAAGGCAGAACAGTTCCACATCCAAGATAGAAGTTATTTGTCACACAATTTCACCGACAAAACACACATTCTGGGAACAGTTTCAACTCACTTGCTGCCATTCCAGTTCTTCTCTGGGTGGCTCAGGGGGCTCTAGGGAGACGAAGGAGTCCAGGAAGGGCACTTGGAGCACATCGGTGGGGCTCGGCAGACTAGGGGAAGGCAGAGGTCGATGTGGAGTGTTCCGTGACGAGATCCGGGGGGAGCACACGGATGATGATGAGGATGATGAAGATGAGGAGCAGCTCCCCTGCCTAGTGAAGTGCTTCTTCCTTCTGCGGGAAGCACGACTGGTGCGGCCTGAGGAGCAAGGGCTGTCCAGTCTGGATCTTCCGCTGTGTCTGCTGCTGCTGCGACTGCAGGCACGGACGTTGAGATGATCAATGCTGCATTTGGGCAACCTAAGAGCAGACTTCACCTGCAATGTGAGGGATAATCCTTTTTACATTATCCTGGTTTTTACATGGCTACTTACCTAAACAAACACGAACTGTATATTTACACTGAAATTATTTTATTATGTAAGAAGCCAATAAATAGGCTTCTCCTATAAATAAAAGACCTACTTTATGTCTCACAACTGTGCTCAGAAAGCCAAATAAATAAACAAATGCATGTGAATTATAAATTTAAAATTGAAATCATTTTATTATGTGAAAAGAAAGAATATAAATCCATCCGGAAGTAAAAAACAAAAAACCACCTACTTTATGCCTTTCAACAGTGCTCAGAAAGTCCAGATCAGTTTTGTCCGATATGCCACCGTGAACAATAAGCACTTTGTTATCAATGACAGTTGCAAGAGGAAGCAGGCTGAACACATCCTGAAGAAGCTGTAGGATTTCCCTGCCATGAGTCTATTAAGAACACAGTAGAAGTTAATGTGCATTTCTTTACATGTCCAGTAAGTGGCGGTGACGTCTAATATTTGACAGTAAACCTTTTTAAACCTTTATTAACCCTCTTTAAATAAGCAGATTATTTATTTCAAGTAATTTCGAGTTTTAAGGCTTTTTTCAGCAGTTTTAATGACATTTTCACATCAATGTTTTTACAAAAATTGTTACGAAATTGGAAAAAAGTTAGCAACTCTACATTTAACTTGCCTATAATCAAAACATTAATAAACAAAAAAGCACATATAAAAATATACCTTATACTTCTGCATGACTTCTTTTGTGAATCCGTATCTGCAAGAACATCAAAAGCTTACACACTAATAATATAAATCATACTTTTAAATTCAGTTTGAAAAAAAAAGACAAAAACTTTTTGAGTGCATCCTATTTGTTGTATACCATGCCTAGAAAGCCTTTTTTTACTACTAGGATGCACAGAGCATGGAATAATTTTTGTATAGCTTTATTAAAAGTCATGCCTTCATTATTAGTCTGAATGGGTGATTTAGCATGTTACCTGAGGTTCATGATGTGGTCCTCATGGTTGCCTCTGTTCAGATGCATGTGGTCGGGGTACAGCAGTAGGAAGGCAAACAGAATGATGATAATCTCTGTAGATTTCTTTCCTCGATCCACAAAGTCTCCATTGAATATGTAGGGGTTCTCCGCAGAGGGCAGACCGTTCTGGGCAATAAGGCAATACATCTTGAGTGTAATAAGTCACAAGTCATGCCCAAGTGGCTTTAATGAACTCGTTCTCTGGATTTGCTTAGGTACATTACCCCTGCACCAATATACTAAAATGTAATTACTCAAAATAATAGTCTACATCTAAACAATTGATCTGCATTTACCTTGTAAAATATAAGCAGTAAGTCATCCAGTCTACCATGCAGATCGCCTGTGTGAAAGAGAAAGGCGGCCCATAAAAGCTGTTTATCATTCCAGGGAATATAAATCAAATATTGGAATCTGTGATGAAAATATAAACACTTTAAATGGTATAACGCGATCTCTTTTAGAGTATTTGAAGATGGGAATTCAGTTATTCATGCATGCTTTTCTGTACTAATTGAATCAGGAGCGCTGTTGAGTATGAAATGGTGCAGGTTGCTGTGAGGAGCCCATTGAGGTACATTGAAGTGCAAAATAAATAAGCACTCATTCATTCATGCCACATCACTGGTTTTCCATACAAGCTATTAAAAATATTTAACATATCTCAAATGCACTGTTGCAACTTGCAACAAATCTGAGGTGGATTCTTTTTTTCATAAAATATATAGTGTCTCACCACATATAGTTATCTCTTTGGCATAGGACGTCGACAGGTATATGACGTTTGGCATCTGTTTCAAGAACTTCTTCGTTTCATATAGTAGCTGCAGCACATATTTGCCGTGAAGAGTCTGAAAATGAGTCACGCATTTATAGGTCACTGAAAAGATAAAAAAAAAAAAAAAAAAAAAAGTAAAAATGCTGCATTTTTGTTTGCCCTATTTCTAATAAAGAGCAATAGAATAGAAGAATGGTTAGAATTGTAGAAAAGAGAAAGTTTTAGTTAAGCTTATGTTTTGTTACTGTTTATCAAAAAATTAGTGCGGTCAAACGATTAATTGCAATTAATCGCATCCAAAATAAAAGTTTGTGTTTACATAATATATGTGGGGGTGGGGGGGGGGGGAGGGGGGGGGGGGGGGGTATGTTAACTGTGTAGATTTATTATGTATATATACATATCCCAGCCCCGAGTATATTTTTGAAAATGATATTATATAACAAGAACGTATTTATGGATGGCGATTATCATAAAAGAACTAAATTAATCGGTTTACAGCAGCTACAGAAACTATTAGAAAAA
The DNA here is from genome assembly GCA_018155175.1 of Sinocyclocheilus anophthalmus. Lineage (NCBI taxonomy): Eukaryota > Metazoa > Chordata > Actinopteri > Cypriniformes > Cyprinidae > Sinocyclocheilus > Sinocyclocheilus anophthalmus. The sequence goes on from JADLZN010003259.1 coordinate 97,956, forward strand.
GATTAAGCGTGACTAAATATATGCTCCTGCTCAAATGTTGGGTCATTTATTTATTTTGAAATAAACAGAATATAATCTTTTTATTCAACAAGGGTGCTTTATATTTATCATAAGTGATAGTAAAGCCATTTATAATGAAACAAGATTAAAAAGATTAAACATTAATTACAGATTCCTTAGAAGAACAACTATTTTCAACATTGATAATAAAAAGAAATGTTTCTTGAGCAACCAAACAGCAACTAAGAATGATCTCTGAAGGATCATGTGCCACTGAAGACTGGAGTAATGACTGCTTAAAATTCACCTTTTCCATGTAGGAATAAATTACATTTTAAATGTATTAAAATACAAAACAGTTATTAAGTATTTTAAATTGTAACAAAATATACACTATTACTATATTTACTGTATAAATGCAGCACATTTAAAAAATCTGACCAACCCCAAACATTTGAACGGTAGTGTAACACAATTTGAAGACGGTTTAAAGTCTGCTAGACAGAGGTAAATAATGTACAAGATGATCTTGGTTTTTGCCAGAAGGCTCATAATTGTTCAGACTATTAGTGAAAGTTTTATAGCGTTGTACCTGCTCCTCTTTAAAGGCGCTGAGCAGGACATTGGTATCAGTCACGCTCAGTGGGAAGGAGAGACGAGGACCGCAGTACGATTCCGACACGACAATCTGCTCGTACTTCAACTGCCTGACCTCCTCAGTTAATGGGTCAACCACAGAGTCAAGGAGGTGAGAGATTAAGTCTGGGGGAAAGAGAACACGGCTGCTGTCGTGACTCATGTGTGGGAAGAATGAAAGAACAAATCACAGACAGCAAGTGTGACATGCAACTTGATTATCTTTGTGTGAATCAGTGTAACCAATTTTATGGTGCGTGGATGTTGGGACATGGTATGGAAAATGCATAATCTATGTCATAAAAATGTTAACCTTTTTTCTCCATCATCATGTGATAACTATTTATTACTATAATCAGCAAAAAAAAAAAGCAGCCTGATAAAAAAAAATGTAAATGTGAATCAGGAAACACTCTGGAACATCAAAAGGTTTGTGTTATTGTTAGGCAGTGCTAGGCATGTGGCATGATGAGCACATGGGAACATGAATACATGCGGACAGGCATATCTGTTTCAATTTTCAGTTATTAAATAAATGATTAATTCTCAACCTGGAGTCTATTATGAAAGGCCTATTTTGATTGGCCATCAAAATACCCAGCACACAGTGCCATAACACAATGTAGCATACTTCAATTTCCATAGCGTCTGGCCCTGCACAGGGATTTGAGGAGTGCTGATCCATTGTGTCATTCTTGAAAATGTAAATTTGCAGTGTTTTCCGTAAAATTTATGCAGAGAGACTTGAATTTCAGGAACAGATGTTTGTATTGGGGAGAGAGCAAACGCAAAATAATTTGTTCTTGCCTTGATTTAGTCAATATCTACTGGACATCATTCTCTGCTTTTTAGATTGCTAGCGATAAACAAACATTATTACGCTCCATTTGGTTTCACATAAAGAACTCTACTGTCTGACCGAAAATCAGGCAATATTCAAGCCTTTTCTGTGATTTTGAGTAAAAATCTGCAGATGTGCTAATGTTCAAAAGGTTGGTCAGTAAGTTTTTTTTTTTTTAGAAACTGATACTTTTATCAAGGATGCATTAAACTGAAAAAAAAGTGACAGTAAAGACATTTTTTATTTGAAATTTCTATTTCAAATAAATGTTTTGTTTATTCAACTTTCTATTTATCAAAGAATCCTGAAAAAAAGTGTCATGCTTTTCACAAAAACATGAAGAAGCACAACCGTTTTCAATATTGACTCTGATAATATTCAACTACATGGCGCACAAGGATTTTAGCTTTACACATATAATATATAATATGCATATTGACGGGAGTGGGGGGGGGGAAGCCGTGGGGGGGGTGGGGGGATATGCAGAAAACCAGTCATAAGGGTCCATTTATTTAAAATTGAGATTTATACATCACCTGAAAGCTGAATAAATAAGCTTTCTATTGAAGTATGTTTTGTCAGGATCTGACAATATTTGGCTGAGATAGATAATTGATCATTGATCATTTTGACCCATACAATGTATTCTTGGCTATTGGCCAGCCAATATACCTGCTGCTGCTCCTGTCTTTGGGTCTCAGGGTCTCATATAGTACTATATAAACATAAGTTAATGGTATTCAGATATGGATAACTATTAACATTTAATAATTTTTAGCTTTCTAATAATAATATATAATCTTAACTTTTTTTAAAAAAAAACTGGCATTTATGATCACAACAAATTCACTTTTCCTTGGGGGGGCCATGACGAATGAAAAAAAAGTATATATATATATATATATATATATATACTATTAATGAATATAACCTTATCTCAGATACGCCTTATGCTTACCCAATTAAAGGCTCCACTATATTTATTGGCAGACCTTTTCAGTAATAATCTAAGATACCCTTTAGTCAATACTATATAATTACATACTTCCTAATTGCCATCAGGCAAAGATTCTGAAGCCACACAGACAAGAAGCTGAAAACCATCCAATCCCTAGATCATGATTACCTGACAAGACCAGTCATGTGCACTTGCGGCCCACTCAATAGGAACTGATTAAACCATTTTCCCAGAGGAAAGCCAATTTAGTGTCATCCCAGGCTGGAGCAAAGAACCCCATGTGAAGAATATAAAATAGTGAAAGGAATATTAACATTCACTACTGGGTAAAACAACTGAATATGTTGTTTTCACTACTGTTATTGTTCTTCAGAAACATTCTATGCACAGTCTCTCTCTAGATTTTTCAACTGTGTTCTTGGTGATCTCATTTGAGTTTCCGCTGTTCTGCTTGCCTAAAGATGGGACTAATTGTCTTCTGTAATTCTGCACTTTGGACAGCTGCCTGTGGAGGCTGATTGCTGCATTTCTGGCTCTCTCCGCATTACCACCACTCAAAATGAGATCTCCCAAGGTTGCTTAGCAACTGTCTCCCCATATAACATTTTTTGGAATCACTAAAAGGATAGGTGTGCAACACTCCAGAAGGAGATCGTTTCATGCAAAAATCACATGAGCTAGGGGCTTTCCAAAGGTGTGCTTAGGGACAGCCAAATTCAGATGATAATGAAAAAACAATCTACAATCTACTATAGCCTGACAAACCACCATGGCTTAACCAATAGTGTGTTTAATCAGTTTGTCTGGCCAATGACAAATGGGAGTGTTTGAAATGGTTAATTATTTGTGCAATTAAATTACACACTTTCCTTAAAGAAGCTTTTGCATCTTTTAATCGGACACAGTTATTACCTGGTCCATTCATCTGTGTGAAGTTGTCCAACATGAAACTGAAGAAACTGGAGAGCTACAAAAATTAAAAAGATGTATACTTGCATTAAAATGAATGTTGAAAATCTGAGTTTGAATAATCATTACAAGTTTATTAAGCGTAGGGTAAGATATTTGGGTTTTTTCTATGTATGGACTGGCCATAATAAGCAAGTGTCGTTTATACCTGTAGCTGGTCCTGTTTCCCTGCATACTCAATGGACTGAAAGATGTTCCATGAATAGAGCCTTCTCATCTCCAGGCGAGCAACATAGCGTCTGTACCAACGCTGGATCAGTATGGCAGCTTTCATGGCTAAATACGTTAAGAACACACAAAGAACGCAAGTGGCTGGTGTAAACAGAATCCTTGAAGCAATATTTCTGTGACCACAGTTTTGAGACAAAAACTATTTGGGAAGAGAAATGCAGGCAATGAGGTTTTCAATGCACCAAATATGAATACTTCCCTACTTTGTGTGCAAAAAGCAGTAATATGTCTGCAACCGAAATCGCATACTTTCCTATATAATAGGCAGAAAAACAGTGTGTGAAGAGAGTAGTATGTCTCTTCACACACCCAGATGACTTACTACTTCAATGCATACAATGCAAAACTATCCCATGAGGCCACGGGAGCGAATTTGTGAATGGTAGTGAAGCGGCGCAACTGATGCTGGTAGGTCGCATGGCAATGACAACATAGTGACTGTAGTACATCCATATTTCATTCAAATTACACACTTACTTTCTTAGCTGACACAATTTATTTACTTATGCAAAAGAAGTACCTACTTAGTATGCGATTTCAGACACAGCCTCTATCTTAATATGCAGCATTCATTAAACAAGACCCGGCATGACCTACTCCATCCCCTGATAGTCTGCAACCATTGGACACTTTGCTATCCCATGAGGGCATGGGAGAGCGCTTTGGTATAAAGGAGGTTGCTACTCATGGTTAAACTGTACTTGTTTAACAAATTATTTCTGAGAACAAACGAGTCAAAAGACAATGCCAAAATGGCAAATGTAGAATTTCTGGGAAATATACGTGCATATATAGAGAAATTAAACATGAAAGGTTAAAAACATTTTAAGACAGTACCACAACAACCCTTCAAAGATGTTCTGTTGCTACAGTTGATTCTCATTTGTCTCATCAGATTCACGTTACCATGTTAACATCATGCTTTAATGCACATACAGCTCTTGGTACAGGAACACTTGCATCTTTTCCAGAACACTTGACTGCAAATACTGTTCTAAAAATACACCTCGTCTCAGGAGGTCAATATCACAAGTGCTAATTAAAGAACTGCTAGGAGCAGTTAAGGAGAAAGAACACAACACAGACATTAGAGACAAGGCTTTGCTCAAGAGTACACATCCATAGAGAAATTATAAGCCGTGTTCGAGAAGGATGGGAGAATTGCTCATGATCATCCATTTTATTTATTCTAAATGCACAGAGAAAAATCACACTCATAGGTTTACCTAAAAAAATATGGTAGTTTTAAAAGTATGTAAACAAATCTACATTGGCGCTTTCATGCCATCTAGTACTTCTCTATAGCCACGAATGAGACACAGACAGTGATGATAGATGCTGAAGAAAGTGCCTTACTCAGAGCTGGGCTGGACTGCTTGATGGAGCCATCTGTGTGAGAGGTGATTAAATTAAATTGAATAATTTAAGTAATACCTTGGGAGTGGGAAAAAAAAGACAGGGCTGGGGACTAAATGCAACGCAAGCATTGCCATATTTTTCAATAAATAAGTAATGCAAACTTCTTGAAACCAGAGTTGTTGCAAAGGGGAGAGGAAAAAGAGGTTAAACAATATTGCAAATCACATTAAAGCATTAGGGATAAAGAATTTTTTTTTTCCAGTTTCTGAGGGTCGTGTTTGGTTCTCAATGGCAATGGATGTGCCGCATCCCATGATGGTACTTCTTGCTTCTAGTCATGAATACCCAAAATTCTTAAGGTTCTCTTCTTCATTTAGTATCCAGAAATGTTTGTGCAAAAATAAATTATTTAAATAATCATAAAAGAATTTAATAAATAATTTAAGAATTAAACTTAAAATTAAACAGCTTAAACTTCATCAGTACAGAGACTGCAACCACATATTCAGGATTGAGGGTAATGTTTCATAAAAATATATTTGAATACAAATCTGGGGAGATGCATCCTCATGGCTATTAGATCTAATATTTCAGTGCTGTTTTGATATTCATAATGAAGTGAAATGGCATTAGAAAAAAGCAATACTGCTTGGAATTAATCCAGCATCACAGTAGTGTGTCTCTGCAGAATAAAGCAACAAAAGATACAAATCATGCTGGACTTTAATCTGTGCCCTAAAGAGCCTTTCAAAGGGCCCTTTTAACAGTGATCAATCTCTGGGAGGGGACACAGGGAGAGATGTAGACTGTTGATTGTCATCTTCACAGCGTTACAAATACAATAATAACAATAATAATAAATATGTTGTCCCAACTTCTGGGGAGATGCTTATTATTTTTAAGTAACATGAAACTCTTTAAGATGTACTAAAAAGATTATTACACAGACATTATTCTTTAACAACAAAAAGGCTGAAGAAACACGCGGAATAAACAATCGTATAATTAGGCACGGAACACCAACAAAAAACAGCGTATTGGAAACGAGATTCAAAAATTAAGTTACCTTTCCGTTGTCCATCATTCAGAACGACATGCACATGAGTTGAGAAATTAGGATTGCATAAGAAGTAAATGATGAAAAATCAAACATTCATTTCCAAATGTGGAGGGATGCAACAGCTAAACAACACCACAGGTGTCAGACAAGGCTAGACTGCATGAAACGCCGTGGCAGTCTGACGATTTGAGAGCATGTCTCACTGACTCGTGTGAGTCTAGTGAGGAGGTTTTGATTCATTCCAGTGACTCGAATCGTTTGGATCCGTTCAGAAAAAGATTCATTCACTGACCCGCTTATTAACCCTTTATGCACTTACGTCAGTAGGTGGCGACATTGAGTCTATTTGAATCGTTTCATTCTTTGAAGAACAGTCCATTTAAGTGTTATTTTATAATTGATTAAAATATGCTTGTCTACATGGTTACTAATGCCAAGTTCACACTGCACGATTTTAGCCCGATTTTTCACTCGCTGACAGGTTTTGCAAAATCACCGACAAATGCCCGAAATCGGAGGCAAATCGGTGCTCGTTCACGCGAGTGACAATCACACAGTGTGAATTATCAAAGACGCGATCTGAGGGAATCGCCGACACGTCGCAGATTTTAAAACTCCAGTCTTGCTCGAGAACTCGGGTCTGACGCACGTGGGATCTCGCGTTATTTCCTTATCACTTCTCAAGTGTGTTTTGTTGTGAAACGTAGTTTTCAGACCAGACAGAGCTGTCGGCGATTCTTCCTATTGTAAAGTCATGCAGTGTGTAACCGCCTGTCGCCGATCCATCGTGCAATGTGAACACAGCAGCAACTGAATGCTACCCCAGATAGTCACGCAGTGTGAAAACAATGGCGATCCGACGAGTTTGAAAATCATGCAGTGTGAACTCGGCATAAGAGTATTTAGGTGTTTCCTCCATACAGGACAACTATTCAGATCTATAATTTTTTCCTTAATTTTATCAATAACTGACGTTAACGAGAGATAGGAAAACATGACGTTCACAAGAGATAGAAAGAGTCTTCAGTCATGTTATATAATTATAAAAAAAACCAAACCTAAAAAATTAAAAAAAAATTTTTTAAATTTTTTTTTATTTAGTGTATAATGCTATCCTCCGCCTCCTTTGTGTTACGAACGAGATGTATTGATATGACGAATTCAGTCTGCCGGCCTTGTTCATGAGCGACAGGGCCGTCCTTAGGGGGGTGCAACTGGTGCGGTCAAAGTTTAGTTTTTTTTTTCAAACTGAATTTAAAAGTATGATTTATATTATTAGTGTGTAAGCTTTTGATGTTCTTGCAGATACGGATTCACAAAAGAAGTCATGCAGAAATATAAGGTATATTTTTATATGTGCTTTTTTGTTTATTAATGTTTTGATTATAGGAAAGTTAAATGTAGAGTTGCTAACTTTTTTCCAATTTCATAAAATTTTTTGTAAAAACATTGATTTGAAAATGTCATTAAAACTGCTGAAAAAAGCCTTAAAACTCGAAATTACTTGAAATAAATCATCTGTTTATTTAAAGAGGGTTAAAGGGGTCATATGATGCTGCTAAAAGAACAATATTTTGTGTATTTGGTGTAATGAAATGTGTTTATGCGGTTTAAGGTAAAAAAAAACATTATTTTCCACATACTATACAATATTGTTTCTCCTCTATGCCCCGCCTTTCTGAAACGAGTCGATTTTTTACAAAGCTCATCGGTCTGAAAAGCAATGTGTGCTCTGATTGGCCAGCTATCCAATGCGTGAGACGGAAATGTTACGCCCCTACCATACTGTGATGATGCCCTGTCAGGCCGGAGTGATGATTCAAAAATATGAAAACCCATTATAAACGAGGCATTCGTTGCATCCAGTGGGGTCATAATTATGGATTATAATGACTTATACTGTCTTTTTTGCGTTGTGTTGCTGCGTAAACATAAAACAATGTCTGCATTTGTGATCGTAGAAATTACAAACGCTACTCTACACTGCTCAACTCTCGTTGAATCGTCAGTAGCAAATCCTTTAATATAAAAAAACAAACTTACAGTCTGTGAGTCAGAACAGCCGGCATTATAGTATACTCTACCAGGATCAGGAAACGGTCCTCCATTAAATGCGCTGCACACACTTGAATATTTGGGTCGTACTGTTCTGGAACTGTGTTGTAAATATAGCTTAACCACTGATTTCTAGTTGTGTTTTCTTTTGGAAGGCAAAACAAAGTAGTTTCACTTTCACAACGAAACACACGGCAGGCTAGAGTGAGCGGAGGGCAGCGGGCTTGAGTGATCGGCAGGGGGCAGGCTTGAGAACGGCGCGCCCGGAAGATTCGACGAAGGAGCGTTGAACGGGCTTGCGGCAACCACATGTGACAACTCTGGGCTGGACTCCGCTTCGTCCACGGTGAAAGCCGATCCGGCGATCCACAGCGCAAAGTTTATGAGCACGGATCAGCTCCAGGCATGACAAAGCGGATGTCGTCCTCTTTTGGAAGGCCAAACAAAGTAGTTTTGCTTTCACAACGAAACAGTGCCTTCACAACATGGCGGTGGCGGCAACAACAATACTACAGAGAGAATAAAATTTACGCCTTCTTTCGTTGCGTGAACATTTAGGCGGTGTTATGCAAATCTTCCCACATCGCGTGTTAGAACGAACCGTTTGAGGTAGGCGTGGTTGACTGAACTTTTATAAAGAATATCTCTTTGGATTGGAGACTTTAGTCTTTGCAACTTTATGCACCAAGAGCTTGTAACACTCCAAAGAGAAAGGACGAATTTAAAATCGCATCGACCCCTTTAAAAGAGGAATTAAAATCTGCCGGCATGAATTCTATAACATAGAATGTGTTAAACAGTTCTCATAAAAGGTTATAAAGCTCTTATTAATTTTCTGAAAAGAACAAATGTATATAATAAAACACAGGTAGAAGAATTTTTTTTTTGAATTAGCATATCCTTGATATCACCTCACACTCCATCCCAGTAGGTCGCGGAATATGCACCAAAATCTGGTTTACCAACCACTATTAAACATCAAAAGAAGAAGGTTCGTTTAAATACATTTTGGTCACCAACAGCATGTCATACCTATCTGCACGGTCCCGTAATCAAATCAAGTGTGTTATTCACGGTGTTGTGTAGACCTGCATGTTTTGCAAAATAGGAGCAATCAGCAGGGAAAACGAGGAATACCCTCTCCAGGGGGTCTGAGTGTTTTAAAGTTATGCTTGGGCACCATTTTATCCTCTTAAGCAGAGGGTTTCCACCCATTTTTGGATTTTTTTTTGGATTTTTTTTTTCACAAGCCAGCATAGACTATAATAAACAAAGGCTCACCATTTTAACAAAAGGCTTTTATTTCAACAGTTAAATATTTACAGATCCATTAAAATAGATACATTAAAAGCGTCTATTAAAAAGACTCAAGCGCCTGCCAGTGCAGCGGAGTTTCTGCGGCGTCTCAGCTGATCCCAGGCCTCCAGGATCTCCCTCCGCGTGATGGCTCTGTAGCGGCTGAAACACGAGAGACGCGCGGCCTCTGACCCCACTCTCTGCAGCAAATATCTGCTTACGCCCGTGGACTCGTGAACGCGTCCCACTGCCGTCTGATTGACGAAGCCAGTTGTTTTCATATGCAATCATTTTACGTACATTTTCAACGTTTGTTCTTTAGTTATAGTTACTGGAGCTATAAAACACACCTGTTGTCGGACTGTGTACCTGAACGCAGCGTGTCCTCTGGTTCTTGATATGGAACTTCTGGGTGACGTGCAGCGCTTGCTTTTAAGGCTAGGCGCTTTCATGATGATCAGAAGAGTGTGTAAACAACAGTCGCTGAAGCGAAACTACAATTTAAGGTATGTCTAATCAATCCCCTAATGACTAACAAGCAGGTGCATGCCTCCTTAATTTGACTTGAAGCGCATGTGCAGGCACTCGACTCAAAAACGTGTAGCAAGAGCATATTTTCTAATCAGCATTTGTCAGATTTAGTTCATCTGAACAGTTTAGAAGATGTCATTTGATAGTTAATGTACAGTTTTCTGGGAAACTTATATAACAGAATATCATGTTTTTATGTTTGTTGACGTAAAGCCTAATTCATGGACACAGTAATTAATTTAGACATTGGGGGAAAATTTATTATTTATTTACTTATTTATTTTTGAGTGAAGTGAGAAACCTTTGGTAAGATGACCCCTTCTGAAATAGGGCAAAATACCCCTGAGGCATATTTGTTATTTTGAAATAATTATTAGATTCAACATTTCAAAATTCCCCCCCCCCCCCCCCCCCCTTTTTTAAAACATCAACCTCTTGAGTAGAATTAATTATCTTATATACAAAGTGAATCATTAAAAGCTATATCAGATGTATTTTTATGAAATTAGATTACTTCATTTGAAATAAAATTTAAATTTAGTATTTGCAAATTAATTATATTTCCTCTAATAATACATTGGATCATCCCATGCGTGTATTGATACACTAAGGGCCTTTACCACATGCCCCCCTTACTACAATTTTTTTAATATATTAATATTTGTTATATTTTATCATTTTTGTCCAACTTGAGAGTGAATAGATTATACAACCAAAGTATACAAGGTACACAGAGAGACTTCCTTTATTTAAAGGCATTGTTTCTCAGGTAAGTGCACAAACACAATTAAACAATGTAGGCTCATAGTAAATACAAAAAGGGATTTGGTCAAAACGGTGGGAATGAAACATGCTACATAACCATCACAAACCACATTAGAACACACAATAATACAACACTCCATGAGATCTCCCACCTCTCTCCAGATAAGCAAAACCTTTAAGTCTGATTTGCCAAAGCAACAAACTTCATATAATGAATACAACATAACATGAAAAAATGGCTTTATATGTAACATTGAACACAAATAAATGTAACACATGCTAATGATCATTTCTTACTTGAAAAATAAATGGATTGAGTGCAGTGATTGGGCAATGATATTCACTTTGGCATATTGTGACACAAGAAAAGAGGTGGAACAGGAAGTAGTTGGGTATGGCTTTGCTGACATGTTCCAGATCAGGTGCATTTATTCATGCAAAGTAGCAGCTCCATGCGGATGGCGATACGAGTGTGCCAGCCGAGAGGGAGGATGCGGATGTAACGTGCTACGATAGGTGGACGCAGCAGGTTCTGGACTGTGGAAGATCGGTCAGAGTTTCCATAGAACACCTGAGGAAAAAACAATATTTATGCAATACTTTAAAAGGAATAGCAATCCTTATTATTCCAGGATGGGCTGTTTGTCGTCTTACCCTGTTGTTTCCAGTTTGGTCTTTGTAGTAGATCCAGTTGAGCTTCTCATTGGTGCGGTACTGCATAGTGTACTTAGTAATCCACTCATCAGAGTCACAGCGGCCCTGGGTCAGGATACCAGAAACCACTTTGACCTCCTTCAGGTCAATCTGAAGCCACTGGTTGGTATCCTGGAACTTAGACAGCCAGGCACACCTAGGAGAGGAGAGAATAATCTATAAATGCAAAAGAAAATCACAGATCGCATAGTCCAAGGCTCCTAAAGATTGTTTCAATAATACTACACTAAAAGTTTGGGGTTTGTAAGATTTCTTAAAGTTTTTGAAAGAAGTCTCTTAGCTCTCAAAGGCTGCATTCATTTGATCAAAAATACAGTAAAACAGTAATACTGTAAACTATTACAATTTAAAATAACTGTTTTCTATTTTAATACATTTTAAAATGTAATTTATCATGGCAAATCTGAATATTCAGCAGCCATTACTCCAGTCTTCATTGACAAATGATGATTCAGAAATCATTACAATATTTAATGTCCTTGCTGAATAAAAGTAATAATTTATTTTAAAAATCATAATGATCCCAAAAGTTTAAACTGTAGTGTAATTCTTTATTTATATATATTTACGAGTTTTTTTGTAATATTATTTCAATGGTTATGAAAGAGTTTGAGATATGTGGAATCTGCAATAAAATCTGTAAATCTGTCAGTACTAAATAAATTCATACTTAAAAATCATGCTAATGCACATTAGCCTTATATAGTAAAAAAAAAAATCCAATTGACACTTTTAACTGAAACTCATGACTTCTGTTTCAACAGCTGCCATAATTAGCAATATTTCAGAGAACTCACCCAAATCCTTGGTTGTTGAGCCTTGCTTTGCTTGGAACCCATGAGGAGAACCAGCCTGTGTACTCGTCTTCATTAGAGCAGCTGATCTGATCTGAAGTCACCGATCCTGCCTCGAAACCCAGGGGCTTATGGTAGGGACACTCTGGACAGTAAATTGAGAATGTGGTTAATATTTAGCTTTGCATATAATTTGAAGTAAAACTATAAATATGCACCTCTGTCAGTTTGGATCAAACCAGGCTTTCTGACTCTACAGGCAGTTCCAAATAACACAAATCTATGAACAGGAATATTCAACAAAAGCCTGCAGGATTTCTAAAATGTCTGACAGGGGGCTTAATGAAACATTAGTCACGCAATCAGAGAGATTTCTTTGTCGTGTTGTGTTAAAGAGAAACGGACAAAGCATTAATCTGGCAGATCTGTAATTCCGTGCTTCCACTCTTCTGCTCGTGACTTCGCAATCCCAAAAGCTTTAGTTCCCCATAGTGAAAGATCAACATCCATTAAGACTTTAGGTTGACAGATGGTCACGTTCCACACTTAAGCTCCAGTCCTACAGCAGTGTTTTTACATAACAGTCCCACTTTTCTAGGATTTAGGATTGTTTTTTTGACATGCCAACTTCCGGTTTTGATCAAATCAAATGAAAATGAATGCATTCTGAATCAAAATCATGAATTCTCTTTAAAAAAAAATCAACACTTAACGAGAAAGTTAGAACACTTAAACCCTAAAAATTTAATTTAAATTTGCTCATCGTCATTTGAAGAATATCGGTAACCAAACAGTTTTGGTTCCCATTAACTTCCATGGTCAAAAACTACAATGGGAACTGCAACTCTTTGGTTCCCAACATTCTTGCACAGTAAGTCATATAGATTTGGAATGACATAAATGATCTTAATTTTTTGGGTGAACGATTCCTTTTAATGGTCAATGCAGTTTGATTGGCAGGTCCTCTTCTAGTCTTGGTAATCTCGTGAACTCTCAACATAATGGGATTATGAACAAGCATCCGGTCCATCTCTGATTCTTGCTCAGTCTTTATTTTTTTCCTCAACTTTCCTCCCTTTCATTTGATTCTAACACATCAGTCTCTGAGGACTGAGAAAGCAAGCTGCTCTGTGTTAATGGAGCATGTCTGCCCTGTGGTGGTGTGCCAATGGCCCAGGTGAAGCTGCAACCAAATGATTAATGACTTTCTGTGCCACTGCAGGCGAGGGCTTGTCCGGGAGCCAGCTCATTCGCACATGTCCTGCCTTCTGTTTCCAAAGGGCACCAGCTAGCGCTAACTAAATCCATCCATCTCAGTTCCCAAAGAGTCAAATTTAGCGCAAAGCCCCATTCACAAATTTCGCTCTCCTGACAAAACGGATTTGAGTTGTATTTGATTCACAATAAAGCCAATAAAAAAAACACTATCTAGAAGAAAGCTGATTCATTATATATTTGTTTGACACATTGTGAACCAAAATACTTCATAGTGGCAGAGTGGAGTCCAAACCAGGACAAAGCCTACAAACCCTCACATTCAGGTTACGATAAGTGCTTATTACAGTTTAGAAAATAAAAAAACAGCAATGTGATTCTTTGAATTCATATTTCTTAAAATCTCTTTCTCTTTCTTACCTGGAATGCAGTCCATCTCCTGTCCCCGACTTGATGAAGAACCTTTGGAAAGCAACTTGCTAGAGGAATCACAGTCACACTTGCAGGTTTTCCCAGCCCATGTGTCGTTGCCCTCGCCATCCTAAGCACATATGAACATTGTCATCAATATGTCACTTTTAATTGTCTCTGGTATCAATATCAAATGCATTTAATTACCTCTTGCGCTTGCAGCCCCAAAAAAACTGGACAAAATGTGGAAGAGAAAAAGAGCAAGAAATTGTAATTCAGGTGTGATATGTTTTATTAACATTTAACATTCACTATCATCTTTATTTGAAGTTAACATTTTTTCTTTGTCTTTAATCAAGAATGAAATCTGATTAAATCCAAAATAAATCTGATTAAATTGAAAATTTCTGCTACTATTGTGAAATTGACACATACCTTCGGACACCAGCAGGATGGCTAACAGTAACATGTTCGGCAGTCTGTACTCCATGATGGTTTATTTTTCGAGTGGTGGACCACCGCACTGATATTAAAGGGGCTGGATTACTGTAATCCACAGAGCACTAATGGCCTTATCTAAGACTTTTTTTTTTTTTTCCCAATTTTTCTCAAGATCAGCCCGTTGCTGCTGAAAGCTAGTTTGAAATTGTTCACATCCCAGTCCGACCCTTGTCTGCTAAAAAAGAGAGAAATTGCCAAATGATCCCTAATTATAAAGCCGGATGGTCACCTTCTGTGACCCAGTTAATGGTTCAGTGCATGCAATTAACTCAATTCAACTTCCCCAGCAATCTGTTGATGCAAACCACTACATACAATATGCCAGCCCATTTGATGAAGAGACAAGTTTCTTTGTTCATTTTTCTTCTGTAGTTGCTGCTAATGTGGCTCATGATAAATTATCCTTTTGTTATGTACAGGACTTCATTGTTTTATTTTATTAATGATTTCAAAGACATGGGTTTTTATATGTTGGCAGGTGTTTGCAATGAAATGATGCATGCTGGAACATAGTTGGGTAGACATTGTTTTAATTGTTATTAATTACAGCAGAATATACATTATAAATGCTGTTGGAGTCAGACATGCCTGGACTTAAATTAAACGTTAGGGTGCTGTTTCCCACTTGTACTCTAAAGAGAACAAACAGACAAATAGTCTTCACAAAAGACATAGACAAAGTGCTGAGTGAGTGGTGCTGATTACGTTTGAGATCAATCTTGTGCATTGGTGAATAAAGTTATAAGCAAATAACTTTCAGTTTACAGACTCAATTAATTGGATAGATGAAGGCCCAGACGGAATCTGCACTTTTATCTGTGCTGATTTTGGGGCGGAAATAAATATGAAAGTGTGTTTTAAATAAAACGAAGAATACTAGACTCCTAATGGTAATTCAAAGCAACATTTAAAAGCCAAAATGCGTCACAAACGGACATGCAAGCAGTGAGGGATGTGAAGAAATGTGCAGATTCTGTGTGGAACTTAAAGATGTAACCAAAATGATGTGGCTGTTGTCTAAATGGAAGCCACATCCTGATCGGATTGGACAACAATCCTGTCAAGCAGAAGGGGTAAGGACACAATTTAGGGATGGATCATGTTCTCAATTCAGCAAACAGGATTCAAACAGTTCTACATCTAATAGGAACAGTCTTAACATTTAAACAAAACAAAGCATGTCTTTCTAAGTACATTCTATGACAGACTCAAAAGTCCGCAAAAAAAGAAAAGAATATCAGATATGTCTGTGAACTCATAGGACAGATGCTCATCTGACAGAATAAACTCTTGTTCCTGCTGGACAACCTTTGGGCCTGTGATTCCACCCCTGGCTTAGTTCGGAAATCAAAGTTAGACCCGCAAAATGGGCCCGCCTACTTCCTACTACGTAAGGGTTGGTTAAACCCCCCCCACAAACATTAACCATGTCCTACAGTAGGAACAAAGTGAGGACCGGTTTTCGAAAACCTATGACCCCTTAAGATGCCGACTAACCACCATGTCGCTTTAGTTGAGCTAGCCCAGTCCTCCCATGACTTCTCGCATATCATTAATAACATGGGTTCCTCAATGCTGCGTAACACGGATACCTCACCCGACACCACCAACCTAAAATCATAACCCACCCCCTGTACCAACCCCTTACCATCCTTCCAGCGCGCTACCGCTCATGCTTCTCAGTTCACCCCTTGCCCCCTACCACATACAGGAAACCTCATGAACAAATGTATTGAGAACTTACAGCCGGGAATAGATGCTCTCCAATTTATATATTATTCATTCTAGGCCTATTCCGTGCCGCCGGAGTGGGGATGAACCTGAATGTTTATATCCCTGCATCACCCACAGCTCAGACACTTGCAAAGCAAACAGGCACCTTTCTCTGTGAATTGATAGATAGACAATCGCACCAATATTAAGACAAGCTGTCTATGGCTTTTAAACGATGACAGATGAGTTGTCAGTACCTGCAGGTATGCTTCAATATGCCAGCGAACCAAGTAGAGCTAGCACTCTAATTCTATCCTTCAAATAGCCTCACACCATACATTTAGGCAGCTCCATCAGTCATCCTTATACGCAACCCCTAGAACAGGAAAAAGTAAAGTGGACACAATTTGTCAGTGGCATTTTAAAATGTCAAAACCAATGCTACAACATCATCGGTATTCATTTAAGAGAGATCTACACAAGAGGATAATAGATTCAGCTTACCGTTCAAAAGGTTGGAGTTGGTAAGGTTTTTGAACGAAGGGACTTATGTGTACCAAGGCTGCATTTATTTGTTCAAAAATACAGTAAAAACAGTATTAATAAAATATTATTACAATTTCAACTGTTTTCTATACATTTTAAAATGCAATTTGTTCATGTGATAATAAAGTAAAATTTTCAGCAGTCATTACTTCAGTCTTCATTGTCGCAATATCCTTCAGACAATCTTTCTAATATACTGATTTGGTGCTCAAAAAAACATTTAGTATTATTATTATTATTATGTTGAAAAATGTATTTTTTAAATGTCTTTACTGTCACTTTTGATCATTTTATTGCATCCTAAATAAAATATTAATTTCTTCTTCTTCAAAAACAAAAAAACAGACTGACCCCAAACTCTAAAAACTGTTATATATTCACTCTATATTACACGACTATCAAGCTTCATTTTGACAGAAATGTTGGTAGACGCAGCCCTTCGAAGGTCAGGTTTGTATTTTAGTGCTTAAAACTAGCTTTCAAAATCATTTTGTACTCTGGGATAGGGAACTGGTAGATTTTTCTCTGATCTTTTATTAGCATGATTCCACATCAGTTGTTTTTTTATGAAGAAAAAAATCATAACATTAAAAATAAAAGAAGAGGGTTAGGCAAACCAGAATCGGCAACATTCTACATGCTGCAGATGTAGGTTTTGTAGCAGGTTAACCAGGCTGGTCATAGATGTGTGAGGCTCACAGACGACCTCACCACAGCTGGCGACAGCCAAACTATTTATCTTGGCAGTCCTAACAGCTGGCTGATGGGGGGATTAACCTGGCACCGGAGAGACAGACTGTGCCAATGTACTGCAGATTAAAGCATGTCAGAGCGTTTATGGACAAGGTGTTAGTCCAGGAGTGATGGAATCACATTGTAATACTCTGCCTTTCAAACAGGCAGACCGCATTACTCAGGAACAAAGTGTTTCACGTCACTAATATTAACCTGAAAATATGCAACAAGGAAACAAGAGGTTCCAGAAAGAGACTTTTAAACTTTGCGAAACTCTCATCTCTTCCTACAAGACAAAAATCAACAGTTTGTTATTGCATGGCAGTTTAACCAAGAAAACGTTTAACAGATGTCAGATATTTGAAGATGTATGGAATACAAATAGTTCAAGACGTTACTGAAAATTAACTTCATTATGCATAACACATTGAAATAGCGCTGAGACAACAGAATCAAAGATAGAAATGAGAACAGATAAAAAAAAAAAACGATGTAAATGTCAAAAATACTGTATAGACTGTATTTGAATGTGTAACTTGAACATAAAAGTTTCAAATCCAGTCCTGTGAACGACAGAACTCATATACTGTAGGTAGGTAAGGTAGAAGATTAGATAGATACAAAGTTCTGTTTTAATCAAACACCATATCAACACAAACACCTGTGAAATGTCTGTTTAAAGTGCACCGTTGACAAACAATACTAATAAAAAAAAAAGTTACCGGAAAAAAATTCAAGGACACATTTCACTAGAGTTATTAAAATGATGAATATGTGGATGAATAAAAATGGTAATACTCCAAAGCAACTCTATGAAGGATGATGAATTCACCTCAAAGTCATGATATATTGCTCTGTTTGCATTGGTATTCAAATGCCTGGAACTCTTAATATAGCTATTTTGCATATTTTGTACCCATCTCATTTCAATCTATATTAGTAGAATAGAATTTAACGAAACAATGGAATAAATCTAAAACAAACACTGAAAGCCTGAATGAAAATGTGCTGCATTTCAGAGGCCGCTCAAAAATCTCATTGCATCTCCCACCTGACCTCCCCGCTAACAGATCAATAACTGCATTACATCTTTGAAACCCTTTTACCAGGTCCTGAGGCAATGCTTTTATCTCTTCAAAAACATGCCGTTAAACTAAACCCACCAGTTATTCGGTTTGTTAAAAGAATCATGCGCACGTGCAAAAGACACGTCGGGATGGAGATACAGACTTAACTCACACAACCTTGTAAGCCATCGCTTGTGCCACAGGCAAAGTCACACTTATTCACCAGCTGGTGGGGTTTAGATCGCAGAGGGAGACACGGTGAGGCCCCGGGGGCCTCAGTTGAAATTCATTATTCACAGGAAATCCAGCTCTTCAGGGATCTAGGCTCTAATGAACTCCTGCTAAAAACCAGCACTATCTGATCCCAATGTTTGAGGTTTTGAATGCCAAGCTCATGGGAAGTGGAGAAACACTGTAAGACACGGGCTACGGGTAAAGTGAGACAAATAGCCATCATGGGACGTGGATTTAATGGTCTCGCATGAAAAGTAACACAGAACCTGGTTAGGAAGCATCAGTAGTTGCTGATATGCTGTTGTATGTTTTAAATAGTGATGATTCAATAACCTGCGGTATGAGTGTGGAATATAGACCTAGTCTGCACTGAGAATTCATATCAGAAAACAATGTTCAGTAAAGAGAGGAAAATAATTCAGAAACAATAAAGTACTTTTGTTACAACCATAAAATGCACTCTGTACATTGTAACTATTAACACACCAATAATTCATTAAATAATCTCCATGAAATATAGAATTATTACACATTAAATATTTATACATTCTCTTGTGTATAAACTAAAGCTCTTACAATTCCACAGATTTTTTTGTTGTCCCCCATCCCTAAGTTTCCATATACAAATACATAGATTCATATCATCGTCAATAAGATATATTCAACAGAAAACTGAACCCAGGTGTAATGAACAAGAATACAAATTCTATCAAATGTGGATGCTTTAAAAAACAAATCTGAGACATAACTATTGCCACCTTCTGGCCAGAAGTGGCATTGTGTACCACTGTATTAACAATAGCATTCCATAGGTAGCCAGGAAGGAAAAGGAGAAACCGAGTACATTAGAGGCCACTAGTGGGCCTTCCTCCTCTAAAGAGCCGTTTCTTTCAAATCGTTGAGGTTCGGCATTCTCGCGCGGGCGGCTCTGGTAAAGCCGATACCGTTCTGCCCACCTTTGTTTGCCATTTGGTCTGGGTACGGTGCGCCCTCGGCCCGATTCAGTGCGGAAACGTGCCAGCTGGACTCGATCTGCCCTGGCAGAGGGTAGTTGTGGGGTTTGCGGCTCTTGGTATTGGGGGTGACGCTGCCCGGTGGGAGCCCTCTGGCCTCGTTCAGGTTTCCTTTGGAAGGGGGGTTAGGGAGGGGCTGGAAGCGCAGTTCTGCCGAGCGATCAGGAGGTGGGGGCTGATTGGATGTAGCAGGAGAAGAGAGGTGTAGGAGCTTCCGCAGGGACTTCAGAGGCTGGTTCTGCAACAGGAAAGCAAGATTAATAATGCATGTCTGTGCGCAATCATAAGATAAAAAGGATGTTTTTTTAGGAAAATTCAGCCAGGATGCATTGAATGCATCAAAAGTGACAGTAAAGACATTTATAATGTGTTCAATTTAAAATAAATGCTGTTCTCTCGGAAAATATCACTTCATGGTTTCCACAAATAAGCAGCACAACTGTTTTCAACATTGATAACAATAATAAATGATTTTGAGCAGCAAATCAGCATATTAGTATGATTTCGGAAGAATCATGGGTCACTTAAGACTGGAGTAATGAATGCTGAAAATTAGGCTTTGCATCACAGGAATAAATAGCATTTTCAAATAGATTAAAATAGAAAACAGTCATTTAAAATTGTAAAAATATTTCACAATATTACTGGATTGATTGTATTTTTGATCAAATAAAGGCAGCCTTGGTTAGCATTAAGGCCCATTCACACCAAAGATACTAACTAGAGTACGATAACTATAACGTTTTAATAATCGTCTTAATCCTATGAGAATAGTCCAGAGGAGTCAGTCACTTTCAAAACAATTTTTTTTCCAGATGAAATAATAAAATCACTGACAGCAAATCAGAATCCATCCTGCTTTAAAGAGCTCTGCATTTAAAGCAGCTGACAACAAAACTGCAGCATGGGCTTAGAATAAACAGGATAAATACTGAATAAAATACTGTCCTATTTTTTTAGGATAGGACAGTATTTTAGACAGGAATTGATGAGGGAGAGAGAGGGGCGGATGGGATCGGGAAAGGTCTGTGAGCTGGGACTCGAACTCGGGACGTCCGAAGCACAACGGCGTTATATGTCAGCGCGCTACCCACAAGGCTATGGCCGCCGACATAAACAGAACGGTTTTGTGGATGCTAATGTAGTTATATTAAATAACACCTTTAAAATTAATAGGAACAAACAAGGAGATTTTACTATCAGTTCATCTGAAGGTTTTTTTTTTTACCTGAGGCTGCACATCTGTCTGCTTTTCAGGCGGCCAAGTGTTGTCCCTGTCACGATCGCGATCCCTCTCGCGGTTTCGATCGCGGTCACGCTCCCGGTCCCTTGCCAGGTCACGTTCCCGGTCACGATCTCGGTTGCGGTGTCGACTGCTGTGATGAGATGAGGATTTGTCTGGTCTTTGTATCACTAGCTGCTCTTGCTGGGCCTCACTAGGAACCTGACACAGATCAAACCACAAAACCAGTGAAACCAACTGAATACTGGAATTTATGTACAATAAAAGTTCACCCATAATCACGTGCATTAGGCCAGCAGACTGGAAACGTGCAGAAATATTGCCCTTTTAACCAGTTCATGGCATGCATTTGTTTAAGATGGAAACCATTTAAGAATTTAATTCCAATGACCAGCTTTTGCAACTGTATCCGGAGAGAATGAATTATTGAAGATAGATAAAGAGCCGAGTGTTTCAGGACGTGCCCAGTTTCTGACCTTTTGTACCAAAAAATGTGAGTGTTTTTGTACAGAAGACAGAGGGTGTGAAAACATTTGGACCACTTCTCCTACTCTTTCCCAGGTTCGGAGAATGGTAAATGAGAAAACGTGCATCCTCTTTGAGCAGGTGCTGCTAAAGACGGTTATGGGGTCCATGCATCTAACAGAACACATGCTGATGCTTTTGCGATGCTGGCAGTAAACTAAGCAGTGATGTAAATCATAAATCACACAGAACCAGATCTGTTACATCAATATATATAAAAATACCTAATCTTGACCTAATATGGTTCGTCATTCATTATCAACGTTTCTGTTGTCTGTTCTACCAGCTATTGAGATCATAAATAAAATGTGGTGTGTGCAAAGATGCATTCGGCTTAAAGAGCAGTTTAAGAAGAGTTTTACTTTGGCTGTAAATTAAAATGTTATATATTAAATTTACACATCAACCCAATTAATGATCTAATAATAATATTTTTTGATGTGTAAAATGATTCATGCATTTTTTATTAGCAAATACAGCATAATATAATATAAAAAAACTATAAGAACTAAAATATATAAATAATAATAAAAATTATATATTAGAAAATATATATATGGCAATTTACTTATATTTATTTCTATATTTCTGAGCAAATTAAATAAACAAAATTAATTTGACTAAATAATTAGCATATCAAGTGATTGATTTGATTAAAATGTTTAAACGTAGATCTGGAAAAATGGCTCTGGCAAAAAAAAAAAATACAAATAATAACACTAACAACAACTATATAATAATGACAAAAAGACATCCAGTCATAGAACACCTATACATTTAGCATGACATGCAATGGAGATGTGTTTATTTGGTAAAGCGGTGCGGTTTTATGCGAGCAATACCATGGGCTGCGGGACAACAGGGAGCACTTTGACAGAAGAGTTATGCTTTAAGCTATTCTTTGAGTTAAAGAGGGGGAAAAGGCTTTTCTTGATGCTCGGGTTCCTTCCCTCGTTGCCGTCCGTCTGCAATATAAGACGCACAAAACCCCAGTGGCTCATTCTATTAACACCAAACATCTTTTGTTGTTGAATACAGCAGATGAACATACGGTCCTCTGGCTCAATATTTGTGGACAGAGCACAGTAGAGGCAGATTCTGCCACACACATGCTGCTCGGGTCTGTAATGGTCTCCATATGGCTATTATGGGGAAATGCTACTGAAGGCACTGAACTGCACTGAGTCTCGATTGAATTCTGTCAGGCACTAATCGGACAAAAGTACAAATGGACAGCCTGCTTTTTGGGATGATACGCCCACTTCACCTTTCTTTTTGCACTGGTCACCTACATGCTGATTGAGATGACTGAATAGACACCATGAGGTGAAAGCTCGCCTATCAATTTTATTGAAAAAGAGAGACAGTATTCTTCTATCCTAGACTATTGCTTTGTGTATAAATATATCATTTAAGTGTTTAAGTCAAGATAGCAGAAGACATACAAGGGGCAAACACGCAGCAGCTAAAGCAAACACATAATACATACATGTCAAATGTGACCATGGACCACAAAACCAGTCATAAGGGTAAATTTTTCGAAATTGAGATTTATACATAATCTGAAAGCTGAATAAATAAGCTTTCCATTGATGTATGGTTTGTTAGGATAGGACTGACAATATTTGGCTGAGGTACAACTATTTGAAAATCTGGAATCTGAGGGTGCAAAAAATCTAAATATGGAGGGAACATCGCTTTATTTTAAAGGTCATCAAATGAAGTCTAGCAAAGTATTAGCAAATGCATATTACTAATCAAAAAATTAAGTTTTAATATATTTATAGTAGGAAATGTAAAAAATATCTTCATGGAACAAGATCTTTACTTATTATCCTAATGATTTTTGGCATAAAAGAAAAATCAATAATTTTGACCCATAACAAATTATTTTTGGATGCTTTATACAACACCCCAGCCGAACCGTAGACTTTTGGGGTTCCGGGTACAAAATAGCTTTCCATTGAGGTGGGTGCTGTTACAATTAGGACAAATATTCGGCCGAGGAGCGTGGGGGTAGTACAAAACGATTGTTTCCTGGCTAAGGCATTACTATATTCTTACTGCATTTCGATACCATTTTTGAGAGTAACGGGAAATGTAATGAGTAAATGAATGAATAGTAATGAACAGGACATTCTTACCGGCTGTGACTTCTTCTTTTTCTTCTTTATGGCTCTAAAGAAACCTTGTTTTTCTTTTTGTTTAGGGACCTCTGGTGGGTTCATGACCATGGCCTCTGAATTATTCCTACAAAAGTAATTATTATAAAGTTGAATCTCATAAAAAAAAAGCATTTTGGTCATAAAATAAAATAAAAAGATTTTATCTTAGCACATCTGCTGACTAAATTCTCATTACTGTAAAAATTCAAACACAATTTTTGAACATTAAAAGTCAATAACATTTTTGATTTAAAAACAAAATTTTATTCACCCTTTTGTTGTTATTGTACAATATGGACAAAAGCAGGGGCGATGAAAGGGGGGGGCGGGGTTGGGGTTAGACGTTCCAAGGACCCGGCGAGGGAGGCGGGGCTGTCGCACGTCACCCCAAGCCGAATGTGATTTCTACTGAGGGAGCCCAAGTATGCTGTTCAGGGGGCCCAGAATCCATAGCAGCGCCCCGAGACAAAAGTATTGGGACATACCTCTTAGTTATTGAATTCAGGTGTTTAAATCATACCAGTTAGATCAATCTGCATTTATAAACATTTGTGAAAAAATTGGTCATTCTGAAGAGCTCAGTAAATTCAAATGTGATACTGTAATATTGTGAGAGGATTCCAGCTTTGCAATAAGTCAGTTTGTGAAATTTCACCCATGCTAGATCCTCCAACTGTAAGTGCTATTATTGGAAATTGGACGCGTTTAGAAACAGCAGCAACTCAGCCATGAAGCGGAAGACCACGTAAAGTTTTTTTTTTTTTCACAGAGGCGGGGCACCGGACGTGCTAAGGAGGATGGTGCATAAAAAGTGCCAACACTTGCTAATCCATAGGGCAGAAGAAACACCCAACCTCCACCATGGCATTAATATCAGCCAAAAAAAAAAAACTATGCAGCGGGAGTTTTCATGGCCAAGCAGCTGCATTCAAGGGACAGGTCGCCAACGGGGACATTGTCTGCGAGACATTTGCCCGCCCGCCTCGCATGGAATGGACAAGTGCAGGTGGAAGTGGGTAAAGCACGCCGCCTCTGTGTGTGGCACTCGCTCGTGTTTTTTCGTGTAGTACTCCGCTTTCCTCTCGGCGGACAGGTTCGGACCCAAACTTTCCCAGTTATTTGTGGCGTGGAGTGACAAGTCACCAATGACAAGAACTAGGCTGACAAAATGATTAATTGCGATTAATCGCATTCAAAATAACAGTTTGTTTTCATACTATATTTG
Organism: Sinocyclocheilus anophthalmus; assembly: GCA_018155175.1. Taxonomy (NCBI): domain Eukaryota; kingdom Metazoa; phylum Chordata; class Actinopteri; order Cypriniformes; family Cyprinidae; genus Sinocyclocheilus; species Sinocyclocheilus anophthalmus. The sequence continues at coordinate 122,758 of JADLZN010003259.1, forward strand.
TACTGTGTATATTTATTATGTATATATAAATACACAACACATACAGTATAATTAAGGACAAAACATGTTAGATTTATATACAAATATTTCTTATTTTAAATAATATAATATATACAATATCAATAGATATATATACACCTACAAATATTTTTAAAATTTATTAAAATGACACATAAATAAATATACACAGGTACAACAGTACACACACATATAATATGTCAACATGAACTTTTATTTTGAATGTGATTGATTGTGATTAATCATTTTGCAGCCCTAACATCACCTGCCTGACTGCATTGTCCCAACTGTAAAATTTGGTGGACGAGGAATACAGTCATGGGGCTGTTTTTCAGGTTTGGTTTGCGCCATTATTTCCAGTGAAGGGAAATCTTAACGACTTACAGCATGTACCTCCCCCCCCCCCCCCCCCTGGACATATGGGACACCACTATGTGTCTGTGTCATATTATAAGATCTATACCTCTACCCCATCAAACACCTTTGGGATGAACTAGAACAGAGATTGCGAGCCAGGCCTTCTCGTCCAACATTAGTGTCTAACCTCACAAATGCTCAACTGAACGAATGGGCAAAAATTCACGCATAAACACAAATTTATTATAGCAGCAAAGTGGGGAACAACTCCATATTAATGTCTATGTATTTAGATTGCAATGTCACTGGATAAGTCCCTGTTGGCGTAATGGTCAGGTGTCCCGACACTTAGTCCATATAGTGTATGTTAGTGAAATATGACAGAACGTTTATTAAGATTCACCCTATTACATTAAACATAAACAGAAATATTATCAGGGAACGGCTAATGACAGCCAAATCAAAGTAATTAATCCAAAAAAAAAAAAAAAAAAGCACTAAACTAAAATTATAATATATTTCTGTCTATCACCAGTAAATTTAGAGATAATGTAAAGTTGGCATGCTTTATTATTCATACAAAACTGTCGAGGACACTACTTATTTTTACCTTGATGTTCTAGTTTTTCATTTGAAGCCATATATTTACTGTCACTTCCAGCTTAACAAAGCATATCAACTTACAGCCAAAGTAGATGCACACGGAATAATTTGTCTAGATCAAGGGGCCTTAACAAGCGTGTTCTCTCACCAGGGGTCAAAATTGGTCTGACGTTTGGGGTGGTTTGTCATGGCTGTGCTTTCCGCCGCCACCGGTGGGACTCGACTCTGTCCGGCACTCTCATGGAACGAGTTGTCAGGTCGAGGAGAGGGGACTGCACAAAAGGACAGAACAAAAAAAAAAGCTAGAATATCAAAGCTTAAGTCAAACATTATTACATAAATACGTACTGTATTTACATACACTAGCATTTAAAAGTTTGGGGCCTTTTTGGGGATTCTTTTTTTAATATAATACTTTTATTCAGGAAAGACACATTAATTATATCAAAAGTGGCAGTAAAAACATATATAATGTTACAATTGGTTTCTATTTCAAATAAATGCTATTTATTTTGACACTGAAAACTGGAGTAATGGCTGCTTTGGAAATTCAGTTTTGCCCATAACAGGGGAATAAAAGTAGATTTGAAAATGTATTAAAATAGAATAAGTAATTAAATAATATGAAATAAATAATATTTTACAAGCTGTCAAGTACATTTTTTGGGTACCTCTGTAAAAGCTTCCCACTCTGCGAGGCATCGAGTCACTGTAGATCATTCTGTTTTCCTTGGATGAGGTTCCATCCTCCATATGAGTGTCGTGGTACATCCCAGCCTGAGTTACAAGAGGATGGTCACACTACAGGATAGCATATAAAACAGCAGTTCCTACAACTTACTGCATAAACTGTCTTACTATAACAGAATATTTGCTTGGGGAGAAAGGAATGATTAAGGAAGAGAAGAATCAGTGAGAAAGAGAGGTTAAACTGAGTTCATCCAAAAATGAAATTTCTGTCATCACTTATTCACCCTCATATCATTCCAAACCTGTGAGACTTTCTTTCTCCAATAGAACACTAAAGAAAAGACTTTTGACTATGGATTTTTTGGTTTATTCTGCTATTGTGGGTCATGGTACATAAGCCACATATGCCAAATCGTATCCCTTTTTTGTTTTGTCTCCATTTTGAAGTTCGAAAGCATCAGACCCTACATTTTAATTGCACGTAAAAATAACATTTTAAAAATTTAATTCACTTAAAAAAGAAAGCTGAATTTAGAACAACATGATGGTAAGTAATAACAATTTTAACTAAGAACCTAGATATTTAATGCTAAAGACATGAGCTAGCAGTTAATGTGATGGCATGAACATTTACAAAACATCCATATCGATGAAAGCTAAAAGTGAATCGCTTTTATGATCAATGCATTAAAATAAAACAAAGATAAGACAATGCATGGAAAACAGTAGCAACTAGTGAGTGTGTAAGTGGACGCGTGCGTTCTGTTCTGAGGGTCCTGTTAAGACCTCGGACCTCGTTTTTTGGGCGTTGTGAGTGGAAGGAAGCTGTGTTGTCCCTCGTAGAATCTTTAATCGGGGGTCGAGAATGAGGCTTCTCTTTGGGAGACTGTTCATTCTGCAGACATAAACACACAGCAAAATAAGCAGACACTGGTAGACACTGGGGGTGTGCATGTAATAATCAGAGAGAACAAAACAAAATGCATGAATGCAGGATGCAGCAGAGCCATATCATAAATTAGATCACATACACGCATGCAAACACATCACAAATCGAATCTCCTGAAATTATTATGGTGAACAAGCATCATTTGTAATATTCCTGTTTGCAAACAGTAGAGAAAACTTGTAATATTCAGAAAAAGACGAACAGATGAATAAGAGGGCATCCTTGCTTGGATAGAAATATTCAAATGCTGATCAGGGGAACCAACGGAGATAAGCGAGATCAGTGCCTACTGTAATATGCTACAGGACACGGAGATAAATCGAGAGCAGGTCACTGACCCTGCTCAGATCTTGCGGGAGTTCTTCTCGAGAGGAACTAGTGTTGTGGCGTGGGAGTGTGCGATGCTGGAGCTGCGGCGAGAGGAGTTGTAGGCTGCTGGCACGTGTTGGCACTCCCTGCCCGACCACCAAATTTGCCTCCTGGCCGTGCGGCCGGTGTCGCTCTCTCCGCACGTACATGGAGTGGCGATGAGGTCGCTGCTGCGAGGAAAATGGGCTGGTGTAGCCAAGACCGTAAGGATAGGATTCATGGGGGGAGGGCAGGTTGTGAGCATGGCCGCCCCCTGCTGCCGCAGCCCTGCTTAGGTCCAGTGTGTCTGTAGCCTTCGGTTCATCCGGTGTCTTTTTCCGACCCGAAGAACGTCGTGAATCCAGAGTGCCCCCTTCTAGTCGCGCGTTCCCCCGACTGCTGGGGCTGTGACCCTGCCGCTCCGTCCCAGCATGCCGTTCGCCTCTGGGGCTCCCGGGAGCCGCGTTTAGATCCAGACAGCTGGACGGGAAGTAGCGGGAGCCCGAGCCTGATCCCACCATGGGATCGTCTAGGTGGAGTCGTGTCTCGGCCAGATTGCTCACAGACTTGGCATCGTTCAGCGCTCCGTGGCTCTTGGACAGGCTGAGGAAGGACGAGGAGCTTTTGGAGGAGGATGTGGAAGGCATGGATCCGTGTGAGGACTCCATGTAGTTATGGCGACTGTGTTTGTCCCCAGACTGCAGCGTGCTGGTCTTCCCTTCCAGGAAGGACGAGTGGCGGCCTTGTTTGGACGACTTGAGGTACTTGCCGGTAGAGGTGTCTCCTCCCACAGTGGCACCTCCAGCTTTAGGCCCCAGGTTGAAATCAAACTCGGTTTTTCCCTTTGCGTCTTTGGGGCTGAGGAGGTGGGGAAGGTTGTTGTTGGCCAGGTCTTTGCTGCTAGAGGCCGAGCGGCTCAGGGTCTGGGCCTGGTAGCTCTTGGGGTGTAGCGTGGGACTCAGGGTGGATGAGGTCGGCATGTTGCTGCCATTCAGGAAGCTGTCGGTGCTCCGGTGGAGGTCCTCATGGCGTGGTAGAGAAGAGCAGTCCTTGCTGTTAGCGTGCCGGTGACCTGAACTCTTACTGCCGTGGCTCCTGCAGGGATAAACACAAAATGGTTATATTCTGGACATTTTTTGAACCAACTTCAAGAGGTGCAACCTGGGGTGATTTTAAAACAACAATGAAAGAGCTCCCTTCAATGCATGCTGGACACCTGTTTGGTACTATTCATTTAAATAACACTGTAAATTTTCTTTTGTACAGAAATTCATGTAAATTCATTGTCTTCCGATATTTCTTCCCAATTTTCAGTTAAAAATAAAATTCTGATCATTTTGGTTCCTATCTTTTCCTGGTTCACTGTTGTTACTGTTAACTAAAACTATTCTTTAAAACAAATCATTTGAATAAGGCTGAAAAAACAAAAAATCTGGTAAAGATGTGAAGGGCAACAAACAATTATACTAAACAAAAATTAGACATGTTTCTCTAACTCCAACTAACCAGACTAAGATAAGTTTAATAATGAATACTGAAATTAATGAATGGGGTAGTTCACCCAAAAATGCAAATTCTGTCACGGTACTCTTTGTACTCGTCGTGAACGTGCATCGAAGACTGACATGGAAGAGAAGAAATTGTTGATTAAAGTCGTTATTTGATGTTTTCTTTGCGCACAAAAAGTAATCTCATAGCTTCATAAAATTAAGGTTGAACCACTGATGTTACATGACTTATTTTAACAATGTCCTTACTACCTCTCAGGGCATTGAACGCGGTAGTTGCATTGCGGTCTATGGAGGGTTAGACGGCTCTCGGATTTCATCGAAAATATCTTAATTTGTGTTCTGAAGATGAACAAAGGTCTTGCAGGTTTGGAGTTTGGAGAATGTTCATTTTTGGGTAAGCTATTCATTTAAACATACTAAAAATAAAAATGAATTTAAGAAATATATAGAAATATTACTAAAAAATAAGAAAAAAATGCATGACATTTCAATTGAAGCAATTTTTTAAATTTAAACTACAATTTAAATGAAAACTAAACATATAAAAACATAGCTATTATAAAATATGAATAAATACTGTAGTAGTAAATTAATAATACTAAAATAACACAATGTTATTCTAATGTTATTAAGTGTTTTTTTCTGTAATGTTTCAAAGTCATATGTTTACTTTAAAACAACCTTGAGCTTGGAAAACTCATTTTAACTAATTAAAACTAAGGTAATTTTAAACAAACCTTGAGCTTGAAAGGTTTTTAAGAACACACGAAACAAATTAAGTGAATACTTTTGACTGTGTACACATAAACCTTTATATTTTACAAAAAGCCAGGTGTTCTATTTATGAGTCACACTGAAAGGTGAAGTGTAATTTTGTTATAATGTTATAACATACTTTCTCACATTTCAGTGGCAGCGTAGGTTATTCAGGACAGGTTGACTTCCTGAAAAAGACTTCCTGTGGCACTTTTAAAACATTGCTCAACATGTCAGATTCTGGCTCAACCAATGGTGCAGCACTATCGGTTTATTTGAACAATGCTTATTCAGGGGTGTAGCCTACATGCATTAGTGAATACGAAACATGTCATTTTGGCAGCTCCATTTGCTGCCACTAGTGGCTTGGAAATCACACATTAACTAGTTCATAGAAACAGCTATTACTGACCGGCTGGGTATAGTGTTGTCTCCATGGTATGGTTTTCTCTTTGAGGAGCGAGGTGCGGTGGGCGACGGGGCAGCTGGCCGCTCTGGCCCTCTAAGGCCTTGAAACACCGGGTGGTTCAGACACTGTTCTGTCAGAAAGCGTTCGGTGGGGTTCAGGCAAAGCAGGTTCTGATACAGTGAAAAGAGGAGAGTCATGCCACACTAGAACAATAAAACTCATTCTTAATAACACTTTGCACTTGGGGGTGATATGATATCTGCAGTTTATTTTAAAATAAATCAACAGCAAATATATCACAACTACGGGAATTCAAAAGGAAATACTGTTCTCTAAAGAATTTAGCAGACCGTTTTACCTTCATTAAATCCAACATGAGTCCATTGATGATGCCCAGGTACCGTCTATCAAGCGTTTGAGGATGACTTACAGAAGGAAACTGCAACAAAAACACACACATATATAAATTTAAAAAAGAGGGAGGACTAAAGAATAAAGCAGAACAATCGCATAATTCATAACAAATATGGAATACTTGTGATTGATTAATTGCATTAAGATGTGAAAGCATTACAATAGGCTAAAGCATTCGAATTACTAAATAGAAATATATAAAACCTGAAACTGAAATAAAAACTCAGTTAAACATAAAAAGTAATATTTGAAAAAAACGACAAAAGCAATTAAAAAAAATCATAATGCATTGCTATGGGTTGCGTCTTGCTTTGGACTTGACTGATAAACTGGCATTCGCAAACTTCATGCTTTCTAACCTTATCTAAATTTTTCCCCCTTTATGTTGCAATTAATTTGCTTAATGTACATATAAAATACAATAAGTTTATATCAGTAGTCCCATATTAATAATTATGACCACAGTCTGTTTACAATGTCTATCATTGTTACATGTTTACATCTACCAATGTCTTTATACAGTGTGTGCATATATAAAGAGATAGTGTGTATCTTATTATATAGTATACAGTATATAGTAATTGTAATATTAGACATTAATGATGATAGATGTCCCTTTTTTTACATCTGTGCCCCTGCCCCTGAGAAAGTCTCTGCACATCCCCGTATACATTGGAGTGATTTTAATAATGTCAATGTACTTGAAATGTGCACCAAGCACTAGGAAAATACAAGTATCAGATCAGAACTCAGTATCGGCAGATACTTAATATTCAACGACTATAATTGGGGGCACAAAAAACCTGATAGGGACATCCCTAAAAACATAGTACCATTTAAAATGTGACTTGAGTGTCCAAAAGAGTCCAAATGTATGTGTCAGTGTATGCGTATGTGTGTGAATATTATGTACTGTGATCAGCCCTGTCAAGGCAAAGCCAGTTGTGTTTCACACTGGCACATAGCGATACATGAGTCATAGACAGCCACTTATTCAGAATACTGGGATCCGTGCCATAGGAAAGGAGAGCAGATGAGAGGAAATTACAGAACAGAACAGGACAGAGAAGAAGACAGGTCCTTACTCTTAGTCCAGCGAAACGAGGGTTGTTGTAAAACAATTTCATTTGCTCAGGTGGTAAGGGGCCCAACACCTTCTGAATGGTGAAGAGCTGGTCGATTTCACTCTCGCCCGGAAACAGGGGCTGCCCATCACTCAGTTCTCCCAAAATACACCCCACCGACCACATGTCCACCGCCTTCCCATATGGAGCTCTGTGAGAGCCAAGCAGAAGACAAATATAAGTCAAGAATTGACCTTCATCTGAGTTGTAGCGAATCAGCTCATGGGGAAATATGAATAATTAACCATAACTAGTTATAATTAACTATTCATATTTTAGATCCACTGTAGATATTTAGCTGAACACTCGGGTCCACTGTCTTGTAAATTCTAAGAATGTTAATTTCCTGGTTAGGGGAAATAACTTTCTTACTGTTCAATTCTATAAGTTTGTAACGTAAATTTGCATGATTATTGACTCCGGTTATGAGCAAACAATGAACACGTCAAGTGTGATACAAGTAAGGTTTTATTAACTACATAAACACTTAAACTAGTCCAACATACTACATAAACACTTAACTGGTCTAACACATCCTACTCCACCCACATAAACTGGTCTAAATAACCACATAACACCACACACGAGACACATCAGTGGTATAGGAAAGGGTTAAGAGTTAACTAGACAGGGAAGAAGGACTAAAGATGATTTTCGTGGAACACTTTGCTCTATTCAGCAGGATCTAAAACCATGCGGGGAACAAGTCAGATATTAGTCACAACACACCTATGTAAAACAAGGCTGTACTGATATTAATGTATCAGATACGAACGACTAAAGTTTGATACCTTGCGAAAATCCGGCGTGTCGGGAAAAGAAGATTCTGATCAATTATGGCCCACAGCCAGATGGATTGCTGAAATTCGGTTGGATAGAAAAGACCTCAGGTCAGAGAGTTTTGCGTTGAATGGAAAGGACTAGGCCGAAGAGAGGCCTGGCACAAGCTTTGGTATCCTGAGAAGCCAAAGCGTTTTCACCTCTTCCATCTCGCATATGACCGGAGACCAGCAGGAGCGCGACTGGGGAGGAAAGTACACGGGGAGCCGGGACCTAAGGTCGGAGCGCCTCTCCGCTATGTCACAGAATGGGTGAAGAAATAGTTCCAATGGAGCGACACAGACAGATGGAAATTTCCGCGAGAGAGAAGAGGCAGAAAGAGAACGGGGGTGGCAATAAGTGCTGAGGCGGGTTACGACCTTTGTTCTCTCCAGCGGATGGTACTTGCAAAACTGGCAGACATCAAGTCGAAATTACTTCAACGATGTATCAGAGGGAGCCGTAATAAATATATCAGGGGCGGAGGTACCACCATAAAAGTATACGACGCGTTCGTGTGTTCGATCAATAGGAAGCAAAATTCGTAGCTACTAAAACAACGAGTCCGCTAAGATCTACAATCTAGTGAAAGAGACGGGATCAAGATCAGGCCACATGGCCGTTCCCTCACACGAATACTAAAAATAGTCTAAGAATCATCAAAGACAAAAATACAACACAATGACAATAATAATCAATGGCCCTGAAGATATGTTGTGTCACTAAAATAACGATTTTCTATGACTTACACTTGAACACCCCAGTCCATTTCTACTCTGCTTGATCCTTGGGACAATAGCCAGGGATTTTCCCTGCATTTACATACTTGTGGCCATAAAACCCAGTGATATCACGCGTTGGTTGCCATGCCAAACAAAAGGCCTGTTCGGCTTCCTGGGGTGTTGCGCATTTCGGGGGGAAGGGTTCATGGTCCTCATATGGCTTGTTAACTGAGGGTACAGAGTATTTGTTATATAATAAAGAGAATATATGTGTGTTGGCATTCGGCTTCCAGACGCTACAGGTTCTCAGTTTCCCTAAAGATAATTACGCCATTTCAAATACCATGAAGCTTAAATACAGTGTAAGTATGTTCACTGCCGTAACTTTTGAATCCAAACAAGCACACTAAGTAAAACAGTTTAAAAATCCTCAGGTTCATTCCAAACATGTATGAGTGCCTTTCTTCGGCTGACCACAACAAGAAGATACTTTTGAAAGACGGTGGCTCCAAACAGTCTGATGGGGTAGCCTTCATAAAGTTTTCCCATCCTATGGAAAGTAAATGGCTGATACTTCTAACTAGTTTGGTCTAACCAGAGAGCCATTCTTCAAAATAGAAACGTTGTGCTTCAACGCAGTACCGGTGGGTGGCGCAAAGATGACAGCCATTTTCATTTTGGGGTGAACTATTCCATTAAACTTAAAAAAAAGTTCTTTTCCTAGAGGTGAAAATTACCCGTCTCTAAACAAGATCGAAAATGATCTCTAAGGTAGGGATGTTTCATAGTAGCCTCCTATAGAGACCCTTCAAAGTAAGTCAAAGGATTTTTTCACCTGTGTTTATCATCTGAAAGACAGAAATCACAAGTCTGTTTGCTTAGAAAAGTAATAGAAAGACTTTTAAACACCCATGATATTTGCAGCGCCCAGTTCTATGTCTGTAGCAAACGGGGCAGAGAGGACGACGGGACATGCTTAGGGTTAAGGTTTTGTTCAAATCCCAACTCTCGAGACCCCAATGCACCAACTAAAAATGAAAGAGGGATGAGGAGAAATGCATGCAGAGACAGAGGCAGATAGATAGACATAACACTGAGACACAAATCTTTGCACTAACACACAGGCAGACTGGAGGAGAGAGAATATTGGGTGGGTGGGCAAGTTTAAAATGGTGAGAGTTTCAAAAAATGTTCCACTGCATTCATCTAGTCTAGTGGCACACACTAGAAAATAACGCTTCAATGGCGACAAGGACAAATAATCATGCACCGCACTCCTGATGTCACATCTAATGGCTATATCAAATCAGCATTTTTAAAAAGGATGTGCCCTCAATGAATATTAGTGCTTCTATTTGAGGGGAGTTTGATTTTTCATGCTTTTTGGCTTCACTGAAGACATTTTTTGTCATGTCTCTGTAAACAAAGTATACTAGAAATCACTGTGAAAAACAAAACAGGAAGTACAGATATGAGGACTTACCCAAGGAGCAGTTCAGGTGAGCGGTACCACCTGGTCGCCACATATTCTGTGTAGTTAGCATCGCTGCCTTCAGAGAGATTGCGGGCAAAGCCTGTGGGGTTGACCAGACGGGATAGAAAGATCATAGGGAGAAGAGCAAAGAGATAGGGTATCGGGCATGAGCAAACTGCACATAACATTCAGAGATCTTAATTAATCTTGTCATATTCTTCCCTCTAAAAATAAAAGTCTTAGAGAGAAGCCTGTGGAGTGAGTCATGCTCAATTTCCGTGGCATTCAGTGTGGAGGCAAAATTTAACCCTGAGTGAACATATACGTTTTATCAGGAGCAGAACCTGGAGGCTGGGAAGCACAATATGTGACCATAGCCTGTGTTTTGACCGTATCTTCCAGAGTCACAATACTACCAGCCAGTGCTGGGGAAGCTGAAACGAATTGTCAAGCTACTCAAAATTGAAATTACAGTCAAGTTATTCTTTTGAAAAAAGTTACTATATATATATATATATGCTACTGGTCAATTTATTGGAAAGGTTATTTAGTGGGATTATGATGTAAACATATAACATATTATAACAAATATTTATGTGTGTTTATAATGCTCATTTCTATATCATCTTATCATCTACAATTGTAATTAATTTATAATTTATAAACATATGTAATGTGTTTATATACTGTTTATTTAAACAATTATATCATTGTTAATTTCAATTCTATCATCTTATTTACAGTTATATAATCTTAATTTATAAAATTTTATATGTGTAGTGTTAATTTATTCTAAAATATATAAATTGAAAAATCAATTGTCTATGAAATAAATTAACACGAGGCACATTACATTATTTTTTAATATGCTACACCACGCTCCTACACCCCCTATAATCTCAAAAAGACCGTAGAAAAACTAGTGATTGATCTAGCATAAAAACCTAACTTGAACCAGTCCAAAAATCAAAACGTGGGAAGTTACTGTGCAGAAACGGCAGCATTTAATTCAATATATTATGATGTGTAATTCTATGCAAAAATAATATCATATAGAAATACATAGATTTTGTATAATGCTACACAAAACTACATAGAAATGTTTTTTTAGAATTAGACAATGTTGTGCAAGCATTAAAAATAGCGATGTTGGGTTGTCACACAGCACTGCATTGCTTATTGTAAAAATAGTTACTAAAAACAATGAAGTACTGTTATGCTATAATGAAAAAGAGAGTAGAGTTGCTACTATGAGTAAGTTACTCCCCAACACAGTCATTTTCTGTGATATTTCCCCAGTCTTTCATTTCAGTCTATGAAATCATATATCTGGAATGACACAAAATCAACTCAAAATTTGCATTCCAGAGAATAAGCTCGGTCACTCAAACCTCCGAGTACTGTGCGATTTGGACAAAAACATTTTAATTCCCTTCCACTCAAATCCAATTTCAGATCTTTTTTTTTTTTTTTCAGACGTCACTGCGGGACTCATGACGCCTGGAAAGGAGACCAAGCATTCAGTGAGCGAGATCAGTGTGAATATGGGGGTGGAGGGTCCTGAATCAGACGAGTGAAAGCCTTTGCTCACCAAAATCACACAGCTTCAGGATATCATTGGAGCTGATGAGGAGATTTTCAGGCTTGATATCTGCAGATTAGATAAAAAGGATGGATATTTTCTTAGTGAGCTCGATTTGTGTTGAACACATTTTGTACACAAAGATTACACCATCAATAAATAAAAGATGTTGAAAATGGCATAAAAATAGATAAAATACATCACAGATCGTATCAAATCTGATTCCTAATGACCGTTAAATCACAACTTCCTTAAATACTATTATATTCAGTTTTTAAAAAGTTACAGAATTCAACTCAAATACAAAAAAAAAACGCAGACACATAATAAAACACAATAAAAACAAACATTAAATTACATAAATGAAGGCAATCTATCAAGAACACAGAGACGGTCATACCCCTGTGAACGATCTCATTTTTGTGGCACCAGTGAATAGCTTTGATCAGCTGAAAGATGTAGCTCCGTACTTTATCAGGTGGTGCACCATTAGGCAATTCCTCCAACAACTCCAGCATATTCTGAAATATGCAGCAAAACACTATCTGAGACACTATCAACATGTCATCTGAACTATAGTTCAGACCACTACAAGCGAATAAGAAAATAAAAGAAGTGTTTTGCGCTGACCTTCTCCACATATTCGAACACTAGATAGAGTTTTCCCCGTCGACGGAAAGCTTCTTTCAGTTCTACGATGTTGTCTTGCTTCAGCGTACGGAGCATCTTGAGCTCTCGTAACGTCGTTTCTTTAACTTCCTCATTCTCTGCAGGAACACACAGGGGGTTAGGCAAGATTGAAAAGGGGCTTTTGTTTTCTTGAGTAAAACAAATGTGCTATGGAGCTCTCAAAGTAAAATGACATTATAAAAGGCACTTCTCACAAACAAGGTACACTTTGGTGTGCCATTACCTTCTAAAGTATTATGGATGCAAATCGCATGTCTTTTTGTTGTGAAACTCTAAGATATCAACCATCTATCATCACATTAATCAACATGATAACATTTGTCCATTTAATTTTGATATTTATCGTTAGAAAAGAAAAATAACAAGTCAGGTTTAAAAAGGTATTTACATTTGACATAATTACATAATTCTGCTCAACATTTTACAATCATTGGGTAAAGCATATATGTGACCCTAGACCACAAAACCAGTCATAAGGGTCAATTTTTCAAAATAAATAAGCTTTCCATTGATGTATGGTTTGTTAGGATATGACAATATTTGGCCGAGATATAACTATTTTGAAAATCTGCAAAAATAAATTAAATATTGAGAAAATCGCCTTTAAAAGTTGTCCAAATGAAGTTCTTAGCAATGCATATTACTAATCAAAAATTAAGTTTTAATATATTTACAGTAGGAAATTTACCAAATATTTTCATGGAACATGATCTTTACTTAATATCCTAATGATTTTTGGCATAAAAGAAAAATCGATAATTTTGACCCATTCAATGTATTTTTGGCTATTGCTACAAATATACCTCAGCGACTTAAGACTGGTTTTGTGGTCCAGGGTCACATATAGCTATTCCAAAAAGAGCCTTGGAGTAAATAATGTGAATTATACTTTGTGTCATGGTAACCACAAGAGTATTGTAGTTCAATTCAAAGTCTCCAACCAGTAAATTGCATGGATGAATAAAGCAAGCATTTGGTTGTAGCAGTCTTTTACCTTCGCTGTCCTTGAACTTCTTAATGGCCACAAGCTCTTTTGTCTCCTGCAAAACCAATATGTAAATCAGTTTGAGCTCTTTCTCAAACACAAGCTTTATAAGCAAGCAGTTAATGGACTCAAGATGTAAAACAAACAACTGAGAGTTGCACAAAAGAACTGAACCTAGAACAACCACTTTCCGGCTGTATCAATGGGGTATTTTTCATGACAAAGCCCCTGACTATGCTTCTGCTAAATGGAACAATGTGCCTGTTTTCAAAGAATAGATAATTTTATATTCGGATGTCTAATTATTAGGTGGAAGCATTGCATGCACATATTTAGCCGTGGGTTCACCAGCCCTTGCGGTGGAGAAATGTTCACCCACTGTCAGTCACACAGAGTCCCTGTCATCTGTGGTGTTGGACGAAGCCTCTTTTGCCTATCTTTGTCATTCAGAGCTCTCAATTTGCACTACAGCACCCTTCACAGCGAAAGCATTAATGGTATGACCACGCTAGTTGCTAAAACCCATCTATTTATCACAATTCTACACAGTGAACACTCACTCCGGACAAATTCCAGCCATTATTATAGACTATAGTTCCCAGATAAATGGATATTAAACCATTATTCTTCTGGATTCTGTAGCCTGTGTATTTCAAAGGTAGTATAATAACTGTCATAAGCAAACATGTCTGATATAAAGGGAAGATAAATCTAAATTGAGAGAATTATTTGGCATAGTTGCTGATAGACTCACTTGTGAAAAGGTTACCACATTTTTGCACATGTACCAAGGTAATACAACCGTATAACAGTATTCACTGAAGTACCTTAGTGAACCATGTAAATGCATGGTATATGATTAAGGTATTCATCCGGTATTAGAGGTATCACATCTACCATGGTAATACTATGTACCCTGGAGTAACATAAAATCTTTCGTACTCTCTCGCTATATATATATATATAGATATATATATTATATAGTATATAGATATATTATATCATATATATATCTATATATATAATATATATAGAAATCTATTGGATAACGTGGAGTAGCCTATTACTGTCAAAATAAATTTACTTTGTTATCAGCGACAGGACATTCATAATGCGCTTTAAAGCTTTCTTATTCACCAAGAACCTATTATAATTGTTTCCAACAAATCCAAATATAACATATTAGTATTCAGCGCGCAGCGCATTTCAACATGATACACTAATAATAAATGTGTTACGAGCAGCATATCTGAGACTATGGAATGAGTTGGAAGGAGCTTATCGACACGAAGACTGGAGTAATGATGCTTTAAGCAAAAATTAAATGACATTTTAAAATATATAAAAACAGAAGGCAGTCATTCTAAAATGTAATATTTTACAATATTAAAGTTTGTACTGTATTTGTGATCAAATAAATGCATACTTGGTGAGCATAAGAGACTTCTTTAAAAAAAAAAAAAAAAAAAACCCTTCCAACCCAAACTTTTGAATGGTAGTGTAATATATTTCAAAGTACCACACAATTTCCAGCACTGTACCACCTCAGTACTTTTTATAAAGGTTATCAAGTCAAAAAGCAAAAACAATGCACGGTTTCTGTTTTCAGAAAATTCTCCAACTAAAAAGACATGTTTGTCAACTCTTGGACAAAATCCATAAAATGCCCAAACCCTGAAGATTTCAGCACACCGCTGAGGCCAGAATTTGAACCAGTTGCAATTAGACTGAAAGAAAATCCCAACTGAAACTCCCACAACAAGGCTGGATCCAGGCGCTAACTCTACCTGACGCCTCCGGTGCAGTAGCAAGTGCCTCGAAGGCTTCCTCATACTTCTCCTCCGCAGTGGAACTACAAGCCATTTTCACTTTAAGCACAGCTTGTCATGAGCAGATATGATTCATGATCAGAAATTATTAAGAGGCACAGCATGCACGTGGGGCTGGATAAGGGTGTAGCTTTTCCATATTGAGTTACCCAGACCCCTGCACGGGCTACTTGCAGAAAGTCCTGGCTGCTTTAATTACACTGCACGGTCAGGCTTTTCTTGGCTTTTATTATAGGTCTAGTCTAGTCAGATCGTGGTTATACTGTCCTTTGATATTAAAATAATTTTTGTTAGCTTAGTACAGCAGCAATATACTCCGATAAAGGGTTCTTTTTCAGATTGGCCCTGAGAAGGAAGTCTCTTTCGAACAATTCTGCAAGGTTTTGATAATGACCCTGTGTCCCAAATTGCACACATCTCTGTTAGAAAGTACGCAAAAAGCAGTATTGGCTAAATGAGCATCTGTTGACATCAGAAGTATGAACCGGGATGTAAAGGAAAAAAAAAAAAAATACACAGTTCAAATCAAACGGTGGATTAAGTAGGCCTACAAATATATTTATAGTACACAACACATTTCTTCAACAGTCAGGAATTTCTTACTCAATTCAAAGGGATAACTGGCACCCAAAAATGAAAGTTCTGTCATTATTCACCCCCATGTCATTCCAAATATGTATGACTTTTTCTTCTGTAGAGCACAAAGGATATACAATGAATGTCAAGGGGGTGTTATTTTTTGTATTATTTATGTACTATTATAGTATTAATTTTTTAAATAAAGTTTAAAAGTTATCTTAAATTTTGTTTACATTTGAGTAATTTTAATCATCTTTTCCCCCCAAAATATTATTATTTCAGTTTCATTTTTTTCCAAGTAATTTTAGCTTTTCAACTTAAAAATAATTTCAGTTAGATGCCTATGCATCATTTAATTTTTTTAATTTAAGTTAATACATTTTTTAATTTTTGTTTAGTTTTAAGTTTTTAATCTAATTTTTCTATTTTATTTAAGCTTTATCTGAATTACCAAAAATAGTTTTAGCTAACAATATTAACCCTAGTTCAATGTCAATTGAACCGCTTTCAAAACATCTCCCTTTGTGTTTCAGAGGAGAGATAAATGATACAATGCACGTTGATCACAGAATGACATGAGAGTGAGTAAATGACAATTTTCCTTTCTTTGTGAAGTACATGAATTTGGATGCAGCCTCTTAAAGAAAACGCATTATAATCTGTAAAGGTTTGCTTTAGCATTGTGTAACAAACTGGGAAAAAAACTTGCAACATCATTTAGGAATCACATATTTTTAGCTTCTTCACTTACAGTGGGGCAAAAAAGTATTTAGTCAGCCACCAATTGTGCAAGTTCTCCCACTTAAAAATATGAGAGAGGCCTGTAATTTTCAACAAAGGTATACCTCAACTATGAGAGAAAAAAATGAGAAAAAAAAATCCAGAAAAATAACATTGTAGTATTTTTAAAGAATTTATTAGCAAATTATAGTGGAAAATAAGTATTTGCTCAAACCCCCCCTTTTACCAAAACAAGGCAAGATTTCTGCCTCACAGACCTGTACTCTCTTAGAGGTAATGCCCCCTCACTGTCCTCCACTCGTTACCTTTATTAATGGCATCTGTTTGAACTCGTATCAGTATAAAAGACACCTGTCCACAACAACCTGTTCAAACAGTCACACTCCAAACTCCATGGCCAAGACCAAAGAGCTGTCAGAGGACACTAGAAACAAAATTGTAGACCTGCACCATGCTGGGAAGACTGAATCTGCAATAGGGAAGCAGCTTGGTGTGAAGAAATCAACCGTGGGAGCAATTATTAGAAAATGGAAGACATACAAGACCACTGATAATCTCCTCGATCTGGGGCTCCACGCAAGATATCACCCCATGGGGCCAAAATGATCACAAGAACTGTGAGCAAAAACCCCAGAACCACACGGGGGGGGACCTAGTGAATGACCTGCAGAGAGCTGGGACTAAAGTAACAAAGGCTACCATCAGTAAAACACTGCGCCGCCAGGGACTCAAATCGTGCAGTGCCAGACGTGTCCCCCTGCTAAAGCCAGTACATGTCCAGGCCCATCTGAGTTTGATAGAGAGCATTTGGATGATCCAGAAGAGTATTGGGAGAATGTTATATGGTCAGATGAAACCAAAATAGATCTTTTTGGTAAAAAATCAAATTGTCGTGTTTGGAGGAGAAAGAATGCTGAGTGCCAAAGAACACCATACCTACTGTGAAACATCATGCTTTGGGGCTGTTTTCCTGCAAAGGGACCAGGACGACTGATCCGTGTAAACGAAAGAATGAATGGAGCCATGTATCGTGAGATTTTGCGTGAAAACCTCCTTCCATCAGCAAGGGCATTGAGATGAAACGTGGCTGGGTCTTTCAGAATGACAATGATCCCAAACACACCACCAGGGCAACGAAGGAGTGGCTTCGTAAGAAACATTTCAAGGTCCTGGAGTGGCCAAGCCAGTCTCCAGATCTCAACCCCATAAAAAAATCTTTGGAGGGAATTGAAAATCCGTGTTGCCCAGCGACAACCCCAAAACATTACTGCTCTAGAGGAAATCTGCATGGAGGAATGGACCAAAATACCAGCAACAATGTGTGAAAACCTTGTGAAGACTTACAGAAAACGTTGACCTCTGTCATTGCCAACAAAGGATATACAACAAAGTATTGAGATGAAATTTTGTAATTGACAAAATACTTATTTTCCACCATAATTTGCAAATAAATTCTTAAATCCTACAATGTGATTTTCTGGATTTTTTTTTCTCATTTGTCTCTCATAGTTGAGGTATACCTATGATGAAAATTACAGGCCGCTCTCATCTTTTTAAGTGGGAGAACTTGCCAAATTGGTGGCTGACTACATACTTTTTCCCCACTGTACTTGAGAACCGGTCGTCTCTCGGAGATATATATATATATATATATGGGTGAATGAGTCTATGGACAGTGAAAGAAGCGGAAGGGTTGGGGAGATCTGAAGGTGTATGGAGAAGCTGAGACTTGACAGCTTCAAAAAAACGCGTAACACATCGCAGCAGTCTCGTTGTCTCATATAGATTCTATTAACCATGGAGAATCAAGCCGATAGTTAGTTATTTACACAAGAGTGTTTATGCACAAATAATATGCCTTTAGACCTTCCAGACATAAACCGTGATAATACAGAGGGACATCAAACAATTGACAGATCTGATATTGTGACAGGTAATCGATTCTTTAGCTTGTGTTTCAGTTGGGATTACATGTACATGTTAAGGTATAGGTATAGGTGACTTGTGAAAGACAGGCTGTTGGATCTTTGGTTTGTGATGGGAAGCATATAAGGGGCTTGATGGGGGTCAAAGTCACTCAGAACCACTTCATTTCTAACATTCATGTATTCAGCAGCCATTATACAGTCTTCAGAAGATCCATTCTTATGATATGCCATATTCTGATGCTGGAAGACACATTTCGTTATTATCAATGTTGAAAACAGTTGTGCTGCTTCATATTTTTGTGTATCTTTTCTTACATTATATATTTTTAATGTCATGCTTAATCAATTTAAGGCATCCTTAATAAATAAAAGTATTGATTAAAAAGTACTTTTAGAATACTTTTGAACAGATACATTTCTATTTCAGATACACTAAAAACTAAAATCAGTAATGTTAGATGCTACAAGTTTGTCAAGAATTATATTTAACAGTTTAATTTAATTATTTGTGTTTCTAAAGATTAACTTTAGTGAGTGTTGAATAATGGCAAAGGTAATCTAAATGTAAATGTAAATGATGAGAACTGAAAAATTGTAAAAGAAATGTAAGAAGAAATGTAAAAGAGAAATGAAGACAAATAGGGTTTCTTTGAATAAGCATGCACTGATGAATTGTGCACAATAAAAGCAGGGCCATAAATAAGGTAAATTCTGATTTCACATTAACCTAACATATCTAAAAACTTTGACAATTTGAACATGAAATTCATAGGAAAAGAGTCTAAGTATAAAAGTAAATCTCAATGCGTTAAAAATAACATTTTTCAAATGTCCAAAAACATTTTGTTGACCAATCTGATTCAGCTTTTTCCATTCCCACACACCCGAAATTCTCAGGCAGTCCTGCAGGGTCGTGCAAGCTGCAATAGAGCATTGCATGCTGTCTTCCATAAGATCCATACAATGGAACTAGTGTCCCACATATTGATTGTGTTCCATTGACTACGCAGCCGTTGTTCTATTAATACCACAGACATGATTACATTAGACACATGGTGGGGCAGCATAGCCTTGAGAGCCACACAATGACACAGGCATGTGTAAGTGCTAAATAATATCCTGTAAACGGTGATTAGAATCCATTTTAAGCCTTCATGATGTTTTCAATTTATTACCATGCTGGCTGCTGGATTTAAAGCACAATTCCTGCTCATAAAATAATGCTTGGGTGAATGAAACAAACAACTATTTCATTTATAACATAGGCTCACTTGATGGTTGTAGATTAAGCCCAGCCAGCCAGACACTAAAATTAATCACTGCTCACAATTTAATTTGTGTCTGCAAATCTAGTGCTTTAATACCCATGGCCTTTTATTAGACTTTTGATCTTCAAATGACTGCTTTAGAATGATCTTAAAATGATAAAAAGTTTAATAAAAATTTAGAAGAAGTTTACAGATGCCAAAAATAGCACACCTAAAATTCTAATTATTTACAAAACAAAGCTTCCAGATTTGTTCATTGTTTTGGAAAGAACTCTCTTACACGCTCACCAAGGCTGCATTTACTTCACCAAAATACAGTAAAAACAGTAATACTATGAAAGAATATTTCAATTTCAAATATGTTTTATATCATTTAAAATCTATGAAAACTATTTAGATGCCAACCGCTGAATTTTTCAGCATCATTACTCCAGTCTTCAGTGTCACATGATCCTTCAAGAAATAATTCTAATATGCTGATTTGGTGCTCAAGAAACAATTCTTACTATTATCAATTTTGAAAACAGTTGAGCTTAATATTTTTGTGAAAGCTGTGATAATTTTTTCATCAGTATTCTTGATATGAATGGAAAATAAGTTGGTAAAAGGATCTAGAATTTATTGAAAAGACATTTGTTACATTATACATTTCTTTTGGTCACTTTGGTTTAATGTAATGCATCCTTGATGAATAAAATTACATTTCTGACCCAAAACTTCAGAACAATAATGTATGTTTCAGGAATATCAATACAGTTCTGCCTTGCAAGAACTAATACAACTTCAATTACCATATTTGGTCATCCAAGCCACGAACAATAAAAAAAAACATCACAAATAAAAGCAGCATGTTTGAACATAATAGCTCTTTATCCAGCTTCACGTCCAAAATGCTATCTTTCCTAAGGAAACAATATCTCTCTATCTTGGCATTTCTGTCACATACAATCTTGTCCATGGTGCCTTGCAAAGTCATCTCAACACAGCCCTCCACAACCAGCGTTCCCACTCAAGGTGACCTATTTAATGCTAATGCACACTCACGTCCCCTCTTCCTCCTCTGCCCTCAATTCGACTGATACGCTATAAAAATAAATATTCTTTTCCAAGGGAACAAGCTTTTAAATTCAGATGATCCCCGTCACTCACAGGACCGCACAGGCCTCGCACGTCTACACACGTCTGAAGAGAGCATATAAAGCACAATTATTGAGCTTCACATCAACCGCAAAATCAAACAGTCATTTAATAGATCTTAAAACATGAGATGCTCAAATGCTAATCAGTGTGGGTGTGATTGCACATTGCTGACAAATAAATAAATTGCTGCCTAGCTGCATGCATTTGATGTTTTTTTCACTCATTTTAATGAAGCAAGCTTTAAAACAAAGTGTGGAGACACTAATAGAATTTAAGTGACCACTGCACTAGACCGAAAGACTTTCAGACTATCTGACTGACAAATACACAAGAATATTAACTGCTTTTTGAATAATTCAAATGCAAAACTACTAAATATCTCAACCAAATAGAGATATACAAGAATATCTCAACCAAAGACAAGAACAAACAGCAGTTCGTGTTGTGTTTGGTCACGCACAATGGACCTTTCACGGCCCCTGTTCGCTGGGATAACATCACTTGGGCAGACTTGAGAGAAACAATAGAGAAGCCAAAGCCAGTAGTCAGAAACAAGAGTGTTTTCAGTGGGGAGTGAAGCACTGAGCTTTTAAAAGGTTTGCTTGTAAAGTCTGCATCTCAAAATGCACTTCTAGGAACGTACGTTTTGCTTTACACATATTAATGATAATGTATTTGTTCCTTTATTCATGTGTACATGTTTTCCCTTAATGCATATACCCATGTTATGCTAATTTAATATTATTTTGCTTTGTAAAAACCACTATGACAATTACTGGCGTTAATAAACAACCGTTTATACTGTTCCTCTATTAACAGGCAAGCTCAAATGATGCACCTTCTAATACAAGATTCAGGTTTTACCAGAGCGGACTTAACAGCTTTAAGTTTTAATTTGTGCCTATTAAAATATTGAACAATACGTGCAATCTCCATTAAGGGTCTAAGTGGATGTGTGACAATGGATTGTTTGTATGAGGATGTGGGGATATGGGATGCACACTGTAGCTGAATATAGGTTTGTCAAATATGTGAACGGAATGGGCTTTTATGGAAATCAATATTTACATAAATGGTGCTTGTTTCAATATATGTTGGTATGGAAAAGAGAACATGAAAATAAAATCCCTATTCTATTCTATTCAAGCAATAATCATGTACGCAAAAAAGCTGAATGGCTTAGTACAACAGCACAAAATTATCAATTTGGTATCGACTGTCTTTATCCAATAGTTCTATAAACAACAAGGTAATATTCAGTAATTTACATTTTAGACACAACATGACCAGTTATTTTGTGAATACACTACCACTTAAAAGTTTGGGGTTAGTAAAATTTGTTTTTATGTTTATGGGGGAAAAAATCTGGTCACACGTCAAGGTCAAATTCTCACCATTATCAAACCATTAACTATGACTTTTGCCTCAATAAACTCCTAATTTGCTGTTTATTAA
Source organism: Sinocyclocheilus anophthalmus (assembly GCA_018155175.1). Lineage (NCBI taxonomy): Eukaryota > Metazoa > Chordata > Actinopteri > Cypriniformes > Cyprinidae > Sinocyclocheilus > Sinocyclocheilus anophthalmus. Next base: position 145,149 of record JADLZN010003259.1, read on the forward strand.
TAGTAAGGTAGTTGTTAAATTTAGATACTGGGTAGGATTAGGGATGTAGAATATGGTCATACAGAATATGTGCTTTAAAAGCACTAATAAACAGCCAATATGTTAATAATAGGCATGCAAATAAGCAACTAGTGAGAATTGGTCCCTATACTAAAGTGTTACCAAAAGTCTCATATGCTTACCAAAGCTGAACTTAAAAAATTACTTTAAAATAATTTTCACTAAGAAAATGCCATTAAATGTACAAATAATTACAAAGTAATGGCAAATAACAGAAGTTATTTGAAGTAGAAAGACAGCGAAAATAGAAAGAAATATTGTTTTCTTGTAAAACATACTCCAATAATTTATATTTACAACCTCAAAAATATTTTTTCAGTGTGCATTTATTTGATTAAAAAAATAGTAAAAAAAACAGTAATAATGCTAAATATTATTAAAGTTTTAAAGAACTGTTTTCTATTTTAATATATGTTAAAATCTATTTCTGCGATGGCAAAACTGAATTTTCGGCATCATTACTCAGTGTCACATCATCCTTTAGAAATCATTATGCTAAATTGTTGAATAGTTGTGCTGCTTAATATTTCTGTGGAAATCATGTTTTTGATTTCAAAATTATCAAAATGAAATTCTGTCATTAATGACTACTCACGCTCATGTCGTCCACTCCTCAGACCTTTGTTTATATTCGGATCACAAATTAAGATATTCTGATGAAATCCAAGAGCTTTCTGACCCTGCATTGACAGCAGGGTCCTACACGATCAGGTCCAGAAAGGTACCAAGACCATCGACAAAATAGTCCATGTGACATCAGTGGTTCAACCGTAATTGTACTTTTTGTGCGCAAAAAAACCCTAAAATAACAACTTTATTCAACAATTCTAGTGCCATTTTGGAGAGTATCAGGTAGGGCTGGGCGATATAGCTAAAAAAATGTGTCAATGATATAATGTTTCATATCGTTCGGTATATAATTATTGACATTTTTTTTATAACATTTTTTAAAACAAAAAGCAATAGATTATTTTTTTTTATTTAACCACTGTATTTATAATTAACACAATTTATTGAGACAAACAAAAAATAATTTGTTTGTTTTAACAGCCAAACACACAATAAAAATTAAACAAATAACTAATATTTTATATGCAAATTAAATAGGTCTTTATTGTATAGGTATAATCGTCTCCCGAGGCCACAGGAGGGCGCAATGAGCAAAATAATGCAGAGCATTTAAATTGTCAACGCAAGGAAGTAACTCTATAAACCGGCATTACGTCTAAATTAACTCATATAATTTTGTAAATTGCATAAACATTTATGAACAAAACAGCATCATGTATTTTTGCATTGCTTAATACAAAGAGCCGAAGGTCCATTCACACAGACTGCATTTAAAAATATATGAGATGCAGTGAAAGGGAACAAACCTCCACAAATTTCTGACGTGTTTTCTAAAAGTTTAAACTGTTTTAACTTTGCATGGCTTTCTATACATCTCTTCTGTGAGATGCGAGTGCAGCACTCATATTTGTCCGTCGCTGTATATGCGTTCTGTGTGACTGGCTTGGTTTCGGTTTTAACCCATTTAAGATCTTCTCCGCATTGAGCTTGTATATTTCTCTAATATTTTGAATGAACAAGGCAGCAACTGTGTGTCTCGTGGGCTAGACTAACAAAAAAATTGAAATGCAACAACGCCACTTACATCATCAATGCATCTCGCTCGCCACTGATGACGCTCCCGGACGCACTCCTAACATTTGAAATGCAAATGTTTATTTTAAAATCGACTAATATTCATTCTTTATTCACAATCTCCTCATCACAGGCAGGCACAGCACTCAATTCAGCATGTGTTCGTGTTTGTGTGTGCTGTCTGCGTCACTCATAGTATGTGCCTATATTGTGTGCTATATCGAACAATTTTTCTATCGATATCGAAGGTGTACCGTCGATAAATATCTATACCATTTTATCGCCCAGGCCTTGTCTCGGATTCATGTGCGTGCTTTGATCTGCACGTAAACAACGCATACGCGTGGTGCTGCTGACGTGGAATAAACATGCGCTGCATCTTGTTTTTTTGCGAAACAAAAAGAATTCTCGTAGCTTCAAAAAATTACGGTTGAACCACTAATGTCACATGGACTATGTTGTCGATGTCCTTGGTACCTTTCTGGACTTTGAACGTGGTAGGACCCTTGCTGTCTATGGAGGGCAGAAAGCTTAATTTCTGTTCCGAAGATGAACAGTCTTACGGTTTGGAATGACATGAGGGTGAGTAAATAATGAATTTTCAATTTTGGGTGAACTATCCCTTTAAAGAGAACAGCATTCATTTAAAAAAATATTTTGTGACAAATGTTTTACTGTAAATGTAACAATTTGTTACTAAAAAACAAACAATGAGAAACAAACAATACAAATTTCCTGTGCTGTTATAAAAAAGTATGGCACTCGGAATAAAGCATGTCCAATCAAATTAAATGACCAGAACTCTATTCTATTACAAAAATATCCAAAGGCATGCGGCAGCTCTACGCAACACCAAAAGCCAACAAATTTAATCTAGTCTCCTAATGAGGTTGAACAGTCTAATTTTCACAGACTCAAATGTACTGTTCTTACACAGGTATGTAAAGAGATCCAAATTTATTCTGAATGTCCGTAAATAGATTGCAGGCATTTTTGCATTGGAGAAAAATTATAGGTGAAAGAAAAACAATACCAAATGCAACCAAAAAAGAAACAGTCACTCTTGATTTCAGCTGCAATTTTGAATGCATTTAATGAAGGAGGGAAAGCGCTGACTGACCAATTACTAAAAGCACAAGCCTAGTTTTCTGTTTTGGCACAGGTTGAGGAGTATACTTGCAGTTGAATTTATCGGCCTCATTATCATAACAATGATGCATGGGAACTTGGAGTGGAACAATGTAATTATGCATAGAAATATGACTGGTTAATTTCCTTTCCATCATCAATTCTCTGCCATTCAAATCCATGCTGATTATTTGACATAACTTACGTCAAAATCAATAAATATACTGGAGATATGCAACTAGCCTAGTTCTCTGATTTAGTGACAGTTCCGTATGCAACATTTAAACAAACAAACTTCTGACTTTCATTTTGTCCTTTAAACTGCTTTCGAAACGATATGTAACTACATGAATCTGTACAGATAAGAGCATGAATATTGTGCACGGTATCAGTGTTAACTTCGGGGTGTGTGCGTCGAGGTCAGTGAAATCTAAAGTGTAATGAGCCCTAACAATTCTGTTGCACTGTACTGTCATTCATCATCTAGCCAGGCATCCAGCCACACTGCTGCTGTCTGCCCAGGCGTGAAGACACATCCTGGGCATGCAACCATGACTCAAATACCAAGAGCTTTGAGGATATACAGAAAGGGACTATGAAAATAACCTTAATAGACATGTAGTTTTGATAATAAAAAATTTGCTTTTTGGATATCATACGCTTACCATTTATCCAAACTGACACTAAATCTGATATATGTACTGCCAACTCTGTATCACTGGTTCAGTTCAGATGTACGCTATTTTGTATACTGACCAAACAAATCAATAGCAGTGTCATAAGCTAAATAGTATGGACTGAGCACCTAACGCTTTAAAATGTGCAGAAATCACTGCATAATGGATGATACAAAAATGCCCCGCACCTCCCAACCACACAGCAGCAATTTCAATAAAAGCAGTCCCTACTGGTTGAAAATAAGCCTATATTTGCCTTATTGTGAGTTAGTCTAGCAATGTTCGAATGTCTGAAAATGCCTCCCAAACAATGAAGCAAATCTGCCAACTAGGCCACAAGCAATGCATTTGGAGAAGCCCACAATTTTAAAAGAACCAGTTGCTAGGGAACCATGCCATATTACAATTGAAAATATATTTCTAAAAGAAATCTCTCAACAAATGTACCGTTTAAGGAGTTTAAATGTGTTGTGCAGCTCTTCTGGGAAAGTTACAGTCACAAGGCCCATAAAGGTTAAAACTCTGTTAGGCAGTTTTATCTTAAGGGTAAAATGACAAACTAGCATCACCTCAACAAATTACAATAAAAAGGCGTGCTTTTTTTTTTTTGTATAAGCAGTATAGGTCTATAAGTAACCTCGTCCAGGTGGTTATAAACTACATTACGTTTTAAAACAATCAAAAATGACCAAGTTTCCAAAATATCTAATTTTCATGGATCAAATGCACTGTATGATACGGAGCTTCTGCAGTTCTACTTAACATGCTGACCAACAGGTTCCTGCATAAACATGTCTTACCTTGTGTCTGCATTTCAGGACCACCCCATAGGCTCCTTTGCAAAGAAAGAAAAGCTTAATAAGCTTGATTTATACCATATATGGCTTATACGCACAAGCAACTGTTTTATAAGCACTAAGATTCATGTTTTTTCTCTTTATTGAATTATATTAAAAAAAGATGCACTCACCCTCTCCTACAATCCCAAGGACTTCAAATTTATTCATCACATTACCGATGTCAGGAATCTTCATGAAGTCAAAAGATGCTGAGGTGGTGCATGTCTGGGCTGTGAGGAGCGGAAGGCCAGAGGATGGGACAGAAATCAGTGCTTGAACGGGTCATTGCAGCAAAAATCTGCTCCCGGCTGGTCACAATGCTCTTCTCATAATCAACACACACTGACACACATTCCTGCAAACTAACACAGTATGCGCACACACACTCTCTCTCTCTCTCTCACCTGAAGAGAAAGAGTACAGAGGTTTTGCATTGAAGGGGTCAAACAGACTTATTCATGCATACTGCATCTTATATATTTCACATATGCATCAAATCAGATATCCAATGTTTCATCTAATGCATACATTGATTGCAGCTCATATTCTGTCTCATTTCACTCAGACAGGATGTGTGTAGGATCGTCATGAAGAACTGTGACCCATTGTTTGTCGCCACCTCAGATAAACCGAATCAAGACTGATCATTATGAATTTTTTTTTTTTTTTTTTTTGTTTTTTTTTTTTTTTTTCCAGCAGTTGTTTTGGGAATAGCAAAACAACACAGCTCTGAATGAGAATTACAGGTGGGTGAACAAGGACAGTCTGAGAATGCTCTCTCCCAAACTAGAAGTCAATGATGTAATGTGCTGAAAACCCAGATGGACATCATCTCAATCACCTCAGATGTGCGACAGGTATCATCTGCGCTCGATTTGAGGGCAGTACGTGTTGCAATTACACTTAAATGCGTTTTCAGATGCGTTTCGCAAGTCATGTCGTGACACCGACAGCTCCTTGTATGTTTGTGCATTGTGCATAAACGCGGTGCATGTCTGCATCTGATGTGTTGTGCGGTATGCGCGCGCGTACGTGCGTAAGTGTGTGTGTGTGTGTGTGTGCGCTGGAAATATTCGTAGGTGGATGAAAGTTCTATCATTATTTTAAGCATCTTATCCACCTGACAGTATCAAAAAATGACTGACAGCCCACACCGCTCCCACCTACTCTTAAATGAACATTAAAAAAATACGGTGCGGTAAAAAAAATCACAACGATTTATAACAAAGTATATAATATAAAGATCATTTACATAACCAATACTGTCTTAAACGCGTGGCATAATTGACAACAGGTGACTTCGGTCTCCTGGAGTGTGTGGGCAGGAGGTGCGCGTGTTTGTGCGAAACACCAACGATGTACCAGCCACAAACATCTAACATCCAGCGTAAAAACCAAGCGCACTGTCAATATTGTACATTTATGGAAAAAGCTCCGACCAGAATACTCACTTATGTCCAAGACAACGATGCGCAAACCGTCCCCTCGCGTCACCAAGTAACGATGTTTTCATTTTCACCTGCAGTGGTAACCCATCATTACAGCTGCAACTGTATCCACCTTCGTTCTGAGCCATTGACAACCTAACAACGCCAAATTACGGATCACAGTATGGCGACGGCTCGCTTCATGAATATTAAGCACGTCGCGCTGACGTTGCCTGGGAACCTTGCGAGTGCGTCCGGTCACGTAATCTAATTAATATTCATGAGCCAGGCCTTTGCTGTAGTAGGGTCTATAAATTGGCGTTCAGGCGAAGCGACACCAAACTGAGTGAGTGGCGGACTGCTCACACCAATAGCGTCCGAACCGAACCCGTCTGTGGCCAATCACGATGAAGGAATGCTCAGAATGGTCCAGAAGCGAGGGCTGGGGTTCGGTTGAGCAATGATGATATGCATCCCTGCTCGGATGTGTTACATTTCATACATGCATACATCCAAATTGATGTGCTCGTTTGGCGAGGCAGTGCTTGGTGTGTGTGTGAGTGGGTTGAGCTGGAAGATCAATTTAGCAGAGAGCTCACACTGTTTATTCTGCTGAGAAGAGGAAGAACAAGCCTTTATAAAGAAGAAGCCTTTGTAAATTATGACTGAAATATTACCAATTATTATATTGTGTAAATCTATCTATCTATCTATCTATCTATCTATCTATCTATCTATCTATCTATCTATCTATCTATCTATCTATCTATCATATGCTAGCCTATGTGTTTGTTTTAAACTATTTTATCTCTGAGCTATGCAGTTATGCTAAATATTGCGATCGATCTTCAGTTTTGTAGCTACATTTTTAAAATTTGTATTAGCCTATTATTGTTATTATTATTTATTATCATTATTAGTGAGTATTATAGCGTGCCAGATCGTAATAAACCTATTTTACATGCAAAACGCCTATTTTTTCCCCCTAGTAGAACTCATTTAAAAGAATTACATTTTTCAAGAAATTAATTTTCAATAGCCTATTGGAAAACTCAGGACAAGCAGACTGCATGAAGGGATTCTTCGGGAAAAGCGCATGGTGCCATCTAGCGATCATCCTGATTTAAAACGTAGAATCAGATTAAATGCATGAAATTTACAAATAAATTAATAAATTATATTCCAACAAGACTAGACAACAGAAATATTATGGTAGCCTATTATTGTGGTTCTAACAGAAATATAGTTTTGTTGATACGTGTTATCAGCACACTCTTATATTTAATGTAATACTATTTCTGTAAGCAAAACCCTTTTTAAGTTGTCAATAAATAATTTATTTTCATAACTAAAAAATGATACGTGATGATAAATTATGCGTCTTCACGATATCAAACCAGATAATGGACAATGGATGCCTATCATGCTTCATAAATAGCATTTTTATATTTAATTGCAACATCAATGCACATTTACTAACTTCACATTCATCATATAGTTTTTTTCCAACTCAATAACAATCTGTAAGCAATACAGCACACATCCACTTGAATTTCATTCTACGAATACTTTTTAGATTCAATCCAGTTGCAGAACGTTTCCGCTTGTAGCTAAACGTGCATTTGTAAATGAATATTGGACGTTTGAAAATCACTTTCACCAATACAAAATGATCTGTAGTTCTTCAATGTTCCATTGATATAAATCTGAAGGCGCAGATGCAGCTGGACATGCGCGGATCTGCGAAACATGGCGGCCTATAGACCCAATGGAAAGTAAAGCAGAACAGCAGCTATCCGACCTTACACGGTGAGCAAACATTAGTGGCACATTTTTCATATTTATTATAGTGAATCAATTGCGCTGCAGTGTATTGTGCATCTAATGCGGTTGTTAAATTCCACAGTAATTCCACTGATGTTTACATGTGAGATGATGATACTGTGTATGCGCGTCCTGTGTAGGCTATTCTTCCCTGAACTAAAACAGCTCCCTGCTTCTCTCTAATTGGTACACTGGTGCTGAGTGCATGCGGAAAACTATTTTCAGTGCATCGGAAATTATGTCTGATATATGTGTTATGTATTACATGCATATATTTGCTTAGTAAAACAATGAAAATAATTATTGTAGTTTTTAACACTGCCTTTTCAGATAGAAGGATCTGTCACATTAATGACAGAAGGACAATTCACTGTTTAGCTGTGACACTCAATGTTTCAATTATTTTGTCTCAGAAAAAGTTATTAATATAATTTACGTGTACATTTTTGTTTTCATTTTATCATGCTTAATATAATAGAATATTTCGTTCAGTTGAAGGATATTTTCAATGCATCATTCACGTGTTGTTTTAGTAGGCTATCATTGAGATATTATTTTAGTTTTTATTAATATTTTCCATTTTAATTTAAAGTTTATGTATATAATTCAATCTAAATTAAAATGAGAAATGTTGCCTTGGCAGGTGATTTTTATTAGATCGTATTTTATTTCAGTTTTTTTTTTATAAAGTAATACACTTTTTAATGGTTTTAGTTGTTGTTATAGTTAACTGTAATCATTTTAATGCATATAAATATTTTTTACACATGAAAACAGCATGAAAAAAAAAACATTTATGCTAATCCTGTAGCAATATAGAACTCTGTATGACAATGTTTTTACATGATAATCTGAGGGTTTTGCATTTATAATTTTAATGCTTTTGTTTGTTTGTTTGTGTGCTTGTTTTTTTTTAACCAGCACTATCCGATGAAACCAGAACTTTTTAAAAGAATAAAAGACCCCATCACATCAATGCATGAGATTAATTAGATCTAGGCATCTCTTGACATTCTTTTCATCTGTGAATTCGTAATATCCATTTTCACCCCCACCCTGCTTTAAAGCAGCCATGTCTGAAGAGAAAGCTTCCTGTTTGGGGGGTGTGGTGCAAGGGCCTTGAAAAGACAGACGGACAGAGAGAGAGCACAAAATGTAGACATCATCTGTTAATGGGAGGTGTTGGAATCCTTTTGATGTACTGCTGCAGACTCCCACAAATGCACACTGGCTAATGACCTTTTTATGGGGGTTTGGAATCTTTATGACGACTCTCTGAATGGGATTCACAGCTTAAGACAGAAGAATGAGGAGGAGAAGAGAGGGGGAGAGAGAGAGGTTGTCTGCTATCTAGACACAAGTGGCTAGTAGTTTCAGAGCAGAAACACTGGTGTGACATTGAAAGGACTGCATCTCTTTTTCCTTGCAAAAAGGACTTGTTTTTTTGGGGAATTTTTGGTTTTAGCATCATCTGGAGTTTTCCCTGAATCCTTTGGCTGGATAAACAAGTAAGAATAAAGTAGAAATACATGTTTTTTTACCACACATCTCTTGAAAAAAACTTTTTAAAATGTACCTTGTAGTTCCGATATGCCTATAATTGCCTTTATATTTCCAGTGATTTTTATTTTAGTTTTTATCTAAATTCTCTGGAGAGAAAAAATTTTTTTTTTTGAAGTTATAAATATGATTGGAGTATATTTTACAAGAAAATGCTGTCTGGCTTTCTTTTTCAGAATTTCACATTTCATTCTTTGTAATTATTTGTGAAATTTACTAGCAATTTTTTTTACAGTCACCATTTTTTTCAGTGTGTAGTTGGACCTTAATAACCACCTGATATTTACATAGTCTTAAATTAACATTTGTGTACGAAAGACATAATAACAAGGCTCATAAAACAAAACTTACAAGCACTTAACTGTACAAATTAGAGCAGATTAGATATACTTCTTATCAGTTTACAAACATTAAATACCGAAGGCTCTATTATATTTGTTAATAATTTCACTTTTGCAAACTACAAAAAAAAGAGTATTTTCAAAAGATTAATTTACTTGTTGATGGGACTAAAATGGTAGCCAAGACCCTGTTTTTCAGTCTGTATTTCTTTTTAATTTAGCTTTGTTGAATATCCCATTGAGAAACATTAAGTGGACTAACAGAGGAATAAAAAGCAAGTTCCTCATCCTACTGTCAGCTCACACTGGACGTCAGCTGCAGCCAATTTTCTCCAAACTGAGATGTGAATTATGACTTGCTGAGCGAGCCGGGGCTTTGATCAGTAAGCACAGGGTCCCTCAGAAGCTGCAGTAACTTATTATGATGTCAAATAGAAGAAAAGCTTTTCCTAGTCGCGCTTTGATTCTCTAAAGGTATTTGTGATTTAGTGATAAACTTTTTTTTTTTTGGACAGTGCAATGTTGGTGGAATAAATTGCACTCAGATGCCAGTAGGGAGTATAAAGTATAATCCCTGTCTTCCATAATGCTGTAATATGGTTTCCGTGATGGGTTCATGAACTCATGGGCCAAAGCTGATCTCTCTTGTGATAAAAGAGACAAAGAGACTGTTATTTACAGAGAAAAGGCTCTTACTAAAACTGATTTGAATATAAGTTTATATAGCCTGTTTTTTAAAAGAATTATGAAGTGTTTGGACTCTATGAATAGTTCAGTATTTTTGTATGTGTATGAATATTTTGTATTTATATTTACAGTATACTACTGGTTAGGGTTATACATTTGGTGTTTTTTAATGCTTTTGAAAGAAGAATCTTATGCTCACCAAAGATGCATTTGTTTGAAAAACAAAAACAAAAACAGTAATTATGTGACAAATTATTACAATTTTAAATTAATGTTTTCTATTTGAATATATTTTAAAAATGTAATTTATTCCAGTGATGGTAAAGTTGAATTTTCTCCAGTTTCTGGTTTGCTCAGAATCATCTCTAATTGCTGTGTTTTGGTGCTGAAGAAACATTTCTTATTATTATCAGTGTTGAAAACCTATGGAAGCCCGTTTGCGCCACTAAATAAAATATAAAACAAGGTAATTACGACTTTTTATCTCACAATTCTGACTTTTCGTTTTTTTCTCACAATTGCGAGTTCATATCTCGCAATTATGACTTTATAACACACAATTGTGAGAAAAAAAACAAAGTCAGAATTGCGGGAAAAAAAGTAAAAAAAAAAAGAGTTTATATCTCGCAATTTTGACTTTTTTCGCCAAATTGCATGTTATAAAGTCAGAATTGCAAGATATGAACTCTTAATTCTGACTTTATTTCTCAGAATTGCGAGTTCATATCTTGCAATTCTGAGAAAAAAAGTCAGAATTGTGAGATAAAAGGTTGCAATTACTTCATTTTTATTTTGTGGAAAGGGCCTTACATAGTAAATGTATTTTTTTGGTAACATTATAAAGGTCTTTGTCACTTTTGATCGATTTAATGCATCATTGCTCAATAAAAGTTTCATTTATTCCTAAATTTTTTTATTTTACTAACCTCAAACTTGTAGTAATGGATAGTGTAATGAAAAATAAATAAAAAAGAATTAAGGAAAAATAAAATGGAATGTTATTTGTATTGATACAGCATTAAAAAAATTATTTTTCTTTCTTTCTTTCTTTCTTTCTTTCTTTCTTTCTTTCTTTCTTTCTTTTTTTCAGTTGGCTGTTTAAGAGCTGTGCTGGCTGTCAGTTTCTGTCCACTTCATGTGGTGCTCCAGGTCACCATGGGCAAAACCCACCAGAAAGGTCAAAGTGCTACTTTGACTTTCAAAATTTCATCTTTTTTGTTAATCCTTTTTCATAATTAAGTAAATTACTTGTTATTATTCTCAGCAATGTTTTGACATTTTGAATTGCAGACCAAAAATACAGTAATAAGGAGAAATCGGGGAGGAATAATGAGGATTCACATCCTTCACAAAAGCTCACCGGTACCGCCTCCTCTTTCTTTATTAACCTGTAAAGAAACAAATACTGTGTACTTTATCTCATTCTTCCTGATGAACATTCCTCAGAGCCGTTCAGCTGGGAAATGTACTTGAGAGAGACTTCATCCTGTCCTGCTTCCCCCAGCTGTTTCAGACAGGTAGAGCTCTTCAGTCTATTAATGATGCTGCCTTTCTGCCCAAATAAAGGGTCATCCGTGGTTGGTTGTGGCTTAATTTGTTTTAACCAATATATTTGTTATTCTTGAATTCCTTATGAGATTAAAAAGTCTGAAGATTAACAGTAACAACTTTACATTGTTACAAACAATGATAATAACCCATTTTTCTTGAGCAAAAATCAGCACATTGAAATTATCATGTGACACTGCCTGACTCCACAGACCCCAAAATAATGTGTGTACATGCAATTTTTTTTGGCTTTCCTAATTGAAATTACTCTCATGAATTGAAATTGTAGATTGTAGACTTAAGTTTCCATTATTGCTATAATCTTCACACTATGTCATGAACATTTCATGTCTTTATTTATCCCCCCTTTGTTTGTTTTTTTCTTCCTTTCTGCAGTCCAGAGTCCCTCCCTGTAATGATTTTAAAGTGGGAATGAAAGTGGAGGCGTGTGACCCGAGGAATTCCACCTCAATGTGTATCGCCACAGTGATGGGATTAATGGGTGTGCGTCTGCGGCTCAGACTGGATGGCAGTGACAGCACCAATGATTTCTGGCGACTGGTTGACTCCTCTGACATTCAGCCTATTGGCACGTGTGAGAAGAGCGGAGATATGTTACAGCCACCACTGGGTAAAGTAGTTTTAATAAACTTCAAAGAAGGATTCAATCTAAATCCAGTTTTGGTCTAAATAAGTTGGTTTTGAGATCAGTTTTTTTATAGATCAGTCATGTTAAAGTGATTAGCAAAGACATGTGGTTGTATCATTGTTAGAATAGTATCTAGCATTTGTTTTCCCTAAATGCAGCATAATCAGGATCTTAAAGTGATTTTTCCCCCTTGGCTGTACATATTTATAGCAATATACTTTTTTTCTTTTTGTTCATTAAACATTTCCGGTTGAATATTTATTTCCCATTATCAGGGTTCAGAATGAATGCCTCTTCATGGCCCACGTTCTTATTAAAAACATTAAGTGGGGCAGAGATGGCTCCAGCTTCAGCCTTTAAAAAGGTAATTGCTTCAATTTGTAAACCTTGCTAACAGGTTTTTCATAGATCCATGAATAAAGCTTTGAAATAAATGGAAAGTGGTTGGTTTGGTGCACAACATAAATTCAGTAAAAGCAGTAATAAATATTGCAACAAACTTTCTTTTTTTTTTTTTTTTCAAATATTTTAATTTTAGCATACATCCCAGTCAGAAGTTTGGAATAATTAAATTAATTATATTTTTAAATGTTTTTAGATACGTTTTCTAAGGTTGACCCCAAAGCTGCATTTATTTAATAAAAAAACAGTAAAATTTTATTTACAATTTAATATTATTACAATCTAGCAAAGCTGATTTTTCAGCAGTCATTACTCTAGTCTTCAGTGTCACATGATCATTCACAAATAATTGTAATATGCTGATTTTGTGCTCAATTGTTATCAATTATTATTGGTGCTCAATTATTTATAATGGTTTTTAATAAAAAAAATTTGATTGAATGGAACATGCATCTTTTAAACATTATAAATGTCTTTACTGTCACATAAGATCAATTTAATGCTTTCAAAAACATTTAAAATATTCCAAACTTTTGACCAGTAGTGTAAACAGCATATTAAAAAAAAGAAAATATATCTTTCTGATGCTTTGAGGAATAAAAATTAATTTGTTATATACAATTTTAAAAAAATGTAATTGGTGTATGGATGGTTTGTTCCCTGTGAATGCCTCAGGAGCCGCCCAAACCTACTCAGAACTTCTTTAAACCTGGTTTGAAACTGGAAGCGGTGGACCGAAAGAATCCCTACCTCATCTGTCCCGCTACCATCAGAGAGATGAGAGGGGAAAAGATATTCATCATGTTTGATGGCTGGAGAGGAGCGTTCGATTACTGGTGTCAGTATGACTCCAGGGACATCTTCCCCGTGGGCTGGTGTCAACTGAACAACCACAGTCTGCAACCTCCCGGCAACTGCTGTGAGTACAGTCTCTGACCACTAGAGGTCACTACAGTTTAGTTTTTTCCTCAGTGAGTACAGCGAAAACCTTGTTTGGGAACAGGTGACCTGAGAGAGAGAGAGAGAGAATTTTTAATCTCTTTTTTATTTTCTCAATAATGAGCATAAATCAACTTTAATTACAGTCGGGGCCAAAATTTGGTCTAAAGTCCAGTGCAACAACAGTGACTTTGACTGGTCCAATTGCCACAATTCAGTTTCCTGCTTACTAGCTTTCTCTATTCTTTTTCTATTCTTTTTTACTTTTCTTTTTATTTATAAAAAAATCCTGCTGAACAAAAAAACAATAGACACTATCACAAAATTTGTAATGGTTTTACTGTTTATAATGTGATTTGTATTGGTTTTAATGGAAACTGTGTATCTCTACTGGTAATTGGTCACCTTCTATTGGTGGCTTGTTAAAACCACTAAATCTTAATAGAATATGTCCCAAAACACACTACAGGAAACCATTTTTAATGGTTTTAATGATTAAAAGTTGATTGTTTGTAATGTTTGTAATGGTATTTGTAGTGGAAACCATTACATTTCTGTGATGCTTTCTATTGATTTTTTCAGCAAGGGTTGACTCTCTAAACTTGCGTTCTCTACAGTAATATGTTCTCTGCTTTTTAAAAGTGTCTGCTAAATCAATAATGTAAATGAAATCAGGTCTGATATTTATAATATCCATGATTTTAAAATCTGAGAACACGTTTTCCATGGTAAAATCATTCAAATGTATGATTTAATTATTTATACATTTCACTGTAAGTTAATATTTAGTAAAAAGACTGTTATGTAGTGTTACTTATAATTATTTTAATATACAGTAAAACCATTGGTGTCAAATATATTAGAAAATTTGTAAGATATGCAATAGATTTTTTTAAATTAATTTTAAAGTTATAGAATATATTAAGAATAACTTTTCCCTTCATAAATACTAACATTGCTGCTGTCTCTTCTATATAATCTATGGAAAGAAGCTTATTGTTCTTGATATTATGGAATGTGGCTTTGATTGACACTCTTTTGCATTTTTATTGTTTCTTTTTTCATTTCAAAATCTCATTGTAAAATTTCCTTATTGTGCATGCAATTTTTTTTCTCCAATTTTTGATTACAATGCTTTACAAATAGATTTTAATTTTAGTTAACTAAACGTAGGGTAGAATTTAACTTAATTTAAGTCAAATTGAACGGGTGTTTTATTTTATTCATAATTACCTAATTAATAGAGCATGCTTGTATAGTTCATTCCTAAATCTGACATCATCTATACTCTAAAAATGAATTCAATACTTTATTGCTCTTTATTTTAAATGAGTATCTCTCCTTTTTTCTAACAAGCAGACACACTGCAGACACCTAATTTCTACTTGGCAGCAACGTTTACTTTGCAGGACTGCACATATCATTTCCTGATGTGCTGTAAATCTATAGGATGTGATGGTTTATCGCTGTATGTTGGTGCTGTTCAAATGTTTAACCCGTGCTCTGGCAGAATAATTGATGTGAAGTGAATGAAAATTGAGTTCTTGATGGATGATGGTAGTTATGTGTATCCTATCAGTTCTTCCTCCTCTGAATACTTTCAAGGCATGTTTACTGCTCTCTTCCTGCTTTTACCAGAGTGGACAAGACCAGACAGAAAGGATATTGTTGGGAGATGTTTACCATTTATTCTAGTCAGACACCAGGGCCTTCAAGTATGAAGTGTCTATGAGTACATATTAGCAATTAATTGCTCCATTATGGCATTCTACTGTTTGCTTGTTTGTTTGAAAGGTAATTTGGAATATTTCTCTATGAAGTTATTAGTGGAAGTAAATAAGTGGCCAAAATGAAATAATTATGTCTTTGATATTTAGAATTTAGGACACAAAAAGGATAACATTTTCTCCCGACCATCAGAGTTGGCTTTTCATTTTGAATGATTGTAATGATTGACTCAGCACTAGTTTATAGGCTGTATTGTTTAGAAGAGCTTTATACAACTCAACTTTTATTCAATTCAAATTGCTCATCTTTGACTGCACCAAGTATTCTGAATTGATTTTTACACCAAACATTGTAGATATTTTTCCTTTGAATAAATCGAACAGTCATATATGCTTTTTTCCAACACTTATTTAAGTACTAAATTTAGTAAGGCCATAGGCACATTTTATATAGAAACATGAAAAAGCAAATGGTTCAGATAAATTCTGATGGTATTTTAGTGAGCTTTGAATGAAGGCATGAGAGCAGGAGCTGTGCATTTATCCTTTCCTTTGTGTGTGATTTGTCTTCATTTGCCTTGCATAGTTTTAACAGATCATTAGTGAGTACCACCTTTCTAATGAGTGATACATTTTTTTCCTGTGGGTGTTTGAAGGATGTCTTAATTTTTTTCAGTTTTTCTAGCTGGCACAGAGCACGTTGTGCACATGTGTGCATGTATTAATAATGTAGCATAGAACAACAGTAATGGGTGCTTAGGACAATGGAAAGGCAAGCTGTGGACACAAGACAAAGGATAAACATGTGGTTCAAATCTTCAGTTAGTTACAGATAAATGACACTTTTTTTCTTTTTAATTAAAATATGGTTTCAACTTAATTTCTCCTAAAAAGAAAAAAGAAAAGTGTTTAGATTTCCTGTAATCTGGAGTTGTGCTGGTTTGTGTTAGAATATATTTCTTCGGAGAGTTTTTATTCAGTTTTTATTCAGATCATCGATAAATCATTTAATTTGTGTTTCTCATGTACTATTAAGAAAGAGCTTTAAGATTCAGCCTCTAGTTATTCTGCATACAGTAGGAAGCACATTTGTAACAGCATTTCAGAAAGAATTAAAGCAAAATTATCTGTCACAAATCTTTTTTTCCTTCCCATTTCAGATGAAAATTTGATACAAAAATGATTAAATTTTTTATAAAATTTTTTGATAGGCATTTTATGATTTTCTTTGGATTGAATAATTAATTTAAAAGGCAACAATTTGCCTACTAATGTGCCAATAATAAGAATTTAATCATTTTTACATTTCCATCATGCCTTAATATATTTCAATGATTTTAATTATATTGTTTCTTAATGATAATAATAAATTGCTTTTGTTTAGTCTAAAACAGTAATCCATATTGTGGTATGCTTTGCCTAAATGATCTTCTTCATGCCTCATTTTGTTATTTTTAGAGCTGTTTATTAGCACTAGGCAGTGAAGACACTTATTAGTTATGCGTTCACCTCTGCTCCTGTTCTCAAACCTAAAGTGAGAACAACAGGGCAAGTATTCTTGATAAGTGTTGGTGCTTTTCACACATCTCGCACACTAAGGTGGCGTAATGCATTTAGAATAATTTACAATTTGGCTGTAGCCTGTTTGTGTATTTGTAATAATCTTTTCTATACATTTGCATAATTTCATGGCAAATATCAAAGACTTGAGTAGGGTTTGTTTGGAATTCTGAATAGGGTTTGGGATTATGACTGGTACCAGACTAAGGTCTGGGTACGAGAATATACCCGCCGGGTGTGTGAGACAGCACATAAATACCTCCAGCAGGAGCATTATTCATGCCTCTCTGTACTCGTTTGCTTCAAACCGGGCGCTCTGAATCTGATCTCCATTAACCTTTTACCCCCTTCAGCCCTAAAAGCCTGGGAGGAGCTTTGAAATGGCAGGAGACTCCTGATTATAGGGGTTTGGAGTTTGTAAAATGTGAAAGTTTTTCAGTTACTAATAAAACTACCCCATTTTGCAAATTTATCTAAATAATATATTTTTTAAATTGTGCGGTGTTGTTCAAAGTTTTCAAATGTTTTGTTTTTTTTTTATGCATGCAGCATGGTTTACCTTTTTTTTTAGAATAATACATAATATTATTATGAATATATAATAATAATAATATTATATTTTTTATACCTTTAAATTTTTAAGGTAAATCCTACTTTTAATGTAACTTCATAAACTAATTATTATTATTATTAATGAATGTTGTTATTATTATTCATAAATAATAATTACTTTATTGTTATTATTATTTATGAATGATTGCATTAAAATGGAGACCAAATCGGTTGCTCGAGTAATAAAATAATTTATTAGTTGAGCCGTTGACTGTGGCATAATAAAAGCTCCGCTGCGTTTCGAAACCGTGTGTCGCGCTCGTTCAATGGGCCTTTTCATTTCATCACCCTGCTTCAACATACGATTAATAAATCTTAATACATTAGCTCATCCATGAACATGATTTCTTCTGTTGGATTGCATAGGCTGTGAGGATGAAGACGACAACTCCCATGATTCCACAGTCAGTCACGGCATCATCAAACTATGCCTTTGTTTGGTTTTGAATACCAACCTCTACATAAGTTATTGTGCCTATAAGTAAAGATCATTTCCCATAAGAGATTTGTAAATTTCCCTACCAATCAAAACTTACTTTTTTTGATTAGTATGTGCATGGATAGAACTTTGGACAGCTTAAGCATTTCCTCAATATTTTCTATTTTATTATTTTATTTTATTATTTTTTTTGTACCCTCAGATTCCAGATTTTCAAATAGTTGTATCTCGGCCAAATATTTATGGGATTACATCGCTACCACAATTCTGCGTGCGAAAAATCACATTTTGAGCGCGTAAAAGTGCATTTTGCACGCGCGCACTGAGTTTTGTGGAGAAAATGTTTGTCTCGCAAAGAAGAAAGTATTTTGAGCGCATGGAAATCAATTTTGCATTTAAAATACATTTTTGGATGTGTGCAGAGCTTCTCTTGTGCGCATGCAAAGTTTCACTAGCTTGCTCCCTAGATGCCAGCCCTCAGTGCTCTCAAAATGCCAACGGCTCGCTTGCTCAACACAACCCAGTGTTACAATATGCCATAATTCCAGCCAATCAGAGACGAGGCTGCTAAATTCTTTATTGGCTGCCTTGACAACTAAGGGTGGAACGGTTCGCGGAAAAAAAACGAACCGTACTTTTCTCTCCACCCAGCGCTCCAAGCAGAACGGAACACAAACAACACAACAAGAAAAAAGGTTTTGGCACGTGCTAGGACCGCGGTTCAACTTAAATCTGACAATGCATCTGTAATATGGTTTGCTAAATATAACACGTATTACAAACAGGGTTCAGCTAATATATGTTTCTGTTGATGGATGCGCATTCTGGCTTCCCAATACATTACAACAACAGCGATGAAAAAAAAACGTGGACAAACCATTCACTCTTTTTAATTGCAAATGCCGTATGCTGGAATATGAGCATTTATTCCGTCATCACCCGGGTGCTGATAGCGCGCGCGCACAGGTGAGACCTGAACAGCACACGTTGATATCTGTGTTTAAGCTAAACTCGTTTAAGCTTTGCCAGTTTAAACATTTAAGAGCCAGAGGACGGGACGGGGGGGGGGCGGGCTAGCTCGTGCGAGCAGTGAGAAGATTTGTGCGTGCGCTCAACCCAAGCGCGTACACCCGCGCCTCAGAACACGCGCAAATATTAAGCTCTCTCTGAAGTATTGTGTTTAAATGGACAAATTCACACAAAAATTATGTCAAAATGCCCATCTTGGTAAGTATCCTATAGCAGACATAGCCGGCTGAACGTACTGTATCAGTGCACTGAATCAGTGCATTCTCTTAAGTGACAGCACTTTCTTAATATTAATCAGACAGCAACAACAAAGAAATCACTCACTGCTCTTGATTGAATAGCTTTTGTAACTTTAATAAAGATTAATCTTTAATTTATACAGTCAAATATGCAATGCTGTTTTACATTTCATTACTTTATTCAATTTCTGTACCTGAAAACTAATGTTAGACCTACCTAAAAAAAACTGAAAATCACTGTTTATTTTATTTGTATCTTTACTCTATTGTATTTATTTGTGCTTTTTCTTGTAGTTAGATAGATCATTCTAGTTTTCTTTACTTTTATTTGACAGTATAGTTTTTGCCTAAACATAGCACATACATAAAGCAGTGCCTGGAAGTGGCAGTGGAAACGCAACCGTGGCCGTGCTTTTTTTTTTTTTGGCAGTTTGTGGCACTGCTGATGTGGTATGGAAGCCCAGGTTTCTTTGACAGTGGCCTTCAGCTCATCTGCATTTTTTGGTCTCTTGTTTCTCATTTTCCTCTTAACAAGTTCAGGTCTGGTGAGTTTGCTGGCCAGTCAAGCACAACAACACCATGGTCATTTAACCAACTTTTGGTGCTTTTGGCAGTGTGGGCAGGTGCCAAATCCTGCTGGAAAATGAAATCAGCATCTTCAAAAAGCTGGTCAGCAGAAGGAAGCATGGAGTGCTCCAAAATTTTTTGGTAAACGGGTGCAGTGACGTTGGTTTTCAAAAAACACAATGGACCAACACCAGCAGATGACATTGCACCCCAAATCATCACAGATTGTGGAAACTTAACACTGGACTTCAAGCAACTTTGGCTATGAGCTTCTACCCTTCCTCCAGACTCTAGGACCTTGGTTTCCAAATAAAATACAAAACTTGCTCTCATCTGAAAAGAGGACTTTGGACCACTGGGCAACAGTCCAGTTC
The DNA here is from genome assembly GCA_018155175.1 of Sinocyclocheilus anophthalmus. NCBI lineage: Eukaryota > Metazoa > Chordata > Actinopteri > Cypriniformes > Cyprinidae > Sinocyclocheilus > Sinocyclocheilus anophthalmus. The sequence continues at coordinate 165,421 of JADLZN010003259.1, forward strand.
TTCTTCTCCTTAGCCCAGGTAAGACGCCTCTGACGTTGTCTGTGGTTCAGGAGTGGCTTAACAAGAGGAATACGACAACTGTAGCCAAATTCCTTGACACGTCTGTGTGTGGTGGCTCTTGATGCCTTGACCCCAGCCTCAGTCCATTCCTTGTGAAGTTCACTCAAATTCTTGAATCGATTTTGCTTGACAATCCTCATAAGGCTGCGGTTCTCTCGGTTGGTTGTGCATCTTTTTCTTCCACACTTTTTCCTTCCACTCAACTTTCTGTTAACATACTTGGATACAGCACTCTGTGAACAGCCAGCTTCTTTGGCAATGAATGTGTGTGGCTTACCCTCCTTGTGAAGGGTGTCAATGATTGTCTTTTGGACAACTGTCAGATCATCAGTCTTCCCCATGATTGTGTAGCCTAGTGAACCAAACTGCGAGACCATTTTGAAGGCTCAGGAAACCGTTGCAGGTGTTTTGAGTCAATTAGCTGATTGGCATGTCACCATATTCTAATTTGTTGAGATAGTGAATTGGTGGGTTTTTTGTTAAATGTGAGCCAAAATCATCACAATTAAAATAACCAAAGACTTAAACTACTTCAGTCTGTGTGCATTGAATTTATTTAATACACACGTTTCACAATTTGAGTTGAATTACGAATCAAAATTTTTTTTCCACGACATTCTAATTTATTTAGATGCACCTGTAAGTTTATTTTGATGTTGCATCACATGTAGACTAAATAAAAAAAAACTTAATCTTAAAGATAAATGTGATTTTTCTTTAGGATACAAAGAAATTATTCTGTAATAAAATATTTTTATTGTATTTTAATATTGATCACATTTTTATATTCAGCGCCTTATAGTTAAGGACTGTCAGTCTGGCTGATAACATGAATACGACCCCCAATCTCCCTCCTCTTCCTCCTCCTCCTCCCCCACCGACCTCCGCTTTCTGTTCGTCCCCGCCTCCATATTAATGAAATATATTGCACGATCAGGGCTCCACCGGCACGGGCTTTGTCATGCGCTTCTGCCTCTACCGCTGCTGTTCAAACCGGGCGCGAAAGTGAGCGCGAGCTCCGGTTGTTCTGTTGCTGTAAAAACAGTCATTCTCCACCGAGAGATAGATTTACACCGGATTCGTTAGAGTACAACGCGGATATAGTTGAAAGTTGGCGTTTTGGTGAGTTCTTCTGGTGTTTTTCCGAGGCTTTTGTCTCTGCTGTCTGTTGCTTTGTTTTAGTGGCTTGTGCATTGCGGTCACATGAGTTTAATTTGAGTGTATTTTTTGCAAAGGTTTCATTCCTGTTGCTTTTATTTGCTTCGTGTTGTAGTGCACTAACACTCCACTTTTATTTGTCTATTTGTGAAAACCATTCAGTGAGCTGAAAGACTGTGGCAAGCTGTTTTAATATTTATTCTTTTAAATCAAGTAGTATCTATATTTGTTACTTTTTTTTTAACAAGTAGTGAAATAGTGACTGGTGTCTTTTTAATTTTCACTAGTAATTGTTCATTAGATACTAGCACTTATTCCAATAGCAATTAGTATTTATTTAATGGTCATCAATTAATATTTATTCTTTGCATGCTAGAATGCACTACTTGCACTACTTTTTTAGTATGCAGTGACTAGTCAGAATGGCTTATACGTGGTTCAGTTAAATATTATTAAATTGATACCAGCAACAATTGTAATACACACTATGCAGTAGGGCTGGGTTTTGACAGAAATTTCACGATTTGATTCTCATTAACAAGCTTTCAATTCGATTACCGATTAGATTCAATATCGATTATTTTGGATTAAGGATGTAACGATTACCGGTTTGACGATAAATCGTGATCAAATACCCCACGGTTAGTATTACCGTTTCATATTTTAATTATCACTATAACCATATTCGATTACCGCGATTTGAACAACTGAGGATAAATAAATACTGTACTGCACAGAGCTCCAGTGTGCGACCAAATGGGCGCATTTCGCGAAAATTTTTTCTGCCGGTGCGACTAAATTTTGTGTGCAGTCGCACTGGTGCGGCCACTGCATTGTTTAACTCATAAGTGCTGCATTTCTGTTGCATGTGAGAAACATCAAACGGCAAACGAAACTGAAAGCATAACGAAACCACGCGACTCGTTTGAGCTGCGCGGCGCTTCGAGTATAGAGCCTGGTTTATAATACAGCATGTGGTGTATGCCATGGCTTGTCTTATTCGTTTTTGTTAATAAACGTTTTATAAGCTAGGTTGTCATTGTATCTTACTGTTTTATTGTTGTTATGCTTTTTAATTAAGAATAACAATGAATCCATCTTTTGTTTTAGTCTTAAAAAGTGAAAGGTGTGTAGATCAAAAAACGGACCGAATTAGCATGCCCTGCCGTAAATTTTGACCGGTTGATGAAAAACAAGCTTATGTGGATTCTAAACATTTAAACAATAAGGTATCTAGTATTATTTATAGAGCAGATAAATACATATAATCATTTATTAATAAATTATCATTTTGAGTTGACCCTGTTCTTTATTTAAAAGCTGAAATGTGAGGTTTACCATTTATGAAACTTTCAAAGCTTTATTTGAACATTTACATTAGATATTTGAATATGCTGTTAGATAAACTGTTGTCAGTCATGTTGTCATTTAAAATCCGGACATCATTGGTAATGTTATTGTTTTAGTTATGCAAACAAAAACTCTTTTATGGGGGGGGGGGGGGGGGGGGGGGGGGTTTTGTTGTTTGTGATTTTAAAATGTAAAACTTGGTGAATTATTTGTGTGTCAGTACTTTTTGCACATTTCGCAGCCCATTTTAACATACTGGTGAATAATACTGATAACCGTGATCATTTTGGTCACTATAATCGTGATAAGAAATGTTCATATCGTTACATCCCTATTTTGGATATATATCAGGTACAGTACATGGCAAATCTCTCAACTAATGCTGTAAAATATACATGAGAGTCAGTTGGTACTACATTACTATAATATTGGAGGTTAAAATTGACTGATTTGTTAAAATTACACTTAATGAAGTTTTTAAAATAATAAAGTTACAATTACATAATATTTCTAATAATATTTTTTTTGTTTTTTTTATATAAACATAATGGTGTCTCATGTCTGTCATAAAAACCTGATGGATTTATTCAAACAAATTAAACACCAAAGAACAGTAAAAATTAAAAGGAAGATGTTATATGGTGCATATATTTAGCAAAAATGCCCCTCTCTACAGTTTATTTTTCTAACTAGTAATGAGTTTATGGTCACCAAATATGTTTTTCTGAGGTAAATGTGACGTTACGTGACTTTGTAAGCCGTTATATTGACGTCTTTGCGCGGCTGAAACACTGATTGAGCGATTACATGAGACAGGATACGGATTGTAAAGTTGTACTCTTTCTTTTAACTTACCTTCGGATGTTTAGTCATGTTTATTTTGTTTTGAAACTGGTATTAATGTGGAGGAGATAACTAGTTCACGTGCGCCCCGTGTTGCCGCGTCTGTTGATCGAGGTGCTACAGCGATCGGTCACTCCACATTAAACAGCGGCAAAACGGCATTTATTGTTTTAATATTGCAATACAATGGACAGAATTTGAAATCTGAGACTGTTTCATATTCATATTCACTGCATATTAAAATGCTAGTCACTCTTACTAGTAATCAAAAATATAATACTAGTAACATAAAAATATATAGCATTAATTGTATACATAGCTTGCCACACAATTAGTGATTTTTATATAGTCAGCTTAAAGATTATTTATTGTAAATTTTACAAAAAAAAACTTTGCTGAATTCACTTCCGAAATTTGTTTTAGCAAGAGTAATTCAGTTACTGATTTCAAGCTTTTAACTAATTTCCATCTGAATGGAAAAATCCTGTTGACTAGTAAAAGTAAAATCTCAGATTAATCTTTTTGCACAGAAGCCACAAAAATATTAAAAGCTTTTGTTGAACTGATGTAGCTGTTTTGACTTCGGCTCTTTAACAGATTGCATTGTTTCATTAAATTGCCTGGGGCTCAGAGAACCCTATATCCCCTTTTACCACACACATATGCATGGACACAGACACACACACTCTTTTTCGGCGTTACTCCCCCACAACATGTGGTTCTAGTTCCTGCTGAGTTGACGCTGCAGTCAGCCGTAGACAGATTGCCCTGGCATTCGGGTCTGGTGTGGGGCAAAATGTAGATATTGTGGAAGAGATGACGTAATTAGACTGGTTTTGCCCAGACACCTTTGTTGCACAACGGTTGCAACCTCTCCTGTGACCAGACGCCCCTCAGGTCCTGCACTGAGCTGAAGGGTGTGTGTCTGTGTACTGGGAGTCAATCTAGGGGTCACCGGGTCACTGAATTGAGCAAGTGAGAAACTGCTTAGAAATACGCTTCACCTTACACGCGGAACGATTAGGCTGGATAAAGTTTGCTTGTACATTGTCCATGACAGAGCTTCTGAAAATCTTTGCTTCTGTTGCATGCCCATTATGGATATGTGTGCTTGATTCCCAATGTGCCTGCTTATATTCATTATTAGATTTGAATGAGAATCAGCCACTCTTAAATGAAAGAAAACACTTGTCCATTCCTTGCACGCTCTTTCTCCTCTCCTCATTAAACGTATCTTCATTTCTCTCTCGAGGCCCAGGAGAGCAGCTGCACGTAGGACTCTGTGAAAGTTCCCAGATGTACTTAGCAAAGCCGACTTCTGCTGACCGCCCGTCAGCCGCCCTGTAATATGAGAAGTTTATCTGATCTTAGAGATGGCCTATACAGAGGAAATAATAGGAGAATTTGGTGCCATTGGTCTGAAGGAGGTGTATGCATTGGAGATTTCACGTCATTGTTGTTTGATACTCAGAAAGCATCGTCTTGTGCTATTTTACACCTTCATTGATGGATTTGTTGATGCTGAGCTGCAGATATTTGATATTGTGGGTTTTCAAGGAGAGGAAAGGGAAATGGATTTGTGAATATTAAAAATATTTGGTTTGCAAGGCAGGGTGTGCGCAGATAAATTTTTTATTAGCAAACTCGCATGGATGCATTTGATGAATTTACAATGAACTTATAACTCAAAGCACTTGTCTATTGGCTTTTTTTTCTTTTATTTATTAATTTTTTTGCAGAGCTGTTTCTTGAACATCTGCCTTCACATTTTTTTTTTTTAACAGAAAAAAATGTGTTTTTATTCCGTATATTACATTTGCGTTTTTTAACACTCATGCATTACCTGAAAATACTTGGGGCGCTTCAAATGAAACCCATAAGGTGCTCTTTCAAATGAGACTAAAAAGCAGGCACTGCATTTTGAACCAGCAACTAAATGAATAATACATTAACTTGCCAGCACAGTAATATTCATAGAAAATTGTTTGTCGTTCTGTGCATGATAAAATGATTTTGAAATAAACTGTGGAGATGCACTTCTAGCTGCAAACTTTTTTCATAACTCTTATATACCCATCATACACTCATCTAGGTGGGTAAGGGGGTTAGTCTTTCTTTTTTTCGGACTTTTTCTCTCCCTAATGACAGATTACCTGTTGGCCCCAGAAAAGAAGACTTTGACCAGAGAGCCATTGGGGGGAGGCCTGCAAAACAATAGGGTGCTGAAAAGCACATGCCTCCTGTGGGGCACAATGGCCAGCTGAAACAGTCTCGCCTCACTCCGTCTTGAAATGGATCCCTAGATAACTCAATTTTTGCGCTGCCCGTTTTTAAACAGCCGCTTTCAGGGCTGTAATGTGATGCTTCTGTTATGCAAAATCTAAAATGGCCTCTGAGTAAGAGAATTCAGCAGTATGAAGAGTTTTTGAGTGGTCAAATTCAAAGGGTAAAATATCAAAGTTTGTGGCTCGACTCGGTTTAATTCACTTAATCCACTCAGCATAAGAATCAATTTGATCCAAACTGAAAAAGTGACTTTTCACTATTATTATTCGTTTACAATGTATTCAAGTCACACGTTTTTCCTTTTTTTTCGCCCCAAATGTATTAATTATTTTTTATTATTATTGTTAGTTATTTAATTATGAATGCCTGTTTGTTTGTGTTGAGTGGTGGGGGTTTGTGTGCTGATAGCCAATGAGATGGTGTTTTGTAAGACCCAGATAGGTGAAATTAATGCAGTAAGATTTAATCATTTCATATTTATTGTCAATATAAATCATCTCATTTAACTTGTGGATATTGCACATATGGCAATAATGCTTAACAAACAATGGTTAAATAAAATCATCTTGTAAGTTCTAATACATTGTAGTAGTAACAACTAGTGTTGAATCACCAGTTGATTTAATAGTATCAAACCAGACCCATGTTCAAAATGCTTTCTTCTCCAAAAAAAAGAAAAAAAAGAATGGTGAGTCTATGGTGCAGTAATGGAATCTTAGTACTTTAATACAGTGGTGGCCAAAATGATTAGAACACTAGTATTTTCACCAGCTAAAAATGGTTTTAAGTCTATCTTTTGTTGTAGTGTGTCAGTAGGAAATATCAGTTTACATTTCCAAACATTAATTTTGCCATTAATTGTAATAATCCAAGTGAGATTTTTGTTTGCACACAAGGAGTCTGACAACAGAATTTCTTGAAGCATCTTGGAAACGTTGTCACAGTTCTTCTGGATTTAGTCTGTCTCAGTTTGTTCTGTTTCTTCATGTGATTCCAGATAGTCTGGATGATGATCAGATCAGATCTCTGTGTGGAACACTGCCTGCTGTCAAACAAAAATCTCACTGGATTATTACAATTAATGGCTAAATTTTGGCCACCGCTGTATATACCATAGTACAGTATAGCATATTCAAATACTTTGATATTTACATTATGCTCAAAAGCATTTCAATGGAACTACCATAATACATGCAGTAACACTATAGAACTTTTATTTGTCAAGTGATTTATATATAATTTTTACAGTTAATTTAGCTTAACATTTTTGTTATCATATAGTATCATAATACTTTAAATAATCTTTTTTTTTTCTTCCCCACCTTCAGTCACATTTTCAAAGACTTTTACTCCGGCACTGGGCCAGTCCAGTCAGTCTTGGCGCTCCATGCAGTCCCCGTACCACCTGCCGCACCCCCTGCCCCCTCTGCCAGTGCGCAAGGGGGTACGAGGGAGGAGACCCAAGAGCCAGACCATCGCCATGCTAAAAGCAGCAGCCGAGGCAGCAGCAGCTGCAGCCGGCACGTCACCGAATGGCCAAGCGCAGTCCAATGCAGCCAAGAGTCCCATGAGCTCACCGCTCACACCCAAACCATATAAAAAGAGGGGACCCAAACCCGGCAGCAAGGTACAACTGCATATTTGTGGTTGAATGGATCAGTTAAAAGGTTTTAATTTATTTATTGTGATATTTACAGTCAGTCTTCAATGGACAGTTCACCCAAAAATGTCGTCATTAACCAGTGTTGTTATTGTTTTTTTGTTTTTGGCATTTTTGCCTTTATTTGGTAGGACAGTAATTCGACAGGAAGCAAAGTTAGAGAGAGTGGGGACGGGATCGGGAAAGGTCCGCGAGCTGGGACTCGAACATTTTGACGCGCTATGAATATTGGTTGATTAACAAATTAAATGAAAATGTTGCCTCTGCAACTAACTGAAATACAATTATTTGAATTAGTAAAATTAACTTTACTATTACTAAAAGAAAAATAAATGAAAGCTAAATATAAATATTTTTTTAAAAGCACATTACAAAATTATTACAATTAAAATAAAAGCTGAAAGTATACATATAAAAGCTTAAAATATTAACAAATACTATAATAGTGTGTAAATAGTACTACAATATCTGCCATGAACTCACACGCATGTCATTTCAAACCTGTACGATTTTCTCTCTTCTGAGGAACACAAAATAAGACATTTTGACACTTTTTAAAAAAAATTTTTTTACGTTTTTGATTGAATTTGATATAATTTTTTGCCAACATAATGGGATTTTCTTTATGGTATAAAGAAATAAAGAGGGGGGGAAATTGCCTCTGGAACTGATCATTATGCAGCTTTTGTTTGATTTTTGGCCCTTATGTCATGAGCAATTATTCATATTAAACATTAACACTTCTATTATACTTCTTCCCCATGAATGGTACATTAAACATGCTGTATTCACCTCGTTTGTGAATCGCAATCAAGATAAGGCATTTGTAGTCTTCTACCATAGTTTTGAGAAGGTGGGCATACAATACTGGGGTTGTTTTGTGAGAGTGAGTATTGGTGTTTTATCTCTCGCTCTCTGTCTTCCACAATTACAGAGGAAACAAAAGGTTCCTCATTCACTTTCAAGCCCCACGTTGTCGTCCTCAGTGTCAGATGGGAGACTGTCTAGTCTGCAGACAACAAGAGAATCAGGAGTTGTGTCCACAGGTAGGCTTTTATCTTCCTGCCTTTATTTTCTGCCATACATGGGCCATGTACTCCTCAATATTCTGATGGCTTTGTAGTGTTGTATGCTTCACCTGACTATCCACTCCCTCCTCTTGTAGTTTGTGTGTATGTGAATAAACATGGAAACCCAGGGCCACGCCTGGACCGTAAACTGTTATTGCAGCTGCCAGATCATTTCGGGCCGGGTCCCGTGAACACGGTCCTCCAGCATGCGGTCCAAGCCTGCGTGGACTGTGCATTTCAGCCCAAAGCTCTGTTCAGCTTCCTGCAGTCTCAGTCTGATGGAGGGGAAATCATCAGAGGTTAGTTTGGACCTGCTTCAGAATTTGATCTACTTTAGATTGTGATCTGGGTTTGATTTTAAGAGTGATTCTTTGATTAGGAGAACATTTTTGCCAGGAATAAAGAATGCTTTAAAATGACAAATGTTTATCATATATCATATCATATCAGTGCTTAAAAATATTTTTCATATATATTATAGATACTGTATCTTATTGTAGGATAGGTGTTAGTAGAGGTCGTATATTTTATCTTATAGGTAATATATCATTTTTGGGGTTGTTACTTGGGGTGTAAGTATTTGGTGTTAGTAATAGGACAGTGTGTGTAGTATATATATATATATATACAGTGGGAAAAAAAGTATTGTCAGCCACCAATTGTGCAAGTTCTCCCATTTAAAAAGATGAGAGAGGCCTGTAATTTCATCATAGGTAACCTCAACTATGAGAGACAAATGAGAAAAAAAAATCCAGAAAATAACATTGTAGGATTTTTAAAGAATTTAGTTGCAAATTATGGTGGAAAATAAGTATTTGGTCAATACAAAATTTCATCTCAATACTTTGTTATATACCCTTTGTTGGCAAAACGTTTTCTGTAAGTCTTCACAAGGTTTTTCACACACTGTTGCTGGTATTTTCCTCCATGCAGATCTCCTCTAGAGCATTAATGTTTTGGGGCTGTTGCTGGGCAACACGGATTTTTCAACTCCCTCCAAAGATTTTCTATGGGTTGAGATCTGGAGACTGCTAGACCACTCCAGGACCTTGAAATGCTTCTTACAAGGCCACTCCTTCGTTGCCCGGGTGGTGTTTGGGATCATTGTCATGCTGAAAAACCCAGCAACGTTTCATCTTCAATGCCCTTGCTGATGAAGGAGGTTTTCACTCAAAATCTCACGATACATGGCCCCATTCATTCTTTCGTTTACACGGATCAGTCGTCCTGGTCCCTTTGCAGAAAAACAGCCCCAAAGCATGATGTTTCCACCCCCATGCTTCACAGTAGGTATGGTGTTCTTTGGATGCAACTCAGTGCCTATCTTTCTCCTCCAAACCGACAGGTTTAGTTTTTACCAAAAATTCTATTTTTGTTTCATCTGACCATATGACATTCTCACAGTCCTCTTCTGGATCATCCAAATGTTCTCTAGCAAACTTCAGATGGGCCTGTACATGTACTGGCTTAAGCAGGGGGACACCTCTGGCACTGCAGGATTTGAGTCCCTGGCTGTGCAGTGTGTTACTGATGGTAGCCTGTTACTTTGGTCCCAGCTCTCTGCAGGTCATTCACTAGGTCCCCCCGTGTGCTTCTGGGATTTTTGCTCACAGTTCTTGTGATCATTTTGACTCCACGGGGTGAGATCTTGCGTAGAGCCCCAGATCGAGGGAGATTATCAGTGGTCTTGTATGTCTTCCATTTTCTAATAATTGCTCCCACAGTTGATTTCTTCACACCAAGCTGCTTACCTATTGCAGATTCAGTCTTCCCAGCCTGGTGCAGGTCTACAATTTTGTTTCTTGTGTCCTTTGACAGCTCTTTGGTCTTTGCCATGGTGGAGTTTGGAGTGTGACTGTTTGAGGTTGTGGACAGGTGTCTTTTTATACTGATAACGAGTTCAAACAGATGCCATTAATACAGGTAACGAGTGGAGGACAGAGGAGCCTCTTAAAGAAGAAGTTACAGGTCTGTGAGAGCCAGAAATCTTGCTTGTTTGTAGGTGACCAAATACTTATTTTACCGAGGAATTTACCAATGAATTCTTTAAAAATCCTACAATGTGATTTTCTGGATTTTTTTTTTCTCATTTTGTCTCTCATAGTTGAGGTATACCTATGATGAAAATTAAGCCTCTCTCATCTTTTTAAGTGGGAGAACTTTCACAATTGGTGTCTGACTAAATACTTTTTTCCCCACTGTATATAAATATATATTTGCACTCACTCACTGGCCACTTTATTAGGTATACCTTGCTAGTACCGTGTTGGACCCCCTTTTGCCTTCAGAACTGCCTTAATTCTTCGTGGCATAGATTCAATATATATATATATTAGGGATGGAACGATTACCGGTTTCACGATAAATCACGATAAAATTCCCTGACGGTTAGTATTATCGTTTAAAATTTAATTATCATCAAAACCGTATTTGATTATCGCGATTTTGAAAACTCGCGGTAAATCCTGTCCAGCCAGCATCAGTCTGATGCAGAAGCAGCATGCAGTGTTGTTTTTTTTGCACGAGACGAAATGGTGGAAGGCAGTGACAGCGCTCTGGAGATTTTTCAGCCATCTATGAGGACCAAATCGGTGGTCTGGTCGTATTTTGGCTTTTACAAGAGTCCTGAAGGCAATTTAATCGAGGACGGTCACACTGTCTGCCGATCTTGCAAGAAGAAAGTCACTGCAAAAGGGGGAAACGCATCAAATTTGCTCAGTCATCTTCGTGACCACCACCCACTGTTATAGCGAATGCAAGGCAACTTTTACCACAGTACCAAAACTAACTGGGCAAATAATTGTACAAAAATATTTTCGTTATCCTACACTTGTTTTAAAGGGGTCATATGATGCGATTTCAAGTTTTCCTTTCTCTTTGGAGTGTTACAAGCTCTTGGTTCATAAATAAGATCTGTAAAGTTGCAAGGACTAAAGTCTCAAACACAAAGAGATATTCTTTATCAAAGTTAAGACTCTGCCACGCCTACCTAAAGCGGCTCGTTCTAGCATGCCCCCACATATCTACGTCACTATGTGGAAATATTTGCATAATGCCGCCCAAATGTGCACGCAAAGAAAGAAGGCGTGGTTTCAGTAACCGCAGTTAGTGTTGCTGCAGCATGTCAGGGAGACGCTGTGTGTTTCTAGGCGAAAGCAAAAGCACTTTATTTGGCCTTCCGGAAGTAGATGCATTTAGGAATCTTTAAGATTACTTACAACAGAACAGCAATGCATTTTATGGACGACCGTTTCGTGAACCTAGGAGAGGAGGTACTTCTGACTTTGCTATGACAATCTGGCGCTTCTAAGCGACTGTAAGTATGTTTTGTTATTATTTTAAGTATTTGTTATTGACTGTTCAAGTGCGGAGTTTTGCGCATGGTGTGTGTGCGAGAGAGAGAGAGGGGTCACATCACAGTGGAGTCAGCTGTCTTAACCGTGGCTTGTGTACTGCAAACACATACCAGCTTCATCACTGTGTCTGTCACGCGACTCTGTTCCCCTTTCGGGCTCTGTCTTTACATTTATTTTGAAAGATGAAGCTCGCGATTATGGTAAGGGACGTTACATTTCTGACGAGTGCTTGCGGTGTTCTGCCAATGAAAATGCACTGGGTCAGCTGGCCAATAAGAGCGGACTGCGTTTGTCGGAAGGAGGGACTTTGTAGAAACAAAGCGTTTGAGAGAGGCGGGGCATAGATGACCTACAATAATGTACAGTATTTTTTTTAAATAATGTGTTTTTTGAACATTAAAGCATGTCAACATATTCTGTTACACCAAATACACAAAATAATGATCTTTAAAAAAGCATCATATGACCCCTTTAACGCAAAGCTTCCGCAAAGAAAAGTTCGCAGCAAGTGGCTTTGAGCCAAGACGAACGAACGGTCAAACTATACGTTGACTTTAAGGGATAAATGTATGGTATATTCATAGTTAACTAGTATTAATATTAAATTCCTCTGATTTCATTTTCAATGCAATCAAAAACTGAGACTCAAGACGGCAAGCTGCATTTGAATGAAACGAGAGAGCGCGTCCGCGGCTCTGCGGTGATACAAGAGACATGGTGCGAATTCCAAACAGAAGTGAGCATCTCTGTGCCCTACTCCCTTTGAAGGGCAGAGCCCTTGAAGTGTGTTCTTTGAAAGGTGCAGGGCATTACTGTCTCATATAAGCGTTTGAAACTCCCTCGGCAAAGGGAATGACTGACCAAATGTTACGTTGACAACGCTGCGCGTGTGCAGCATTCAGTACTCCGTCAGTTGTTGCAAATAATATTTATTATTATTATTATTATTATTTTATTCAAATATTGTCTAATTGTGTCTTATTTACTATTAAGCTTTTTTCAAACTAAACTTGCTTACACTACTATCTTAAATAATATTTCTGACGAAAATATTTTGTATTACATTAAAATATAAAGACAAATTTAATTAGCCTATTCTTCTTCGTTTGTATGTGAAGCTGAAATCAACCCAAACTTTGCTTTAAAAAGCATCGCAAGATCTCCTGACCGAAGATCACATAATCACAAACGAAAATCATATTGTGTGTATAATCTATATATATAGATAATGATTTATTATTAGTATTATTATTAGGGCTTCATGTTAATTTTAATTTAATGTTTATGCTAAAAAAAAGTGCATATAGCTGTTAATTGTATTTGTTGTTTGTTGATTTTCAAATATAAAACTTATTGAAATGTTTTCAGTTCTTTTTGAACATTTTCATCTAAATTTCACAAAACCGTGATAGTATTGATAATCGTGATAACTTTGGTCACTATAATCGTGATATGAAATTTTCATACCGTTACATCCCTAATATACTGTATATGTATAGACACACACACACACACACACACACAGTCAAACCAAAAATTATTCAGACACCAGATATCATTTTTGATATATTTTTTTTTCCTAGTGGGTGCAGGACACTATAGTTCATTTATGTTAGTGAGGATAGCAAAATAAAGTAAACTGTCACATATTATACCCAAAAATTCTTCATACAGATTTGGGACCAAAAATTATTCAGACACCTTGACCTGACCATGTTTTGCTTAAGTGTTTTTTCTTTAATTGCTAACTGCAAACTTTTTACACCACAGACTGAACAAAATTAAGCATTGCTTGGTAATTGGTTGACCTAAATTGGTATTATCTAACGGTGTCTTTAAATTTAACAGCTGACAGCTATTCAACCTAATTCATTTGTGAGACAGTCTAACAGAAGGATGGCATAATCAAGATGAATTTGTTCTGACACAATTTAACTCTTGAGTTCTTGTCATATTTTATTACCGTTTTCTAAACTATAGCGAATAAACTGTGATCATGTGAAAAATGTTGAAAATGTCTGAATAAATTTAGGTTTGACTGTGTATATATAGTTAAGATAAAAGAAGAAATAAATTCAAAATATGATTTTTAATTTAGAGTAAATTTTTTCCTAGTTAAGTTTACTTTTAGGTTTTCTGAAAACTGCAATTGCCAGCACTCACAGTATAAAAAAAATCCTCATCACACATTAATCTACTTTAAGGTTGATCAAGGCCATGACATGGGATGCATGTTTTAACAAATATGAATCATTGTTTGAAGAAGTTCATTTTTCAAAACGTCAGGGAGTCAAAAGTGCTCCTTAAGGAAGAATGATCCATAATCTAAAGTGTTTTGAGAGCTGAATGGCGTATTGCTGTAAGACTGGAGCTCCATTTGAATTAGTGTAGTTGAATGTTATTTTAAGGCTTTCAGCCTGTGTGTGCTTTACAATAAAGGGAGAATTGAGAGCATGGGTGTGTGGTTGACCTGAAAAGAGAAGGGTGTGTGTATGTTTAAAGAGAAGTGTGTGTGTGTGCACAGCTGATGTCATCAGACTGCGAGTAATAAGGGATGACATCTGTGTGTAACCTGGTTTGGAGCATTTGATTGGGGTGTCCCCAGGGGAAGTGTGCATATGTGTGTCTATATTTGTGTGTGTGCAGGGGGTGGGGCCCACGCTAGGACTGTGGGGCCATCTGCCGTGCTCCAGGGCCCCTATCGGCACCCTTTAGTGCCAAACCACCGCCCCCCCCCGCCCGACCCCCCCCCCCCCCACACACACAATATAGTATTTCTACGGTTGGGATTATGTATTTTTAAATGCCGTATGAAAAGCATACTAGATTATACATGCATTCCCAGTTGTATGCATTCCATGTGATGTTAAGGAGTAATGCAAATATGTGTTTAATTTTGCACAAATTCTACTTTCATGCAGTTCGCTCAGAAGGAGGAATCCACTATGTCAAGCTCCCCACTGCCTCCAGTGCATCGTTCGTTCTGCGCTTTCTAGAAACTCTTTGTCACCACCTGCATTGTGATAACCTGTTCAGCAGCCAGCCGTTCAGTCCGCTAACTACTAACACACACAAGCCATATGAAAGGAGTAAATCAGGTATATGTGCGTGTTTGTGTCAATGTTGTTATTGACATTTGCAGTAATTAAAAATAAAACATTTACAATAAATTTAAATTTGCAACTAAATGAAATTTTAAATCCTAAAATTACTGAAATTAAAAATGTTAAATATAAATAAATACTACAATAGTATATAAGTTATATATGCTTTGTTAGAGCTGCATACTTAAAATCATAACGTGGCAAAAAATGTTACACAATAATAGTAATAATTCAAATGTTATTATTCTTATAATACTATTATTCAGTAATAGATTAAATTTTCATTCATTAAAAATAGTAGTATGAATAAAAAGTGGACCAAAAAGAGATCCAAGTCCCCTTTAAAGTTCAGATGCTATGGGAATTCAACTGCGTTCTGTAGGTCTTGATGTATGACCAGCAGTTTAAGATGAATATGTTTACATTTTAGTTTGAATTGAAATTGTCAAAATAATTGATTTCAGAAGTGATCTATATCTGCTCTTTTCTTCTGTTGCAGTGAAAGAGGAGACGTCAGAAGCTTTGTTTGTAGCACGAGGTACGAGACGTTTCAACAGAGATTCAGCGGCCTACACCGCTGCCCTGTCACCAAAACTACAGAGAACAGAAGCTCTGCCCTCAGACGGTACGATTCGTTCAGTTGCGCTGACTGATTTCGCTTGCTAGTGTCTGAGAGTGAATGATAGCGATCGAGTGTTTTATGCCACAATAACTGCAGCAGAACCAAGCCAGTTCTGATTGGTCGCACTGAAGGTGAAAGGAGGACGGGGTTTTCTTTAGGTGGAGTTAGACGCCTCTGTTCATTCTCTCATTAACTGCACATAAGAAAACTCTTACTGCAGACAGACCCCTAATTAAATTGTCTACATTGTAACTAATTAAGTGTCTGATTTTTATGAAGTTGTGAATGGCCTGCCAATTTGGGTTATTTTTCTACTGCTGTTATAATTTGCCAGACATAGGTGTTGTGTTTTTAACTCTCATTAAATGTTTCATAGATCAAGCTCATTGCCACAAATTGAAGAAACAAAAAATTGTGTTAAAAGCATTACAAAATGATTTGTAGTAGTGTTTGCACATGTGTATTGGAAGCCAATTATAAAGTGAGACATGTTACTAATTGATACATCAGATTTATATTCATTCAGAACACAGGAATACTCTCCTGCATTTATTTTAGTGGGTTTATGTGTAAAATACTGTAGGTGTGTAAACTTTTAGCCTCTAGCATGTAAGTAAAACCTTCTGTAAACCTGTATTTTATTTTTTATACACACAACTAGTCTTTCTTTATTATTACTATTTTACACAATATTAAATTGATCAAAAGTGACCGTGACAAGATTTTGACATTGTTGCAAAATATTTCTTTTTCAAATAAAAGCTATTCTTTTGATCTTTCTATTCATCAAAGAATCCTAATAAAAATGTATCATGGCTTCCATAAATATAAAGTAGTATTAAGCAAAAATATATAAAATATTAAGCAGCACAACTGTTTTCAACATTGATAATAAGAAATGTTTCTTGAGCAAATCGGCATATTAGAATGATTTCTGAAGGATCATGTGGCACTGAAGACTGGAGTAATGAAAATCCAGCTTTGCAGCATAGGAATAAATTACATTTTAAAATATAAAAGAGTTGTTTTAAATTCTAATAATATTTCAGAATATTTGTACTGTATTTTTGATCCTTTTGATGATGTATTTTGAACATTTTAAAAAATATTACTGGACCCAAACTTTTAAATGGCTATGTATTAGGAATGGTAAGATTCACCAATTTGCATCGGCATAAAAGTTAACGATGCGATACATCAATATAAAAAAGTGTGCATCGGATGCAAGTTGGCATTTGTATCGTGATGCATCGTTTCTAAAATATTTGCATCAGTAAAAACATATTTATTTATAATTTTTAGTGAATGCACTATACTTTTATTATTTAGAAAAAAGGTTGGGGACCCCCTAATAATTTGTGACCAATATTTTATATGTAGATTGATTTCTCCTAAACTTTATCTCGAATGCATTCTCATCACCACTGCTACTACGTGAATATGACAACATATCACAACACTATGGAGACCGAGGCGATTAAAAATCAGATGGCACTTAAGTTAATTTATGATTTGCTGTCTGTCTGAACCAAAGAAATAAGAGCTATATCTGTACCATATTAAATTGCATAGCATATTTTATTGCATTGAATCGCATTGTGTTGAATCAAATCGAATCAAAATCGTATCGCACTGTATCGTAATGGGGTGAATCGTATCGCATCGGTAGCCGCTTCATATGTGACCCTGGACCACAAAACCTACTGAGTATATTTGTAGCAATAGCCAAAAATACATGTATGGGTCAAAATTATTGATTTTTCTTTTATGCCAAAAATCATTAGGATATTAAGTAAAGATCATGTTCCATGAAAACATTTTGTAAATTTCCTACCGTAAATAAAACTTAATTTTTGATTAATATTATGCATTGCTAAGAACTTAATTTGGACATTTTTAAAGGCGATTTTCTCAGTATTTAATTTTTTTGCACCCTCAGATTCCAGATTTTCAATAGTTTGTTTTTTTTGTTCGCCAAAATTGTCTATCCTAACAAACCATACTTTTAATGGAAAGACTGGTTTTTGTGGCCAGGGCACTATGTATCTTTAATGTATCGTATCGTTGGCTGTGCATCGAGATGCGTATCGCATCGGCCTCTGTTACGGAGATGCACATCCCTAATGTTATATCCTTAAGTATGATCTAAAACATTTCACTTCATACTACTTCTGTGACAGAAACCATCACCCATGCTGAAAATGGTGCCTCCACAGACCAGCAGTTCTCAGTAGAGTCAATAGACTCAGCCTCCAATTCGGTTGCCCCCCGGCCCCCCGCACTACGGAGCACGTCTGAGTATCACACCCCGACCAGAAGCAGCCCGCACTACCCCTCTCACCCCCCACCCCTCCGCCGGCTCTCCTCTAACCCCTCTGAGCTGGGACCTGCACGCACACACAGACGAGTGGAAGGTAGGCTATGTAAGAACGCTTTGTTTAGACCCCTTCACACACACACTATTAATAACATGTAAGATTACTTGTCCCCTTTGTAGATGACCAGACTTAAATCATCACTCAGATTCATAGCTAACACTTTGTAATAGCTGTCATTAAAAATATTTTAAAAATATTAAGTTCAAGTTAACTAATGTAGTTAACTAAAGTTGAGAAATGAAATCTTATTGTACAGTGTTACTGGAATGTCATGAAGTTTTAAACTACTGACCTGTATATAAGCTGAAGCATTGTGTTTTTTGTTGATTTATTAATGATAAAGTTGACTAGACTTCATTTTATTTATTTTAAATAGACCTTGTACACTCAGATTTATTAGTAACACTTTATTTTATTTCGGAAGCAATTAATCGATTTTTACAGCTCTATGTTAAACCTTATATCGATATTTCATGTGCCATTAGAAATGTCATTAAACTTTGAATAAGTGGTCACCCTATAAGCTGAAGTACAGTGTATTTTTAAGGATTTAGTAATAATAAAGTGATTTATGGAATCTTATTGAAAGTCAGTGAGCTTTTAGTGTCTGTGCTTGTAGACATTACGCTTGTGTTTGAGCCCTGAAAGCAGAGCAGTTTTATTGTTCACCTTCTTCAGAATGCTTTGGGTCTAGCAATTTGGCTTACACGATCAGTGCTGCTCTTCGGAGACTGAGATCTATTTCTATCGTGGGATAAACACCCATATCAGTTCCGCACAGAGTGCTTGTATGAGGACCAGATGTATTTTCTCTAATCAAATGTCAAGTGACACAATAGGCTTTGATATGGATTAAAGCATGTTAGTGGCTCAGGGGGTCATATTTATTTAAATAGCATCTCGGAGTGGGAGTAATGTTTGGGGTTCAGTTTTATTTTCCATTTTAGAGAGACAGAGTCAAGAACTGTCAAGGAGGGACTGATCCTAGACCAGCACTCCCATTCAAGAAAGCTCATGTTCAGTTTCCCCAAAAAATACAGTGGAGCAAAAAAGTATTTAGTCAGCCACCAATTGTGCAAGTTCTCCCACTTAAAAAGATGAGAGAGGCCTGTAATTTTCATCATAGGTATACCTCAATTATGAGAGACAAAATGAGAAAAAAAAAATCCAGAAAATCACATTGTAGGATTTTTAAAGAATTAATTGGTAAATTCCTCGGTAAAATAAGTATTTGGTCACCTACAAACAAGCAAGATTTCTGGCTCTCACAGACCTGTAACTTCTTCTTTAAGAGGCTCCTCTGTCCTCCACTCGTTACCTGTATTAATGGCATCTGTTTGAACTCGTTATCAGTATAAAAGACACCTGTCCACAACCTCAAACAGTCACACTCCAAACTCCACCATGGCCAAGACCAAAGAGCTGTCAAAGGACATCAGAAACAAAATTGTAGACCTGCACCTGGCTGGGAAGACTGAATCTGCAATAGTTTAGCAGCTTGGTGTGAAGAAATCAAATGTGGGAGCAATTATTAGAAAATGGAAGACATACAAGACCACTGATAATCTCCCTCGATCTGGGCTCCACGCAAGATCTCACCCCGTGTGGTCAAAATGATCACAAGAACTGTGAAAAAAAATCCCAGAACCACACGGGGGGAAACTAGTGAATGACCTGCAGAGACCTGGGACCAAAATAACAAAGGCTACCATCAGTAAAACACTGCGCCGCCAGGTACTCAAATCCTGCAGTGACAGACGTGTCCCCCTGCTTAAGCCAGTAAATGTCCAGGCCCGTCTGAAGTTTGCTAGAGAGCTTTTGGATGATCCAGAAGAGGATTGGGATAATGTCATATGGTCAGATGAAACCAATTTAGAACTTTTTGGTAAAAACTCAACTTTGTTTGGAGGAGAAAGAATGCTGAGTTACTTCCAAAGAACACCATACCTACTTTGAAACATGGGGGTGGAAACATCATGCTTTGCGGCTGTTTTTCTGCAAAGGGACCAGGAAAACTGATCCGTGTAAACGAAAGAATGAAAGGGGCCATGTATCGTGAGATTTTGAGTGAAACCTCTTCCATCAGCAGGGGCATTGAAGATGAAACGTGGCTGGGTTTTTCAGCATGACAATGATCCCAAACATACCGTCCGGGCAACGAAGGAGTGGCTTCGTAGAAGCATTTCAGGGTCCTGGAGTGGCCTAGCCAGTCTCCAGTTCTCAACCCCATAGAAAATCTTTGGAGTGAGTTGAAAATCTGTGTTGCCCAGCGATAGCCCCAAAACATTTACTGCTCTAGAGGAGATCTGCATGTAGGAATGGGCCAAAATACCAGCAACATGTGTGAAAACCTTGTGAAGACTTACAGAAAACGTTTGACCTCTGTCATTGCCAACAAAGGGTATATAACAAAGTATTGAGATGAAATTTTGTTATTGACCAAATACTTATTTTCCATAATTTGCAAATAAATTCTTTAATAAATCCTACAATGTGATTTTTCTGGATTTATTTTCTCATTTTGTCTCTCATAGTTGAGGTATACCTTTGTTGAAAATTACAGGCCTCTCTCATTTTTTTTAAGTGGGAGAACTTGCACAATTGGTGGCTGACTAAATACTTTTTTTCCCCACTGTATATATACGTATTTGAGGCGGCAGAAAAAAGGTATGACATAGATTTAATTACTTTGTGATTATAAAGCCCATAATGCTTTGTTACTGTGTGATGACGCGTATATAATTCACAACATTTTGTTGGGTTTTGACATATAGCATCTACTACTTTCAGTTGTGGGCTCTATTTGATGCTATCATACTATTCTTATTGTTTCTGCAATATGTGGTACATGTATTGTGCACAAAATGAAAATGTTCTGAATAATGTGTTGAATGAATACTGCCTCCCACAAATAAAAATGCATATTTAAATATTGAAAAAATACATAATAAAAATAATGTAAATTTATATAGCACACTATTATCATATATATATAATATTTTACAAGAATTTTAGTGAGTGCAACTGTAGGTATCATCTTAACTTTTCCATTTTTTTTTACTTGAATTTTGTCTGAAAAAGACCAACTTTCTACATTAGTAAGAATGACTTCCTACTACCTACCTCAATCTATTTTAGATTTTATTTAATTAATTCCTTTTTTTAATATTACTATTATTATCTTAAATACTAAAAAAAGTTTTTTTTCCCCCCGTTTATTCCTTTTTATTTAAATTTTGTCTGGAAAAATTCATTTTATGAGTGAAAAAAGTGACCTGATCATCCTGTTATTCTCTATGCATACACAAAAATGAACATGCTGTGCACAGTATACATACTAGATACTGCAGAAATAAGTATGTTTGAATGCTTCTTTGAACAGAGCCATGCATTTTGTAATGCATATATATTACAAATTATAATAAATTCATCTGAATGTGTAAATAAACCTTTTTGTAGTTTCCAAATTTATTAGCCATAACTACATTGTTTTTTTGGTCGTTTTCTAGCTGCTAGCTCAACCACTGGGCCTGATCATCGAGCAACAGAGAAGGATCCGACCAAAACGTCTAGTAAAAGTCCATCATCCTGGAGTATAGAGGAAGTGATGCAATTTGTGCGTGATGCTGATCCACAAGCACTGGGCCCACATGCAGAGCTATTCAGGAAACACGTGAGATACGATTTTCTGGATTTCTCGTGTTTTTTTGCACTTTTTCAGAACAAGATTTCCGAGTAGTTTTTTTAACAGATTGATTGTTTTGCTTTTCCACAGGAGATTGATGGCAAGGCCTTGATGCTTTTACGGAGTGACATGATCATGAAGTACATGGGGCTGAAACTGGGTCCTGCTCTTAAACTTTGCCATCACATTGAGCGACTCAAACAGGCAAAATAGTAGCTGGATCCACTAGAGGGCAAAGGAGGAAAACGCAGGTTCTCTACATTTCAGAGTCAAACCACAGACTTCACTCAAGATACATGGATATTTATTACGTGTGACATTGATGGTCAAAGGTCCAACATATTGACCTACTTCAGCTGTACTCATTCCTGCTGGTTCAAATGGTGGGGGAAAAAACAGACCAGCCAAATATTTTCATTTTTGTGGCAAATGCAAAAATTAACATCACCAGATTGACTTTTCAAAACGACCTAACTTTGCATGGACATTGTATACAACCATTGTGTACAAGAATGTTCACTGGCTCTCATCTAGGGAAAAAAATTCAGTGTAAAACTGCAGCTACAGACCTCAGTACCTCAGCGATACGATGCTCTGCGTTTACAGACAATGGTAGAAAGCTGAATTCCAAAGGATTTCACTGTGTTGTTTATGTATTGTTTCTGGTACTGGTTGTTCCAGTTCATTTTCCATGTTCATTTTCCACTGTATTTCACACTTTGTTTATGTCTGATGAAGATGTATTTGAAATACACTATGGACATTGACTATGAAGGGTTTTGGTGCCAGTTAATCAAATTTCACCATTTGGCATAGTGTTTATTTAATTGGAGTTATTTTCAGTTGTTGTTTTTTTAATCTTTCCTGTGACATGAATGGAAATACACATTCAAAACATATTTCAAAATGTTCTGCTGTTTCATAAAGTAACAGAGAAAAATAAAAATGTGATATTTAATTTGTGATATAAACCAAAAATGGCTTTATGGTCTATAAAAGGCACCAATTTTAAAAGCACAAAATTTTACTTCTGACTGTTAGTGAAAATTTCATTACTATTGCTGTTTATCTCAAGATAATTACTCAGGACTCCTGTACAATATGTTTTCATTTATTCATATTTTGTTAAAACAGGCATGATGTCTTTTCCCTCTAAAAACTGACTATATTAATGTCCACACCAGCACTTCAGGTGACCCATGAAGTGGACGTAATGTCACATGGTCCTGAAATTCAGAGGTTTATCTGCATGCTGAATGATGTACAGAGCATGCAGCAATCCCGGATATGTATGTGGTTCTTTTTATGTGTGTATTATACAAATGTGTATTTAGTTCAGTATTCTGTCCTTCAGTGCATTTTTTTTTTTAATAGTTAGAAAGTGTCGCCTTTTTTGTTTATATCATTGATAATGGATTTTGTGTCTTAGGGGATGGAGCTTTTTGTTATGATTCACATTTATATACATACATTTTTAGCTCCTTTTAGATACACTGTATTTACTTTGCTCTTATACTCAGGTTGAAATATTTTGTATTTACTTCCTTGAACACTTTTCTACTATTTGAATAAATAATTGCATTTATAAAGTTGTCATTTTCACCATATTTTCAGTGGAAAGGTGCATTACCTCATTAAATATGCTTATAAAAAAACTTGACATATATATATATATATCTAGTAGTAGTCCAACATTTGAAGTGGATCTAAATTCATCAAACTTTTCCTAAAACAATAACGGTTTTAGACACTTCGGTTTTGGATCCACTTCAAATTTTACTATTGTATAGAATATATAGATATATATATATACCCTGAACAAAATTATAAACGCAACACTTTTGTTTTTGCCCCCATTTTTCATGAGCTGAACTCAAAGATCTAAGACTTTTTCTATGTACACAAAAGGCCTATTTCTCTCAAATATCATTCACAAATCTGTCTAAATCTGTGTTAGTTAGCACATCTCCTTTGCTGAGATAATCCATCCACATCACAGGTGTGACATATCAAGATGCTTATTAGACAGAATGATTATTGCACAGGTGTGCCTTAGGCTGGCCACAATAAAAGGCCACTCTAAAATGTGCAGTTTTATCACACAGCACAATGCCACAGATGTCGCAAGTTTTGAGGGAGCGTGCAATTGGCATGCCGACTGCAGGAATGTCCACCAGAGCTGTTGCCCGTGAATTGAATGTTCATTTCTCTACCATAAGCCGTCTCCAAAGGCGTTTCAGAGAATTTGGCAGTACATCCAACCGGCCTCACAACCGCAGACCACGTGTAACCACACCAGCCCAGGACCTCCACATCCAGCATCTTCACCTCCAAGATCATCTGAGACCAGCCACCCGGACAGCTGCTGCAACAATCGGTTTGCATAACCAAAGGATTTCTGCACAAACTGTCAGAAACCGTCTCGGAATCTCATCTGCATGCTCGTCGTCCTCATCGGGGTCTCGACCTGCCTGCAGTTCGTCGTCGTAACCGACTTGAGTGAGCAAATGCTCACATTCGATGGCGTCTGGCACTTTGGAGATGTGTTCTCTTCACGGATGAATCCTGGTTTTCACTGTACAGGGCAGATAGCAGACAGCATGTATGGCGTCGTGTGGGTGAGCGGTTTGCTGATGTCAACGTTGTGGATCGGTTGGGCCCATGGTGGCGGTGGGGTTATGGTATGGGCAGGTGTATGTTATGGACAACGAACACAGGTGCATTTTATTGATGGCATTTTGAATGCACAGAGATACCGTGAAGAGATCCTGAGGCCCATTGTTGTGCCATTCATCCACGACCATCACCTCATGTTGCAGCATGATAATGCACGGCCCCATGTTGCAAGGATCTGTACACAATTCCTGGAAGCTGAAAACATCCCAGTTCTTGCATGGCCAGCATACTCACCGGACATGTCACCCATTGAGCATGTTTGGGATGCTCTGGATCGGCGTATACGACAGCGTGTTCCAGTTCCTGCCAATATCCAGCAACTTCGCACAGCCATTGAAGAGGAGTGGACCAACAATCCACAGGCCACAAAAAAAAAAACTTGATCAACTCTATGTGAAGGAGATGTGTTGCACTGCGTGAGGCAAATGGTGGTCACACCAGATACTGACTGGTTTTCGGACCCCCCCCCGGACACCCCAATACAGTAAAACTGCACATTTTAGAGTGGCCTTTTATTGTGGCCAGCCTAAGGCACACCTGTGCAATAATCATGCTGTCTAATCAGCGTCTTGATATGCCACACCTGTGAGGTGGATGGATTATCTCGGCAAAGGAGAAGTGCTCACTAACACGGATTTAGACAGATTTGTGAACAATATTTGAGAGAAATATGCCTTTTGTGTACATAGAAAAAGTCTTAGATCTTTGAGTTCAGCTCATGAAAAATGGAGGCAAAAACAAAAGTGTTGCGTTTATAATTTTGTTCATTGTGTGTGATATATATATATATATATATACACACACACACATAATTTACCAATGTTGTTTATATTATATTTCTGTTATTAATGAATGATATAATTATTGCATTTTAGTACCTTGAATTGGCAGCTATAGATTTCAGTTTAACTTAATTTAACTTTTGTATATTCTAACAGAATGTATATTCATTTATAATAATCAATATTAGGACTAAAGATGAATATAACTTGCCAAAATCATGGATCCTGTCTGGTTTCATGGGTGAGTTTATCATGTAGTCCCATGAGAAACCTTTTCGTTTGTCACATAAAGGGGGAAGACCAGTCTCTGTGGGCGACACAATGACTTTGACTGTTTGAGTTGGGCACACACTCTTGCCATTGTAGTCCTCATACTTTGAATGTGTGATGTTGTTTCCATTGCCTTTATGTATTGTCCATGTGTTTCGTCCATTTTGAAGTCTACAATTAGAGCATACCACAGACAGATCCAGTGCTGAGTTTGGTGAAGCAGATAAAACATATTCCCGCTTAGTTTGGGTTGACTTAAGTGAGAGGCCAAGCACCTCATCCTGAGAGACTGATGGTGTATGCGGAAATACAGGGCAGGCCGTGCTTCTGGTGCTTTTGTCAATCATAGAACCACTTTCAGAGGTTTTAGTAAAAGTTTTTGAGTCTAAGTCTAAACTCTGAGGAATTTGGATGGGGATAGGGATTGGTATGGGTAACGGGACCACAAATGGATAAGGGACCAACAAGGTTGCTGGTGGGATCAGTGAGGCCATTGGTGTGCTAGTGGGCTGAACAATTTCACGTGGCAAGAAGTTTGAAGGTAAAGAGATTGGTTGGTCTGGACCAGTCATCTGATACTCTGCTGAAGCGCAATTGCTCAGAGATGGTCTTAGATCTTGCAAACATGTGGCAGTTCCATGGCTTTGAAACACTGGTGCTTCTGTGTGGTAAACCAAAGCTTCTGGTTGACTCAAAAGCAGGTTTTCAAGTAAAGTGCTTATCTGAATATTGGCAAATGGACAAGAGCGTAAAGAAGGTGGAAGTTGGGAGTTTAAATGCCCATCCAGTACCAGTGGCATGGAGACTGTGCTTGAAGCAGGCAAGATCAAGGGAGACAACCCTGTCTCACCAAGTTGAGGTGGCAAACCCCCAGCAAACTGAAGATTAACAGGAAGTACAGCGGGCCTATTTTCAAGAAAGACTGACTGCAAAAAAGATGTGGCCACTTTGAGAGCAAGATTCACTGAGTGTTCATTAGAAGGATTAAATTCAGGTGAAGGTTTTCTTGTTTGTTCTTTGGAATAGAGATTAGAACAGCCTGATCCATTGCCATCTGGCATTTCTGTGTTGGCCCCTTGAATGGTGTTCTATATTTTTAAAACTTAACCTCCTTTTTTTTTTTTTTTTTTTTGGTCCACCATTGTAGACCCTTAAGACCTGAAGGTTCCACTCAAACAAAATATGGCACAAAGCCCTTCCAGAACAGTCCTTTATGTGGGCCCTAGTTTTTTCCTGGTTTGAAAAAAGAGGTATTTGACATCAAAATAATGTTTGGGTGTTGTTCCTGTTAATCATTTGACTTCCAATAAGTGATTGCAAATGGATGGGTTATTCCAAGCACAATATAAACAGCAAAATAATTTATAGATTCTGCTTTTGATGATGAAATTGTTAAACTAAAGAAACAAACAAACAAAAAACAAAAAAAAAAATAAACAAAATAACAAAAAAAAAAAAAAAAAAAAAAAAAAAAAAACAAAAAAAAAAAAAAAAGAAAAAAAAAAAAGAAGAAAAAAAAAAAAAAAAAAAAAAAAAAAAAAAAATTCTCAAAAGACCAGCAAAGTACTTTTTACTTTGTTGAGTGAAAAATGTCTCCAAGATATTGTCTACCTTACTAAGTCACCCTGAGGTCTAGCAAGGTTAATCCAAAATAAATAGCAAATCTCTTTAGGACACACAAAAAGCCTAAACATTTCATACATCCATCTTACTCAGAAACAACTGGTGGTCATTATAACTACAGACAAAAATAATATAAATGTGAGTTTGAGAATCAGGGAACAAATTTATTGGAAAAAGAAGCCATCAATTGATGCTTCCAGAGGATTTTGGGATAGTTTAATTTGGTCATTTATTCAGATTAAGTGGTTATTTACTGATAATCTTCACCTCCAGTGAGCTGCTGAGTCAGCTGAACTCAACTCACTCTTGAACTAAAGGTTCAGATCATCAGATGGGTTTGAAGAAAGGTAAGGGTGAGTAAATCAGTAAATTTTCATTTCTGCCTGAACTATTCCTTTAAAGGCAGCTCTGTGGATCCGGAAAGATTTCACAACCCTGACCACAAATACTCTAACAACAGTGCAATAAATTCTGTACAACTGCAACCTTGATACATGCTATTTCAACACTAACACACTCCAAATTTTCCCCCCTCCCTCCCTCTTAGGTGAGCATATTAGTTTCCATGTTGGATAAGCAAAAACAGTCTCATTTCCCCCTCTTCGAATTTGGTGTCCCAGTGGAGTAGGGTATCAGCCCAGGGTAATAGGCCTATATGCCAATAATTTGAGGAAAAATGCAATATTTCATTAGTTGAAGGGTCTGCATTGCATCTGTCTTTGGAGAAAACACAAAGACACATCAACACATACAGGCACAATCGACGCCAACAAACTCCCAAATAATTTGGCCAATTTCCACTACAAAATTAATGTAATATGTAAATCAAGATGATGAAAGTAGCTCACATATGCATACTGCCTAAACCATCATTTGTCCGGCTGTAGGCCTATTGATATTTTTCACGAATTAAAGGAAACACACTGAGAAAATCAATACTCTATAATATTATGTTAACTATAAAAAGCTTCTTGTTAAACATTAAATTTATAAATACCTAAATACTTACTCAACAGAGCTGGTAGTTACTGATTCCAAATTTAACAATTACAAAAAAAAATTGTAAGTCCAGATAACGTAATCCACACCCACATAACATTACACAACATCTAATAGGGTTGTACAATGTAATTCAGGACCTGCCCTGAAACGCGTTTATCACATTGATTTAAATAGGAAAATCTTGTACCATAATGATGTAAAATACAAAGAGTAATAAAATATATTCCATTCAGTGTTATTAACAACATGAAGTTGTATTAAGCATTACATCAAGGTTTCCCAAACTGGAGTTCTTGAAGGAACTGCAAGGGGTTGTGATTTAAGAAAAGCTACAATTTAATCATAAATCATTAAATTAAATCAAATAATTTTAAATACATCAAATTTCAAACACCTCAAAAAAGTAATGTGTTATGTTTACCTGCATGCCTATGGCCATTCACAATGTCAAGAACTGGGACATGCAAATGTGATACGTAATTATTAAAATATTTATTTTTTAAATCTCAGGTGTACTAAAGGAGTTCCCTTGATTATATTTCACTTTTTTAACTTCAGTTAATGTGTAACGCTTATTTTGTTTACTGTGTGGAGACGTGCTGATATCGCGTTTGGTCTCGTTCTGTATCGCGTTATCTTGTCAGTGTCTGCGCTTGCTTGGCTATTTGTTGTGGAGAAAATAAGGAAAGTGTGTCCTGCTGAATTAATTTAGTATTTTGTTAGATTGGTATAAAAAAGCTTAGTTTACCGCGGTAGCGGTCGTGTGACGGCCTCCTCGTGGTAAGACCGAAGACTTTACCGTGCGACTCCACCGGGCAGGGACAAGTATCAAAGGATAAGTATCGCTTTTTATTTATCCTATTTCCTATTACTTGTTTCACTTCTGTTTCAGTTTTTATAACCATTTCTTACTATGTGTAAGTAAGTTGTTGTTTTTTAGCATGTGTGTTATTTTTTAGGATTACTGATAAACTACTGTCATTTGATTTGTATTATTTGTATTTGTTATTTATTTTAATTTTTACTTACATTATGTCTGTATAGGTCTTTTATTAAATTTTAGTTTTATTTAATTTGAGTTATTTTAATACTTCAACAAACTAAATGGAAATGAAATAATATATATATTGAATTTATAAATGTGTATGTCTATATATATATATTTATGTATGTGTGTATGGTTGTACATACACATATGTAGTTGTTTTTTTGGTGTTTGGCTTAGTGTTATGTTAGAATCATTATCATACTCTTATACCTTTTGTTCTTTAATATTTTGAATTGTTTTTAGCTTTATTTTTGTTTTTCATTTAAATGTTAAGTTTTGAAATTTTGTTGTATGCATTTGTCATTTTTATTTAATTTCTTTATTTTTAAAATGTGTATAAGTAGTATCCTTAAAAAGCTTCTGCCTTAGTTTGTGATATCATGAACCCTAAAATGTAAATTTTCAAATGCTGTGTAGCCTCCTGACTTATGACTGATCTCTGTGTGAATGTCCACAAAACTGGACTTTGTGAGTATATAAGTGGCAGACTATTTTAGAAAGGAAAATGTCAAAGATGAAAAAGAGGAATTCGAGTAATAATCAATAATTTATTGATATTGTTGAATAATATGTAATCATGTAATCTATACAACAAGTAACTGTAGTCTGATTACTAGTATTTTAAAATATACTCCAATTACAAGTAGGCTACTTAATTTTTGGAATCTGATTATGTAGCCTAATCCAAATTAGGCTAGGCCTAGGCCTACTTGTAATCAGTTAGCTCTGCTTCTACAGTGAGACTCCCAGAAGGAGCCACATAAGGCTCTTTTATAACCATTAAACATTTATTTTGTAATTATTTATACAAATTATTAATACTTAGTACCGCCTCAACACCACGACTGAATCTACAGAGTGACCGATGTCATTCCATTTTTTTAACGAATCACAAACATACAGCGCAAACAATGTAGTCTTATTACCAAATGAACAATTTTAATGATACATTCCCTTTTAGTGAGTCAAAAAACATAGCCTACCGCACTGAATCAAAGACATTTCTTTTTTTCAGGTTTTTAGTAAATCGCTTTCGAATAAACTTTCTTTAAAAGGGGTCATATGATGCTTTTTTAAAGATCATTATTTTGTGTATTTGGTGTAAGAGGATATGTTGACATGCTTTAATGTTCAAAAAACACAATGTTTTTCAAATACTGTACATTATTGTAGGTCCTCTATGCCCCGCCTCTCTCAAAAACATAGTTTTCAACAAAAGCCCCTCCTTTGACAAGCGCAGTCTGCTCTGATTGGCCATTCATCCCACCCAGTGTCTTGTGAGTGCCCAACAACGCCCCTTACCATAATCGCACTTTATCTTTTCACAATAAAGTAAGACAGAGCCGAAAGGGAACATAGTCACGGACAGACACAGTGAGGAGGCTGTATGGTTTGCAGTACACAACCACGGTTAAGAACGTTGTGACCGTCTCTCTCTCTCTCTCCTCTTCTCTCTCCTCTCTCACACACACACACACACACACACACACCACATGCGCAACACTCCACCATGGAACAGTCAAGCAATATTAAACTACTACAAAACGTCGCTGATCGCCCCAGATTGTCATAGCAAAGTCAGATTTACCTCCTCTCCTAGGTTCACGAAACCTTCGTCCATAAAATGCATTGCTGTTCTGTTGTATGTGATCTTAAAGATTCCTAAATGCATATACTTTCGGAAGGCTAAATAAAGTGCTTTTGTTTTCGCATTGAAACACACAGCGTCTCCATGACATGCTGCATCAACACTAACTGCTGTTACTGCAACCACGCCTTCTTTCTTTGCGTGCACATTTGGGCGGCATTATGCTCATATTTCCACATAGTGAGGTAGATATGTGGGGGCGTGTTAGAACGAGCCGTTTTAGGGGGGCGTGGCAAGTCTTAACTTTGATAAAGAATATCTCTTTGGTTTTGAGACTTAGTCTTTGCAACTTCAGGGATCTTATCTATGCACAATCAGCTTGTAACACTCTAAAGAGAAAGGAAAACTTGAAATCGCATCATATGACCCCTTTAAGTGAAGTTTCGCAGGCGAAATCCGAACATTTTCCGCCTTCTAAATTTCTCTATACATCAACCTTACAGCTGAAGGCTGACGTTGTGTGTCCAATACCTCATGAAGTGGCTACAAACGAGGAAGGCTATTTCTCGATTAACTCCATGAAATCGCTTCACCCTCCTGTCAAAGCCGCTTAACCTTCTATGTAAATCTCATCCTGGTCTACCTGTAGCTTCACTGTGCAGCTGGAGAAACAGGTGCCACAAATAGTTAAAAAGACCGGCACAAGATGCGCCTTAAACGTTCAATGGTTCTATGTATGAAGGAAAATGCATAGGCCTACTTGAGACATAATCATTTAGCGTTTCTGTGAAAAATATGTTTCATGGAGAATAGCCTCCTCTTGTGGCGTTTTTCGAAATTTCAATCAGGTCTTAGTCCATAGAGCAAAAAGTTTCAATTCCATTATGTTTTGTTATGGTTCAGAATGAGTAAACATTCTCATTTTTCTTTGTATAAGTACACAACTAGAGAGGTTGATTTTGTGCGTAACCGGCTGTTTTATTTTACAATTTCTCAGGGCTTTATAAGTGGAGGCTCAAATTGACTCGCAGGCTATTTGTTATGTAATACATTTATGTTAAATTCATTGTGACTGCTAAGTATAACGTTATAACTCACGTCGGAATATTTTAACTAATTGTGTAGCCTACATACATTTTGTGATATTGCTACAACTTAGCATTTATGACACAACAATATTTAGGCCTACCTGTCTCTGAAAAAGACAATAATTAAAAAAAAAGTGCTTTATCTTAACTTAGAATTTTGATTCTACAAGCTGTGTAAGAGGTTTACATTTTGACATGTATGAAATTCTCTCAAGTCGAGTGCTCGTACAGTAAACATGTAAATCATACTTCAGGCATCCAGATATTTTTCAATGCAGTCACATTTATTGGCTTTCTCTATGCACAGTTACTAGCAGTCACTTGAGCTGGCAAGAAATGGTTCAAATTTACAATGGAATTCCCACAATGTTTACTAAAAAATAAATACCGGTCTGAGAGGACTGAGAGAGTCGCACAGCTCAAAAATATACAAAGGCTTGGAATTAATGTAAACTTTTAAAACATTTTAAAAAATGAAACGGTGCCTTTTCCCTTTTCTCATTTCAACATGTTTATACAAAAATACAAAATGGATTCAAATCTCTTGAAGTGAAGCATGTATGCAGAATGAGATTTGCTTCCTGCTTATTGTAACTGAATGAGATGCATCTTATCATTAGACATTTTCATTTTAACCCTAATTTTTTATTTCTTCAATTCATTTTTTATATATTTTTTTCACACAAATACACATTTAAAACCCTTTGGCAAAAAAAGAAGAAGAAGAAAAAAAGACTGTGCTTCTCCATTAATGCAGAGAAAATCAGCAAAAGGTGTCTAGAAAAATTAAAATCAGAGAAATTGTCTAAGATGGATTATGATGATAAAAGAAAACCAATAAAATAACTCTACTCTGTAGTGTCTTTTTGTTTCCTGTTACACTTTTGTTCTTTATTGATATGATCATTTTCGTATAGTAACTTGTGCCAGTTTAAAACAGTCCAAAGCTGTATTTGAGGTAAAATAACTATGATACAGATAACTTTGTGATTTCCCTTCATTTTTTTCTTTAATCTTTTGCAAATAAGGCCTAAACTGACTGGTTAGCTTCACTACAGTACAGGTGACTAGGTTGATACTTCAAATGTGGCTACTGTTGTGAAAATAGAAACAAAAGACAATCATTGCTACATATCCGAATTTTTGAGTTGTCACGAGTGTTGTTTTCATGACTGCAATTGTATCACAAGCACAGAGGGAAAAGTATGAAAAGAAAACTGATGATATCAATGACATTTCCCCCCTAATGGCAACAATGACAGAATATGGCCTGGGTATAGAATTCAAAGCACCAAAACGTTTAACTACAGTCGTTTAACACACAGTCGTTTAAGCTTATTTGTTGAGAATGCAAATTTACAGCTAATTTAGAAATGTTTACAAGTTCTGTATCTTCATCATTGGCTGATACACCCCTGATATGAAATATTTTTTTCTTATTTTATTTAAATAAAGCTTTATAATTATTCTTTTCCAAATGTATTAACAAAATAATTCTCTGGATAAAATATCCCATAATTAAAAATATTTTTCTATGAAATGTTGCAATCTAAAAGAAGATTTCATAGATTTAGTTCTAGTACGTGGACACAAAGGAGAAAAAAAGTAGTCTGTACTTCCAAAATTCTGTAGTTATAAAGCAAAGCTAATTGCAACAACCATTAGACAGGGTTGTATTAAAGGAGAAATAAGACGTGGCACACTGCAGCTCCTACTTTATGAGAAAATATCTGTTAGTTCTGTTAGTGTCTCAGAATATCCTGGAAGGTTTCTCTACCGGTATAAAAAAAAAATCCAATTCTCAAACCTCTTGTACAGTACACGACAAATCAATGACAGTTCAGAATAAAGGCTGAAATATTATGTCAATCATCTATAAATATACAGATGAGCAATGAACCACTGCTGCTTTCTCGCAGTCATTTTATCTATATCCCAGAGATTGAGATATAAATCAGTATGACATTACATTAATCCCTAAATATAATTCTATCATAATTTAAATAAAATGGCCCCGTATTTATGCCTCAGTCTGTTCTTTCAAAACTCGGCTGTACACAAATAGTGCTTCATTAGATTAGATTGTCCAGTTTCTCCACTTACAGGAAAGAGCTCAAACTGTGTATACAGTGATGTAAAACTGCAAATTTCAACAAATCCCACACATTTTGTACACTTACTGAACAGAGCACATACTCAACAAATTCAAGTGAAGGTGGAC
This sequence comes from Sinocyclocheilus anophthalmus, assembly GCA_018155175.1. Lineage (NCBI taxonomy): Eukaryota > Metazoa > Chordata > Actinopteri > Cypriniformes > Cyprinidae > Sinocyclocheilus > Sinocyclocheilus anophthalmus. The sequence continues at coordinate 199,291 of JADLZN010003259.1, forward strand.
ATACATTTTACGTGGAGATGTGACATGTTCTGGTGTTTTATTGCATGCTGTACAAAGGATGAAGAAACTGAATTATGGCCACAGTGAAAGAGCGTTCTTCAGAGACGGATGACCAAAAATCGATCTTTTCACAGCATGTCACCTTCCCTTCAGTGGCACAGTGTAGGCTTGACAAATCTAGCTAATTCCTATGAGTTTTGAACTCAGAGAAGACCTCCAACTCTGAGGAGTTTCACTTTAAAAGTGAATCCATTCTTCTTCAAATTAACAGTACACTTGATTTTAAGGGTATTCACAGAATACATTGAGATTGAGGTCCTCATTTCTTATGCAGTCACAAAAATCTTCCATGTTGGTTGGTTAAGTAAATATATATGATGACACCTGAAAATTGTGACAAAAATACACAACCCAATTTGGGTCTTTGAAGAAAAGGCAAACTAAACACGGGTAAAAAGGATTAAATTAGTTTTCGTAACAGTTGTTGGAATGCTGTTTGACAGTTTGAGATTCAGACAGCATGAAGGTTCTGAAAAACACACATACTGTACGTTCCATTACATTTCACTAAACTAAAACTGGATAACTTTGTCCACTTGCCTTGTTATTTAACAGTACATCCAGGTTGTATATTTCAAGGTATAATTACCCAAATTAAGAGCAAAAGAACTGATGGTTTTGCAAACCAGTCTACTAGAACCATGTTCATAACAGTTCTAGCTTTCTTTTTCTCAGAAATCTTTCCCCTTGCACACCCTGCTAAGAATGGCCATGGTGCGATTGTCCTTAGAGAAGCATCCACATATTTGTGTAAATTTGTGATGGATGATGGAAATAGAATTTTCTATATTAAAAAGTTACCTTTCAATACCTTGTTGAAGAACTAATTTCACCTTCTCATTTTGTGAGCATACAAGTGTGCGATTATGATGAAAATCATAGCTCTCAATGATAAAACATAATACAAAAGGAGCTTAAAGAAATCAATGTGTTTTTTCAAATCACAAACATCAGGGGTTAAAACTAAGATAGATCATAATGTATACAGCACTCTCATACAGTTCAAATAGAATGTTTTTGTATTATAAAATATTTATAATTTTGCTAAGTGGTAAAAAAAATTATTATACCACTAAGAGGAGCGATCATCGTGTGGACTTCCATCTGAGTTCTCAGTCTCTCCCTCTGATATGGCCTGCATTGGGGCAGTGTACAGCCGACTCCGCGTGCTATAGCGACTGCTGTTTGCCGCAGGTGGAATTCTGGAACGTCCCTGTCTGGAGGCAGCTGACATGGTAAGTGTTTTTGGGGAGAATCCTTCACTGGAGGGGAATTGGCTTGGAAGTGGATCTCCACTGCTAGTGGACTCCTGGAGGGGTAAGGGGGGCTCCTCTGTTTGCCTTGCAGCCTCTAATAGCAGCTCTTCTTGAGTCTTGGGTGTGATGGGGCTCTTGAGGATCTCCGTAGCAGACATGCGGTAACTTGAGTCTGAGCGACTACCCTTCTTTAGCAGCAGGAGTTTGAACTCCTCACTGGATGTACTGGACTTTTTGGCACTCCTGTAGATGGGTCCTGAGGCTCGCTGAGAGCTGTTTGAAGGGACTGAGGCAGCAGGGGTGACCGGGCATACAGTAGGATAGCTGACTGGGGCGGTTGCAGGTGCTACTCCAGGCCGACTTTTTCCACTCATCTCCCCCGAGTCTTTACGTCCCAGCACTTTCCTTTTAGATCTGCAATCATTTGGTTGATAATCATTTGGTGTATTTCGGTCACATAAAAGTTTCAATGATTGCATGAAATATCATCCTAACACCTGAAAATTGTGACAAAAATACACAACCCAATTTGGGTCTTTGAAGAAAAGGCAAACTAAACACGGGTAATGATTGCATGAAATATCATCTAATGTCACATCATAAGACACATAGAATGAAAATGTGGCACTTGAATGTGAAACAGTCATGCTTACCTGTGTATCATGGCAAACAGATCTTCAGTTGTGCGTAGTTTGTTGGGGGATGGGAAAGCATTATCATCATCAGGTTTAGAGTCATCAGTCAAAGGAGAGGTTGAATTGTCACTGGGAGTTGATTCTGTCAACATGCAAAGCATTCATACATCAAGCTCAATTAGCTCTTGAAATAAAGCTATGCATTCAACAGCTTGAATGTGAAATCAGTCTAGTAAAAAAATCATGTTGAGTCTGACCAATATGTCAGTTTTACTGACTGATCTGCTCCAACAATTCCTATAGTACAGTTGGAATAGTGGCCGGTAGAGGTGAAATAAAAACAATCACCAACTCTGCATGGTGTCATGTGACTATGTTATGCACAGGATTGGGGAGTAATGAATACATGTAATGTCGTTACGTATTTAAAACAAAATATGAGTAACTGTATTATGCTGTAGTTACATTTTAAGTGATTACTTTTCAATTAAATTCATTTATTTAATTTAATATTAAAGTAAAATATTTGTCTGTAAAAGTTATTGTTTTTCTATATTTGTAACATATGGTTGTCATGACTGCTAAGGTGAGGAGCGAGGAGACGTAGGAGTTACACCACATAAGAGTCTTTAATAAACCAAATCACAGGAAAAACAGGGCACGCAGGAGACACACATAGCACCAATTGACGTATAACACCGGACAGGAAACAAGAGGCAGAATACACATTCAATTCTGAACTAAACGAGGGAATTAATGAGACACACCTGAGATCAATCAAACACAATCAGAACAGTAACAGGAAGATAACCAAATAAGGGCATGCACACACGAGGGAATACTAGGTCAATGGGAGCACATGGGGAGCAAAACACACACAGACAGTCCATATTTCTGACATATCGCCCCTCCCGGAAGGTGCGTCCTCGTGCTGAAGTAACAACAGAAGGAGGGACGGGTGGGAACTTGGGAGGAGGCTCAGGAGGGGGATGGACAACTGGGAGGGGGCCGGCAGACAGAGTCCAGGGAGGTGACGATGGAGGGAGGAGCCAAGGAGGAAACAGGAGGAGCCAGTGCGGATCAGACGGAGGGAGGAGCCAGGGAGAAGACAGGAGGGACTTGGAGCATGCGCAGCCATAACGGCGACCCACGGTGGAGACGACGGAGGGAGGAGGCCATTGTGAAGGAAGGGCTGACGACTCCAGGGGGCCAACCAACAGCGGCGGAGCAGGTGGCGGAGGAGGCGGAGACGGAGAGCCGATGAGCCAGGGTGACGAGGAGGATCTGGAGGGCTCGAGGTGGAACTGATGGCTCTGGCGATCGATGCGGAGACAGGGATCCGGAAGGCCGCGGTGGAGCCGGAGCGACAGAGGAGCAAGGTGGAGCCGAAGAGAAGGAGGAGCATGACAGAGCCAGAGGGACGGGGTGCAGCCGGAGGAGTGGAGTCCCGAGGCAACGGATGGTCGATGGCAGACCAAGGCGGAGCCGGAGGGATAAGGGAGCCCGGTGGAGCCAGTAGACTGATGGGCCATGGCGGAGAGGAGGGAGCTAGGAGCCACGGTGGAGCCGACGGGCCGAGGCGGAGTCTGGGACTTAGAGACTGGAGGCGGAGTCAAGGGAAACGCCAGCCACGGCGACACTGGAGGATGGCAGCCCCGCAGAGCTCGCACTGCATAGATGGTGGGCTGAGGGCGAGCAGAGGGGCTGTCAGACGACAGTGGTGGAGGAGGCAGGAGCGGGAGGGAGGGCGGGCATTTCTGAGCCTCCGGGCTCTCAGGGCTGCACTTGGGAACAGAAGCCCTCTCTGGGCTGGACAGGGAAACAGGAGCCCCCTCTGGACTGGACGGGGAACAGGGCTAAACTCAGGAATGGGAGGGACAGAGGTCACAGACGGAGGAGGGAGGAGAGGGGGCAGGTCGGTATACAAGTCAATAAGGTCTCCTTCCTCTTTCCATTTACCCAGATCAATTCTCAGCTCACCCTCAGCCACAGTGCAGTGGGCGGAGCTCCACTCCGCAATCTCACTGGCCACGGCTTTCTCCCTCGTGGCAGGCATTGTAGCCGGCTCTCGCACCTGGTCTGACGATCCGGGAGGCTCTGGCGACATGGGTGGGGTGTTGGTGGTGATCTTCAGCTCTGTCGCACTCCTTGGCGATGTCTCGTTGGTCGCGATGGGCTCTGGCTCTCTGTCAGTGGTGGGCTCAGGCTCTTGCTCCACGCAGCAGGGTGATGGTGGGCTTGGCTGTGGGTCTGGGTGTGTTTTGGTTCGGGGTAGATGCTTTCCAGAACCGATGATGCCTCCCTCCGTGTTTCCATGGGGGAACACGGGAACAAAAAAAACACTGTCAAAACACGGAACAAAAGAGGGGAAGCACGCCCACTAAATTATTTGTAGGTACGGTGGTCTGTCACGACTGCTACGGGAGGAGCAGAGACGTAGAGTTACACCCACAAGAGTCTTTAATAATCAATCACAGGGAAAACGGGCACGCAGGACACACATAAGCACCAATGCCGTATAACCCGGACAGGAACCAGAGCGAATACATTCATCTTGAACTAAAAAGAGGAGGATGAATGAGACACACCTGAGACAATCAAACACATCAGAACAGTAACAGGAAGATAACCAAATAAGGGCATGGCACACACGAGGGAATATTAGGTCAATGGGGCACATAGGGAGCAAAACACACCAGAACAGTCCATATCTGACAAAAAAAAGTTGGTTTTAAAGATTTAAGAAATAGTTCACCTAAAAATGAAAATAGCCATTATTTACTCAACCTCAGGTTGTTCCAAACCTGTATAAGTTTCATTCTTATGTTGAACACAAAAAAATATATTTTGAAGAACCAAACAGTTGTTGGTCCCCATTGACTTCCATAGGGAAAGAAATACTATGGAAGTCAATGGGGACCATCAAGTGTTTGATTACCAGCATTTTTCAAAATACCTTCTTTTACAATATGTCCAAATTACGAACGAAAACAATACAGGTTTGGAACGACATGTGGGCGAGTAAATGATGACAACATTTTCAGTTTTGGGTGAACTATCCCTTTAAGCAATATCTTTTGAAGAAGAAGAGTGCTGCTTTCCTGAATATTAGCACAATTCCAAAATGTCATACTGACTATATCCAATTCAAAAACAATAAGTTAATATTAAGTGACACATTAAAAAACAGCCTGAATAGCCCTCCTTGTTGGCAGAAGCAATTTAGAGTAGCTACACCCACCAATGTCTGGACATTACACAAGATGGATGTTTAGGAACAGTAGCAGTGGTGTACGGAGTAAGACATGCGATTAATCCGAGTTCGGTTTCCATCTTTTGCCGAACTAGTTCTACTACCGCTCTTCTCCCTTTTATTATCACATATCAGATCAGAAAGGCATTTATTTTAATAAAAATGAAGAAAATATTTGAAAAGTGGAAATAAAGTGCCTCTCGGGTTCTTAATAATGAAGTGTTGATTGGGTATAGTGGTAGAGTTAGGTGTAGGGAGGGCACCCAATAAGGCAGCATCCATTAATAAATTTAAGTAATTATAATTTACATTTAAAATGCATACTGTTTCAGAATGTACTACAACAATATCTGCCACTATTTGAAGTAAGTATAAATAAAGCATCTAATTACTATTACACTTATTGCAAAGAAAATACTACTATTTTTACATAGTGTAAATAGAATCTATGGCTATCTGCACTTAGTGTAAGTTGCATAGCGACAGATGCTATTTACACAGTGTAAGTGCCATGTACAGGTGCATCTCAATAAATTAGAATGTCATGGAACAGTTCATTTATTTCAGTAATTCAACTCAAATTGTGAAACTTGTATATTAAATAAATTCAGTGCACACAGACTGAAGTAGTTTAAGTCTTTGGTTCTTTTAATTGTGATGATTTTGGCTCACATTTAACAAAAACCCACCAATTCACTATCTCAACAAATTAGAAAATGGTGACATGCCAATCAGCTAATCAAACTCAAAACACCTGCAAAGGTTTCATGAGCCTTCAAAATGGTCTCTCAGTTTGGTTCACTAGCTACACAATCATGGGGCAGGGGGAAAAACAACTTTGGGGGCTGATCTGACAGTTGTCCAGAAGACAATCAATGACACCCTTCACAAGGAGGGTAAGCCACAAACATTCATTGCCAAAGAAGCTGGCTGCTCACAGAGTGCTGTATCCAAGCATGTTAACAGAAAGTTGAGTGGAAGGAAAAATTGTGGAAGGAAAAGATGCACAACCAACCGAGAGAACCCGCAGCCTTATGAGGATTGTCAAGCAACACGATTCACGAATTTGAGTGAACTTCACAAGGAATTGACTGAGGCTGGGGTCAAGGCATCAAAGAGCCAGCACACACAGACGTGTCAAGGAATTTGGATACAGTTGTCGTATTCCTCTTATTAAACCACTCCTGAACCACAGACAACATCAAAGGACCTGGGCTAAGGAGAAGAAGAACTGGACTGTTGACCAGTGGTCCAAAGTTTTCTTTTCAGATGAGAGCAAGTTTTGGATTGCATTTGGAAACCAAGGTCCGAGAGTCTGGAGGAAGGGTGGAGAAGCTCATCGCCCAAATAAGTTGAAGTCCAGTGTTAAGTTTCCACAATCAGTGATGATTTGGGCTGACATGTCATCTGCTGGTGCTGGTCCACTGTGTTTTTTGAAAACCAAAGTCACTGCACCCGTTTACCAAGAAATTTTGGAGCACTTCATGCTTCCTTCTGCTGACCAGCTTTTTGAAGATGCTGATTTCATTTTCCAGCAGGATTTGGCACCTGCCTACACTGCCAAAAGCACCAAAAGTTGGGTAAATGACCATGGTGTTGGTGTGCTTGACAGGCCAGCAAATTCACCAGACCTGAACCCCATAGAAAAATTTATGGGGTATTGTCAAGAGGAAAAATGAGAAACAAGAGACCAAAAAAAAAAAGGAGAGCTGAAGGCCACTGTCAAAGAAACATTCCATACCACCTCAGCAGTGCCACAAAATGATCACCTCCATGCCACGCCAAATTTAGGCAGTAATTAAAGCAAAAGGAGCCCATACCAAGTATTGAGTACATGTACAGTAAATTAACATACTTTCCAGAAGGCCAACAATTCACTAAAAATGTTTTTTTCTAATTTGTTGAGATAGTGAATGGTGGGTTTTTGTTAAATGTGAGCCAAAATCATCACAATTAAAAGAACCAAAAAGACTTAAACTACTTCAGTCTGTGTGTGTATTGAATTTATTTAATACACGAGTTTCACAATTTGATTTGAATTACTGAAATAAATGAACTTTTCCATGACATTCTAATTTATTGAGATGCACCTGTAATGCTATTTGCACATAATGCAAATAACTACTGCCTTTGAGATAAATACACAGAAGACTTGAATGTCTGTGAGCAACCATGTGCTGTTTGGTGAATGAATCCACGCTTCAAACGAATTGGTTTAGCGAATGAAATCAATTACGTTCATAAATCACTTGTTCAATTCCTTGAAGAAATCGGTCCTTTAGAACAAATCAAATGATTCCATGACTCATTCATTAAGAATGTAATATTTGCCGCCACCTACTGGTGGTTTTAGTTTCATATTTAAAACATAATTTATTGCCCTCCCCATCATTTTATATTTCAGTGTTCAAAATGTTATATTTAAAAAGATAATTGCATAATATTATTTATGCATTTATAAGTTACTAAACTTGAGAAACCTAACAAAATATGTTACAAAATACGTTTTAAAGCATGTATTTTGTAATCTGTAGTGAAAGTAACCTTCCCAAAGTAACCTGTGAGCAACCTAGTAGTTTGCAGGGAAGTCGTGGCCTAATGGTTAGAGATACTCGGACTTGTAACCCAAAGGTTGTGGGTTCGAGTCTCGTACCGGCAGGTATTTTAGGTGGGGGCAGTGAATGTACAGCACTCTCTCCCACCTTCAATACCACGATTGAGGTGCCCTTGAGCAAGGCACCGAACCCCCAACTGGCTGCCCACTGCTCAACCACTGCTCCGGGTGTGTGTTCACGATGTGTGTGTGCACTTAGGATGGGTTAAACGCAGAGCACTAATTCCTAGTATGGGTAACCATACTTGGCCACATGTCACGTCACTTTCTTTTCACTTTCAACCTGTTTGCACAGCGCATGCTTGAGAAGATTGTCTTTTTAAAACCACCTGCCCTGAAATAGAGACAATAGAAGGTACTAGGGGTGCACACGAGTGGACGACGCTGAAGGCTCAAGTAGTTACACCAGTGTGGGACCCCATTTTGGTACCACATCATTAACCATCACTTGTGCATTCAGTAATAGTTGTTTCCCTCTATCTTATTTTTTACAGGACAATTACCTTTGCTGAAGTAGTCCTCTGTGTCCGGGGTCGACCCTTCTTCTTCTTCCCTTATGTCCTGTGAGGCACTTCTGGTTGTGACACCTGATGTCTCATAATCCTCTTCTCGGCCTTGTACATCGCTGATTGTGTAAGTGTGCGATGCCTCTTGAGTTGAAACAGGCACTTTGTCAGGGCTGTTGCACAGTACAAAATTGCTCCTCTGTATATCACTGTAAGCTGGGGGCAGCATTGTGCTGGCCGAACACATGGGCTGTGCTGAAGGGTCTGACCATGATAGCTGATTTAGATCTTGTTTTAGTCTCTCTGGTGACAATGTCAGTTGCACATCTGGGTACTTTCTGATGTCTTGTTCTTGCTCAGGACCTTGAGATGACCTTGTCGAAGAGTCTTCTTTTTCAGGAGTAGGGCCTACAGGAGTTCTGAAAGCAGTCATTGCCCAGTAAGTACCAGGACCAAGCCTCTCCTGTCTCACTTTCACTTCTTCCTGGGGAAGAACAACATTTTCCACCGGTGGTACCTGTGATTCACAGAGCTGTGCCGCAGGGGGTTTGTAGGCTGGTGGTTTCCTGTTGTGCCTGTTGCTAGAGGATGGGGCATCAGTTATTACTGTGGGACACTTGGGACGAGTTACTGGATTTGCACTGACCAGATCATACCCTTGGTTCCCTTCAGCTAATCTACAAATAGATCGCAGTTGGACTGATCTAAGAACAGTTGGAGTGATGGCCAAATGGGCTGAGCTGGGTACTGTGCTTGTTGCACTCTCTGAAGTACAAGCTGCAGTGCGAGCCTCTGCAGCAGCGGCGGCAGCTGCAGTGCGAGCTTCTGCAGCCGCAGCCGCAGCTATGGCGGCTTTCTGCTTATTCTGGTGGAGGATGTGCATCTGATTTCTGTGAGAAAAGTGCTTGCTGTGAAGAGCACTTAGGTCAAGGTGACTGGGGGGTATGGCATGGAAGTCAGTTTCCCTCCTGGAGGAAATGCCTGGGTCTCGGACTGAAAGCTGTGGCTGTTGTAGGGAACAAAGGGAGGACTTCCTTTCAGGGACTTTGGGTTTCCTTTTGCCACTGGTTGGAGACAGGGGCCCTGGGAAGAAAGCGGAGGGGAAGGAAGATGTAGGTGTTTCCGACTGACTAGAATATCCACTGGAAGGGGATGCCAAGCTCACCAACTTTTCAGGGGAAACCAGCTTGAAGTCACCTTCAGGTGGAGGAAGAGTTGGAGAAGTAGGTCTGGACCTGGGTTGACAGGCTTGCATTTCTGCACATTCTGGTGACTTGATGCATTCAATAACAGTTGTACCCGTAGCAGTGCTAGAGTTGGACAGAGGCCGGTAAGGGTCATTTGATTTCAAGTCATTGTGGAGCCAGAGGTCTGCATAGTCAGCTTGCACAGCACCTTCATCCTTGAACGAATGTGTGTCTGAGGAACTGAATGGAGAGGAGCAGTCAAGCATGTCCCTGACATTCTCCACTCCCCATGCGCCAAGTGACTCAAGACCTGCAGTGTCAAGGTGCCCTGCAGAATCAGCCAAGTCCAGCTGCAGTTTCATCTCCCTGGAAGACAAGGGCAGCGGCAACTCGCAAGTAATCTTTGGTTCGTCCTGCTCTAGAATGTTCACACCACTGCTTGTTTCCTTTAATGAAGAGCTACGTTTTGGTGGGGGTGGCTTGGCCTTTGGTTTTTTTAAGGAGAGACACGGTCTACCGAGTGTCCTGGTTGCTCTATACTCTGACTGAGTGTATTCACCCATGCCAGGTGCTATATTTCCACTTGGGTCACAGTCAGGGTCAATGGCTGCATAGTTGTAGTAGCTTCTGCTACCCTTAAGACCACAGTCAAAGTGCATGGAGGAATAAAATCCTTCAGTGTCAACGATGTAGTGCATCTCAGATTTTCTAGCGGATGCTTGGTCACTGAAACTCTCGTAAGTTTCCCCACTTGAATAACTGGGGCAGCTGACACCACTCTCATCCTCTCTGGAATGCTTTGGGCTGAAGTCTTGGGGGCAGGGCTGATCCCGCTGGTCCTGGGTGCAGTTCCACTCACCATCACTAGCAGTACTGACCCCTGCATCATCCATCTGATCAGTAGCCGATGAGGTAAAAGAATTGGACCGCTGCCCCTGTCCTTGTGGCTTGTCAATGTGGTAGGGATCAATTATGAAGCCGGTGGTGTCATCAATGACATGGGATCCAGTATTGAGGGAGAGTTCTGAATCACAGTGTGAGGATCCAGTCAGGGGAGGAGAGGCAGCAGGCGGAAGAGTTTCAGACGTCTGCGACGGGCAAGTGGAGCTGCTTCCACTCCAGTTGCCGCTTGATGACTGGTGATCCTCTTTATGGTCCATCTGACTGCCTAGCACTCCTGAAGTGGAGGCAGAGTGGATGGGGCTGCTGAAAGTATCAGAGCTGGAGGAAATCTCACAGCTCCCCATGTCAACTTTGCGTGGGAGTCTAGATCGGCCTCTCTCAATCCATGTGTGGTCAGGGCTCTCCGAATGCTGCATGCGCTTGAGGCTTCCAAATTGAAGCTCTGGCATGGCCTGGTCATCAGTGCTCTCCTCCTCATCCTTCAGAATTCTCTGTCCTGGACCTGGTAAAAAGTCCTCAGCTTCATAAGGAGAGAGTTCTTCATCTTCCTCTTCGTCATCTTCATCATCATCTTCATCATCATCATCATCACTGTCATCTTGGTCCTCATCCAGAAGCCGGCCACCCTCACGTGGTAGACCTTCTAGAACGGACACGAGTGGCTGATACTGCAGCATACACAGTATCAGAGCGATCTGGCAGGGAGGTGATGTTTCCAGTGGAGTGTGAGAGAGAGGCTGGAATTCCCTGACACCTCTGGGCACGGATACGCCTCCGGGATGGAGCAGCAATCAAGAAGTCATCAGTCTGACAGCCAGAGTCCTTGGTGTTCAATACTCGGCCACTCAAAGAGAGCTCCTCATGCCACAATGACTTGTGTGGGTTGGCATGGATGATCACTGTTCTCTCTCTAGCCACAGGTGATTCGTCAGAATCTACAGGGAAATCAGAAAACCAATAATTAAACTAAAAATATATGAAGATAGAATTGAAGAAAATGTGACATGCAGATTTTAAATGAAAACAATAAGCTGCTTTGATGAACTTGGACTTTAGATGTAAAGCATCAGTTGGTCATACCCATGTCTTGTTGAACTCGTTTGGGGATGCCAGTGATCGTTTTTCGCCTCCTGAGTTTCCGGCGTCTCTGTAGAACCGACTGTGAGTGAACAAGAGAGCAGCGAGCACTGGCTTCTCTGTCAAATCCAACACCTGTGAAGAAAAATAACAGTCTCAGAAGTAGTTAAGCCAATGTCATGGATTCCCTTAGTGGTAGAGGGTGATATATTCCACAGTATCAAATTATTTTTGATTTAATTTTACATACATATTGTTATAATACATGATGCAATATATTGTTGCCATTTTTAGTTTGTGTTGAATCTGAAGTAATGTTGCTTACCAGAAACATTTATTGGAATGATACAGGATGAAATCACTTGAGAGTCATTCTTTATTCTCTCTTCTGGCGTGGGAAGAGGCAGGGCTTTGGACCAGTTGGTCTTTTTGTCCAGGGTGGTAGGTACATTGGGAACAGGACATTTAGGCCTATGGCTCATCACTGGCAATTCACCATCTGTTTCTGTGTTGGTTCCAGTCTAATATGAGATGATGTTAGAACTGTTAAGCTGTACTCAGAACAAGATTGACAATTTATGATCAAATTCACATACTGTAAACACACAGATAAATGTAAAGACAAAATTTTATCTACAGGATCACAAGTTTTATACAGTGGCCCCAAAAACCTTCAGACACTTTTGGAGTCATACTTAATGTATGGATTTCACTGCATTAGAAATATACAAAAAATATCCAAAATAACAAACCAAGTGGCAACTGATGCCTAAAGGGGCCAGTAACTTTTTGGTTACCTACATCCTTCAAAATATATTTTTTTACATTCAAAACAAGAAAGAAATTCTAAGTCAAAGGCAAGTAAATGATTTCATTCTTGGGTGAACTACCCCTTTATTTTTTTCTCAAAACTAACTTAGTTTTTCAATGCAGACATTCATACATAAGTAAGGCTTAAGTGTCCAAATACTTTTTGGGACCAGCTGTATTAAGTTAGACATCTACATACATACATGTATTGCCAAATTCCCATTTTTCTGTGTTGATAAGAAATGCAGCTTTGATTATGGAGACACACACAGAGAAAGGAAGAATAGATTAAAGAATCAAACATAGGCAAAGAGACAGCATGATTGTTTTTTCTATGGTTGCATGAAAATGTATAAAATAATGTATTTTAATGAAGGCCAGGTTGCACCCTAGGGAGTAAATAATCCAGAAAGGAAATCCTTGGAAAAATCATAAAACAAAATCTGTTTTACTCACACAAAAAGCAGTAGAATAGTATTCAATATTAAACAAGAACTATAAGGAATGATCTTACCATATCAGAACTCTCTGTGATACTCCAAATGCAATATACCATACAAATATTTCAATATATCTCAATATAATGTAGCAAATGATACTGAGCTGTCCCACTTAACATGGTGCTATTTAACAAATCACATAAACGATCATTTATACAATAGCATACTCTTTAACTGATTCTGCTTATACAGTAAATGCAAACACATCCTTAAGAAGTCATTTACTTTATGATCATTAGGGTTTACTGTGATGATGTTATCAGCAATCCCAAATACATATCTTCTCAGATCCTTCGTAACTGCTACGTATCCTGCTAACTGGATGAATAATTTTCATCTCAAGGAAGTCTTGTTCTACAACTAATCATATTAAAACAAGAAGAAACTAGAGCTAGAGGTAATAAGTAGTCTTTAATGGGGCAAAATACCTTTCTAATCCAGGGAATGAAGTAACAACACTGAACAGGGGAGGAGGAACGGGAGCGCTAATACTAAAATTAAAAGATGGAAAACAGAGCTTAACAAATGACAAGAAAATGTGCTTGATAAACCAAAATAAATGTCTGATGTGATGTTTCTGAGAAGTCCATGGTGTGAGGGAAAAGGGGTGACATATACGCACACAAAACAACACAGACATATTCTCTTTTGGAACTGTTTTTTGTGAACAACCTTGAACACTGAGATGTTTGTGGTTCAAGTGTGCAACATACATGCTGAAATGAAAGGCTGTAATCTGATGGAGATGGAATTTACTAAATTGAATTGTTATGGAAGGATTTGAATCAATCTGGCACCCATACAAAAATTTTGGCAAAACCTGTACTTTGGTTAATAAAAAAAAGATAGAGGTCAGACCCCTGCGTCGAGAGAAAAAAAAATTAAAAAAAAAAAAAAAAAAAAGAAAGAAAGATGTAATTTACCTTTCTGAGGACGGGTTTGAATTCAGCCTCTTTGGCTGGTCTCTCCTGCAGCAGTTAAATGCAATAAGCATAACTGATAAAGATCCCAGAATACCTTTGACCACCTTTAAAATCACACGTAGCTGCCCATTTTACACTTGTGCATTTTACTTTATGAAAATATGTAAAACATTTAAAGATGTAAAACAGAGTACATTATAAATAACATCAATTATAAATAACCTCCTCATTCCAAACACCTAGTATACTGGACATTTTTAAAAATATTTTATTGTTCTATGGCAACATTATGTTGTCAACTTTTAAGTGTTTCTACACAACTCATAGTTAATATTGATTGGTCTTATATAGAAAGAGTTTGTGGCTCATCTTATAAATAAAATCAGCATGTCAGAAAGAAACTCAACTCAACTTTGATATTTGTCATGTTCATTATTATGGAGTGTTACTATGATGACAAGGAAGATACTTTTCTCATTCAGGAATTTCCAGTATACTGAACGTTCTGACTTAAGTTACACTTTTTGACACTTTAATGTAAAAATGCATTATAGGGCATGCATTATTATTACATAATTATTTAATCTATATTATTTAGAAAGGTGTCATATGATGCGATTTCATTTTTTTCTTTTCTCTTTTGAGTGTTATAAGCTCTTGGTGCATAAGAAGATCTGTAAAGTTGCAAAGACTAAAGTCTCAAATTCAAAGAGATATTCTTTATAAAAGTTAAGGCTCGTCCACGCCCTCCTAAAACGCCTAATTTAAACACCCCCACATGTCTACGTCACTGTTTGGGAAAATTTGCATAACGCGGCGCCGCCCAATGTCACTGGCAAAGTAAAAGTCACTAACTGTCCTCGCTGTAATTTTTGTTGCCACCTCCACCATGTTGTGAAATGCGCTGTTTTCTTCCGTTGTGAAATCAAAACTCACTTGTTTGGCCTTCCAAAAGAGGACGATGTCGCTTCGTCATGCCTAGAGCTGATCCGTGCTTGTCGCTGAGGAAATACTTCAACTTCGCGCTGTGGATCGCTGGATCGGCTTTCACCTTGGACGAAGCGGAGTCCAGCCCGGGTCGTCACATGTGGTTGGCGCAGGCATCACAGTATGGTAAGGGAAGTAACATTTCCGTCACACATGTATGAATTCGACTTCTCCATCACTTAGCACACCTCGCTTCAGACCGATGAGCTTTGTAAAAAAAAATCGACGCATTTCAGAAAGGCAAGGCATAGAGGAGAAAAAATAATGTACAATATGTTGAAAATAATGTTTTTTTTTAAACCTTAAACCGCATAAACACATTTCATTACACCAAATACACAAAATAATGTTCTTTTTAGCAACATCATATGACCCCTGTACATTTTAAATCAATATTTTACATGCAGTAAGCACAAGAAATCATGAAAATACTAGACACTGAACATATACAGTTGTGCTCATAAATTTACATGCCCCGCCTTGCAGAATATGCAAAATGTTATCATTTAACAATTCGAAGGGAGCATGAAAAATTGCGGTTTTATTAATACTTTCCTGAATAAGCTATTTCACATAAAATATGTTTATATATTCTCCACAAAACAAAATAATAACTGAATTTATAAAAATGACCCCGTTCAAAAGTTTACATACCCGTGAATCTTAATACTGTGTGTCGTTTCCTGGATGAGCCTTTTTCTGAGGACAATTGGGGGACTCATACATAACTATTATATAAGGTGAAAATATTTACTGATGCTCAAGATGGCAACACTGCATTAAGAGCTGGGGGTGTAAACTTTTTGAATTGGATTATCAGGGTAAATTGTACTTATTTTGTCTTCTGGGAAACATTTAAGTATTTATGTAGCTTCTGAAGTGCAGTACTAAATTAAAAAAATATGATCTTTAAACAAAATGAGAAAAATGTACACATCATCATCCTGTTCAAAAAGTGTACACTCTTAATGCATTGTGTTGCCCTTTTGAGCATCAGTAAATGGTTTTTCTACTTGGGGGGGGGGGTGGGGAATAGATGTGTATGAGTCCCTCAATTGTCCTCCATGTGAAAAGATGGATCTCAAAATCATATAGTCACTGTTGGAAAGGGTTCAGATATGCAGAAGATGCTGGAAAACCAAAGAATGTGCAGGAGCTGGAGGATTTTTCTGATGAATAGCAGACAGTTGAACTGCTCAGGAACAATGAGGGACTCATCACAAAACAGGAAACAACACAGATTATTAAGATTCAATAATTACTTTTGAATGGGGTCATTTTTATAAAATTCAGTTATTATTTTTTCTTGTGGAGTATATAAACATCTGTTATGTGAAACAGCTTATTCAGGAAAGTACTAAATAAGAAATAACGATGCAATCTTCATGATCCCATTATTTAGTTAAATATACATAGTTGCATATTCGGCAAGGGGTAATGTAATCTATGAGCACACCAATATATATATATAATAATATATACACACACACACACACAAACACACACCACATATATAGTAGATATAGATATATATATACTATATATATATCTATATAATAATATATAATATATATATACACAGAATGTATGTTCCATTTATATTGGTTTATTAACATTTCTATAATGACTGTTTTTGTATATTCCGTTTCCGAACTTAGAAAGTTAAAACAAAAAAATAAAAACGCCTGAACATGCCAAATCATTTTCAAGGGGATGGGTATCACAGAGAAATGGGCCACAAATAACAAACAAACAAAACCAAAATAAAACCTCTTTACCTTCCTATGTATTTTTTGCACATCACTCTCTCTAACAACTCCTCTCCTGGTGTGCATGACAGGAGAGAGCATGCTAGTTTAGGCCAAAAATATTTTTTGGTCTTATAACAGTTTATGTTTTAAGATAATCAAATCTGGTACTTCTGGTAAATCTGGTAAAAATCTGGGTACTGAAGCAAAACCAGCTGAGAACCACAGATTTTTGAACCTCCTCTACATGAGTGGAGATTAAATGTTGTGTTCTTCTTACCAGGCGTGAGTGCCGGCCCCTCTGCTCCCGCTTTCTGAGTTTGTGAGTTGAAGGGAAGGTTGGCATAGGCGGCGCCACAGATATTGATACGGTGACCCGACCCCGCTCTCTGCTGGTTGAACGCTGACGCTGCTGCTGGGTCTTAAGTCCACACACACACACACACTACACACCCACACACACACCGACACACACACACACACCACACACACAACACACACACACACACACACATTCAGCTAGCTGAGCTATTTTAGTCTAAACTAAAGTATGAATTATAACACTTTCTGTTTTATAGAATTTACAGACTGCCAACTTCTAACTAAAT
Organism: Sinocyclocheilus anophthalmus; assembly: GCA_018155175.1. Taxonomy (NCBI): domain Eukaryota; kingdom Metazoa; phylum Chordata; class Actinopteri; order Cypriniformes; family Cyprinidae; genus Sinocyclocheilus; species Sinocyclocheilus anophthalmus. The sequence continues at coordinate 216,358 of JADLZN010003259.1, forward strand.
TGCTCATGTGTAGTAGGCCTCTAATGGATTTGTTGCATACTAACAATGTACAATCAATGTTCTGGTCACATTTTATGTGTAACTGATGGAAGTAAAATTGATTCAAGGGGAAAATATAAATTATGCTATGATGGTTCACATTGAACTTGAGGCAATGCCAAATCAATTCATCATTCAAACACAAGGTGGCAGTATGAATCAGATTTTTACCAACAAACAAATGCATTTTAAGGTGGTGTGATATATTTTTTCTTTTTTAACCTTTTTTTTCTCATATACCAACTTAATATAGACAGATATATAATTTTATATATCTACAACTTCAAACTCATTAATTTAGAACAGAATTTAATCAGGTATCTTACGGTTTGCCTTCAAAATATACTGAAAATTAAATAGATCTTAAAGCTGACATACAGCAAGATACAATCGGGAGATAAAATATGGTGATGTAACCCAATCACTAAGGTCTGAGGTTTATTTCCAGGTAGACTCAGGAACCTGATAGATGTTTAGACAGATTCAGGACTACATAGAATCACTTTATTGATCCCTGAGGGGGAACTCCAGGATCATAATTCTCATCTATCCTGATCTGTCACTTCTCTACGCTGATCTATCACCATAGTGGCCCTGGGCAGACCACTAAACCACAGGGGGAATTTGGTTACAACGGTTGTGATATAAGATATGTTTGGATGAAAAGAATCATAAAAATCAAACAGCACTGTGGTTTGGAACCAAAAAATGTGGGCCCAGAAGCCTGACTCTACTACCTCTGTGCAGTGCCCGCAGGTTGAGCTTGGCATGTCGGTGTAACTCTTCCAGACATTGTGGCCGTGTACAAGTGTGGAACAGGTTGCGTTGTTGATGCCATGGAGTCTGATAGTGTGATGTTAGTTTACTCTCAATGTCCAAATTTGATACGGCTAGAGAGAAAGACAAAGAAGTTACAAGGTCAGAAATCTGGAATATGTACAGGATTTCTATTAAAACATCAATTAAATAAGAATCCACTAGAATAGAATAAGGTCCTACTGGACAGAATGAAATTCCTACATGATGTTTTTAATGCTTATTTGATTCTTTTGAATATTACATAATCTTTATCATAGCCCGTTGTAGTTGTAATAAACTCACTCTTGCTATTGGACAGTTAATGGAAATCACAAAGGACCTACAGAAGTTTAAAAATCCTGAAAGATTTATTTTTATTTCTTTTATGTTCTAATAAGGGAACTATGTATTTTAAAAGAACTACATTATTTTGTTTTATGTTGGAATCCTGTGAGGACATTCTCATGAGAAACCTTCAGAATAGGTTCCAAATTATGTAAATCCAAAAAAGGAATACTTTATAAATCAATGAATAGGAATATACACTACCATTCAAAAGTTTGAAACCGAACAAGTACTTTTATTCAACAAGGATGCATTAAATTTATATATATAAAAATTATAGCACAATCAGCATATTAGAATGATGTCTGAAGGATCATGTGACACTGAAGACTGGAGTAATGGCTTCTGAAAATTCAGCTTTGCCATCACAGGAATAAATGAAATAAATAAATAAAATTACATTTTAAAATATTACATTAAATTGGAAATAATTTCTGAATACTACTGTATTTTTCACCAAATGATTTTTATCAAAGGATGCAGCCTGGGTTTAAGAAACTTTCAAAAACATTTAAAAAATCTTATCAAACGCCAAATTTTGAGCAGCAGTGCAAGTTTCCATATTCATTCAACTGTAACAATATTTTGCATTACAAGACAACAAATGGCATTCTAGTGAGAAGAAGGTGAAAGACAGCTTCATTAGTATTTCTCCCTCTATCTTTTTCTCTTTTCCCCAGCTTCCTGTCTCCTCCTCTCCTCTATAAAGGAGCATCTGCCCATCAGTATTCAATGCGCAGTGGTCCCCTTGAACTACCCAGAGTCATCTGTATCCAAGCAACCCTTCATATCTAATTTACAACGAATTAGCAGATCCTTATCAGGCCGTGATCAGCAGAATAATACCAGAAATGCATTTCCTGTCTTAGAAGACCTCAGAAAGAAGGGTGGAGGGTTGATGATGATGGACGCTTAGAAAAACACTGGATTTTATAGAAACAAACACTTTGTTGTATGTAATTGGAACAAAAGCCATATTACTCTAAGGATAATACAAAACAGAAGTGGCTCCTCAAGTAAGGGTCTGGGAATATTTTTTTCTTAGGCTCTGGTACATTAAAGGGAGACTGCAAAGGGGTCTTACATTTCTGAAAGCCATGGCTAAATATGAAGCAGACAATTCAGACTGACAGTCAGAAAGGAAACATTTTAGTGCTTATTAACCATGAGGTAAACCAAGACAATAGCCAAGTCTATTGGTTTGAGAGATGAATACATACAAGGCCAAACACATACACACACACACACACACACACACACACACACACACACACACGAGGCATTTGGTAATCCGATACAAGCCCCTTCTATAACCTTAAGCCTGACCACAACCAGAGAACCATTAAAATGAACAATGTTTTGAGTGGTTTTACTCAAGAATGATAATCTGATACTCACTTTTTGCACTGTTAAATGTCCTTCTATGTTCAGTGTTAACTTGCACTGATGAATGAGACAGCTGGAGACTAAATGTTAGGAATGAGAACAAGTATCCATAAATTTGCACAGTGGACACAGTACTTACACAATTAAGCTAGACTTAAAAATAAATGAATTGCATTGCATGAGATATCATACTACTTTGCATCTGTAAATAAAGGATGCAAAATTAACTTTATTAATATTTTAGACATTTTTACATTAACTTTAAACCAATTTCTAATCAACAGGTAAAAGAATAAAGAAAATTGTTCTATATAAAGAGAAATCAAATGTCTTTGGAATATGGGAAATTAAGTTAATCACTGTAGTTCTCTTAAAGACAACTGATTGACACTTTACTGATGGATTCAGACCTCAGCCAGTGTGAGGAATTTAAATAAGAATTTCATGCTTCAACAAAAAAGTCTAGACTAATACTTTCAGGTCTCTGGGAGTGGGCCAGTTTAATGTTTTTACTTCAGCTACTTAAACACCTTATTAAATATCCTTAGTGATTTTAAGCAATACCGGATATCCTCTGACTTTAAACCAGTAAAGTTACAGATAAAAGCCCAAATTAGTGCAGTGTCGTGCACAACCTGAATAAACATAAATGGGGATATTGTGTTCAAAAAGTTTGAGGTTGGTGATTTTTTTTAGTTTTTGTCTCTTATGCTCACCAAGGCTGAATTTATTTGATCAAAAATACAGTAAAACAGAAATATTATTTCCATATAAAATACATGTTTTCTACTTTGATCAATTTTAAAATGTAATTTATTCCTGTGGTGTTAGAGCTGAATTTTCAGCATCATTACTCCAGTCTTCTTTTTCACATAAATAATTTTATAATGTCGGTGCTCAAAAATCATTTATTATTATCATAAACAGTCTGCCTAAAAGAACAGTATATATTTGAAAAAAGAAATACTGTCACTTTTGACTGATTAAAAGTAATAATTTCTCAAATAAAAGTAATAATAAACTCACTGGCCCCGCAAACATTGAACTAATATATAAATAATATAATATATATCATGATAATAAAAAACGTATATGTAAACTAAGTTTTCCGATTAAATTCTAAGACCATAATGAAAAAAAAGGGGAAGATTTCCAAAAGGTAAAAAACTCAATATCAGTAACAATGTTACTATCAAAATTATGCTACTATCAAAGCATCAGCGGTAGCCTTCAAAAGAAGCAAAATCCAGAATGCAACTGTTAACACAACGTTCGTGAACAAAAATCCAGATGGAGTAAGGTGAGAGAAACACTGATGGCAGTAAATGTATATTTCATTAAACATCTGCTCTGGAAATAATTGTCGAGTTAGTGTTTTGATGAAAGCCCTACCCTCATCTGCCCTCCCTCCATTTGGACTTGTGCTGTAATGATGTGCGAATGCAGTGAACAGACTCTATTACTCAGCACCGCTCTGCTGTTTCTCTCGTTTTTGCCCCGCATTATTAAGTACTGATCCTTATGCGGCACATATAGGTGATCTCTACATACATGCGTCTTAATCACTCCCTCTGCACTTGGAAATTTCGGTCATCTACTGCAAATTAATTCAGCCAAAGATAAAGTATGCTTTGTATATATATATAATCTGAGACTCTTATTATGTCATGAGTCACAGTTTATGCACATAGAAACATTTTCAAATTTTTGGGGATTTCATGCATTTCTTCAATGTACATGTCAAAATTTTAATCAAAGAAACATCAAAAGTCTCAATGTTCTGTTCAGTGGCATTGAAAACCGCAGTTACAGGAGAGTTCGATTCACGTAAAGAGGTCAGTGCTTAGTAAGACAGCATTACACTGCAGTATAATTGCACCAGAATGCAAAGTAAATGAGTTAAAACTTTAAAATGATGGTCATATGTATTCTCGTTCATTGACTACTGCATTCACCTCTGCAGGGAACCTAGATCACTATCCTTGTTTGAAATCTATTCATCTTACCTGTTGTGCCTGCTCTCTGGCCTGCGTTTTTACTAGCCCTCTTTGTTCTCCTCCTCTTTTTCAAGCCACAGCCAGGTATCTTTCTCTGAGAGTTTCCCATCTTTCCCTGGACTGCTCACACAGAATGAAGGAATGACGGATTCTGCTAGCACTACAGCAAGACTGGGAGAGCTGCTCTCTCTCTCTTTTTCTTTCTTTCTGTCTCCAGCAGGTGCACAGTCAGCAGTGTGAGTCAGGACTCTGCCAGCAGCAAGGCAAAGAAAAGTACTGACAAATTTCTAATTAGTAGTACAGAAGGGCAATAAAGAAAGAAAAAAATGAAACTACCAAAATATACAGGTGGAAGAAAATTTCACACCACAATCTGACATCAACATTATATCACTATTTTGGATTAAGAACTATAGAAATGTTGGCCACTACCAATAACTGTTAATAGTTTATATCATATACATACAGTATATATACTGTCTCTACAGACTACTGTTTGGTGTGAAACATTATTATGATTTAAACAACTTTTTAAAACATATTTTATAAATGTAAATTATTCCTGTGAATTTTCAGCAGCCATTACTCCAGTATTCTTACATGATCCTTCAGAAATCATAATAAGAAATAAAATTATAATAAGACTAGAATAATATGCTGGTTTGCCGCTTAAGAAACTTCAAAAGAAAGGCTTTTATTTGAAATCCTTACTTTCACTTTTGATCAATTAATACTCCTTTGTTTGCTGAATTAAATATAATTTCTTATTAAAATTAGATAAATAAGCTGTTTAAATGACATTGTACTGGCCGATATTGTATTATAAAATAAAAATGCCCCCCATAAAAGTCCAGCTCTTTAACATGCTTCACAACACAAACATTTAACAAATATAGGCCTATAATGACCCTATAATTGGAATAAATAAATTATACATGCCTATTACATTCATAGTACAACTATGCAAAGTAAAGAAAAATAAATATTCACTTCTATTGAGAATAAACTGAGAAATCAAAATAGCAAAATTAAGGACCCAGTTACAAACCACACACTCAAACTATAAAGCCAATGTAATTCAGTTTATGGAGTTTTTCATTCCATTCACAAATATCCAAAGCAAAAGTACAGATTTTCACGCTACATAAATCATCAGTTACAGTTCTTCTTTTAATAATACAGATGCTCTAGTCATTAACAGTCACAGAGCTGCACAGTTGAATCTAGGTCAAGCTTGCCTAGCAGAGCTCAGAGAAAGACATTGCTGGGGAAAATCAAATAGGGGATTTATCTATTGGTAGACTTGATATTAAAGCACTAAACAGCATTAAACAAGAAACATAAGAAGCCTTCATGCACTGACTGATCAATGATAAAATCATTTATTCCCTAAAAAGGAGATTGTTAGCTGCACCTGTAAGAAAAGAGATTGACTGTCCCTCTGATGGGGGCTGGGGACTCTGTGTCTCACAGCTGGTCCCTCTGCAGGAGTGCTTAATACCCACTGATACTACACAGCACTAACAACTCTATAGACTATAGATATCAATATAACTTGTCCTCTTTGAGGACCCTATTTATACCATATTTTTCATCAATTTACATTGATGTATTTTCTGCTATTTATACTACTTATTGCAAATAGTGGCAATTATCTGCACCTCAGTATTGTAGTACATTATAAAACAGTATGCAATAATAACGTATTGAGTGGAAATGATCATTTTAATACAAATTATTAAATGGATGCCACTTTATTGGAACAAAAAAGGCTCTCCCTACACCTAATGTAACCCTACCCGATTACGTACTTATTTTTATGGAAAAAGGAAAAAAGAAAAAAAAAAAAAAAAAAAAAAAAAAAAAAAAAAAAGAAAATATAGCTATTGAAAATAAATGCCTTTCTGATGTGATATGAGATTTAAACAGGGAGAAGAAAAGTTTGTCAAAACTCTGATTCGAACTCGGGTCGATCACATCAAAAAGACTACGACACACACTTTACCATCTATGCCACCAAAGCTGTTATTTGACAATTGTCTTTTGTAGTGTTGACTAGCCCAATCACATGTTGGTGGGCAGAGTTAGTTTAAATAGCCTCTGCCAACAAGGCAGGCTGTTTGCACTTAGTGTAAATAGACACTCCGTTTTTGTAATCATCAAAGAATCACGGTTTCCACAAAAATATTACAAAGTAAAACTGTTATCAACATTGATAATAATAAGAAATGTTTCTTGAGCACCAAATCAGCATATATAGTTTTACCATAAAATTGATTTTAAAATATTTTCCAATAGAAAACATTATATCTTTTCATTTATGGAATACTAAAAGTTGCATCAGGCCCAATAAAACCAAACGCAAAAATGATTAACATGGCTTAACATTTTGCTACCTTTTAAGTGACCGGCAACATAAATAAAAGAAAGGTTTCCTACTGGAAGTGCTTTCACGGAAATTCCAACTAATATGTTTGTTATAAATCATGTAACTGCTGGTAAAAAATTTAGCATATCACTGAATATTAAAACACTAACACACAGTTAACAACATGCTTACTCATATCATCAAATGATATTTTATTTATAAAGCAAAAGTGAACACTGAGCTATTTATGCAGATGCTTGAGTTTCCTAAAATCCAAAGCAGTTCATCCTGTAAGCATGTCACCACCCTTAATTTAAAGGGGGTCTCTGATAAGAGAGGTCTGAGCTGAGGACACAATGGCTGGCTGGAGGGTGAAGAACAAGAGGCCCTGTTGAGACTTGACTTATAGACCTTTACAAATGAGTCAGAGCAGAATCACTGAAGCATGAAGACTGACCGCTGCCTGTAGTGCTGACCACTGGCACTGCTGCTCCGACAACCCACACACATTGATCACACACACACACACACACCACACACACGCCACACCACACACACACACACACACACACACCACAACAACACACAACACACACACACACAGGTTTGTTTTTATGAAAAGTGGGGACATCCCATAGGCGTAATGGTTTTTATACTGTACAAACCGTATTGCCCAACACCAACCCTACCCCTAAACCTACCCCTTACAGGAAACTTTGTGCTATTTCAGATTTTCGATACACTCCATTCTGAGTGATTTATAAACGTTTTGAAAAGTGGGGACATGGGGTAATGTCCTGAAAAGTCACCTTCTCCTTGTAATACCTATGTCATACCTTTGTCATTATACAAATGTATGTCCTCATTTGTCACAAAAACGCGTGCACACACACACACACACATCCATTTCAATCCCAAACTCACTTTATGTCAAAGATTAAATCATTATATTGGGTGAGGATCAATCCTGCATTTTTTGAAAGCTACTTATTCATTTTGATTCCTGTTTTAGCACCGTCATTCATTCTGAGCCCTTTTCTCTGCAAATAATAGAGGAGAATAATAAACAGATTTCAGACAGAGGAAAAGATAAGCAGATCAGATGGGTTGTTGAGTTTAGATGTAGGGCAGCACTGTCTCTTTTCCCGCTCTCTCATTCAGACACACACACAGACACATGCACACGCACAGACCCCTTTTAATAATCTCTACATTATGCCAGTGTGTCAGAGTTTAATAATTCAGATTTTCTTAAAGGGCCAGTACACCCAAAAATCAGTTTTGTTATGATGCATCCTCTTGTCATTCCAAACCCATATGCAGTTGTTTTCCATGTTTAATCTGATTTTAATCTGATTTTTGAAAATTCTTCACATTTATTTTCCATAAAATGACAGTTGATAGTTCATGGATGACATAAAGCACCATAATAGCATCAAAAAAGTAATCCATATGACTTCATGCACTACATTCTAAATCATCTGAAGCCATACAGTAGCCATATGGACTACTTTAGTGTTTTTTGTCCTTTTTGTAACATAATAACCAGTGTTTCTAAAAACTGTCACCATATGGTTACAAGCTGTGTGGATATATATATATATTTAAAAAAGTGAACGAAACATTATTGGATTTACAAGAAAATAAAATTTTCCCCAATTTATAAGTTTATTGTTATGTAAGGACATCAAATCACAACCCCGCTTCCCACACCACACATACATGTGTAAACTATGGAAATGGCAATGGTGCACAGAATATATACATTTATATCTGCAGATGTTTGGATACAATATATATAGAATAAAGCCATCAGAAGGACGGCAAAGAACATTGTAATTCAGCAAAGCAAAAACACGGCACTTTACAGTTTAAACAACTGCATGCTCCAACATGTCAGACCAAACATAGACAGACAGTTTGTGTGACAGAGACATCATCACTATGGCAGGCTTAGCTTTCCTAGTACAAATCAAAGATGATCTCAGATAGGGAAATAATTAAGGCGGATGGATTATGAACGCTGTAAAAAAAAAAAGAAGCTTTTACAAGAAAATACTATCCTATTCTTTCTACTAGAAAAACAGACAAAAAGATGCAAACGCCTTTCATTTATATTAAATACAGTTTGGAGCATCAAAACAGACCAAACAGCAACAGATCTAAATGAGCTGCATCATTTCATAATTATTCAAATGAATAGCCATTTAAATCACAACAAGTGAGAGAACAGCATTATCTGATTGGAAGCATTGGAAAGGAATGCACTGAAGGACGTACCTCTCGATCTGACAGGAACACAGCAGGCAAAAGCCATCGTCTGGGAAGGACAGCTACGTCCAACTGCTTTTTAGCCAGATCAGCTGTCCTTCAACACTCATTCCGTTCGTCTTCATTCATGCAGATACTTGCTAGTGCACAAGCTAAACAGACTAACCCTAACACCAAAGTAAGCACATCTGCAGCATTTGCACTTACACGGCTCCATTTCCACCTAGAGTCCCCCCTGTTTCTAGGGGCATATTGCAGGTGGTACAGTCTAGTCTGCATTCCGTTTGCCCTTAATCTTCAAATGAGCCAGAGTAAGAGCTGGCCCAAAGGGGGATATTAAGGAATATAAAAAGATTGGTGCTTTGATTTGATTATTCCTGCAAAATCATACAACAAGTTTGTATAGACTGACTGACTTTACCAAAAAAAAAAAAAAGTCAGTTCTCTGTCCTTAAATCAGCTACACACTCATTTAGTTAGGAGACTGAGATGTTTCTTTGTAATTATTTGAGCAATTTACTAGCTATTTCTAAGTAAAAACAGTTTCAAAGTCAACTTTTTTTCAGTGTATCACAGGGAATAAAAACATCAGACAAGCAAAAATGCATAAAAATGTCAGTTATATTAAATAGAATTGACATTTTCTGTCCTTAAATGAGCTACAAATCCATCCAGTTAGAAGATCAAGGAGTTACCTATATCTATTTATTTATTATAATTTGCTAGTAAATTTCCCAAATAATTACAGCATGAAAACTGTACAAAATACTACACCATTTTTATTTTTAATTTTAATTTTTTTAGTTTATCACAGAGACAAAAAACTATATTATATTCACCCATATGGCTATATCGGCTTTATTAAAGAGTTTGAACCAACAAAATCCACAAGTCCAAAAAAGTAAATGATCTTGAAGCATAAACAAGCTGCATTATTTCACAATATTAAAATTAATAACAATAAGGAATACATAGAGAAAGGTGCTGATATGACTTTTTTTCTGCAAAATTGTACATCAATAAAATCATAAATGCTGAACAATGACAGTCTCCTGTAAAGAAATAATACATATGCATCCAGTTAGGAGAATTCATTAAAATAATTACAATCTCATTAAAATACATAATCAAAAAGTCCTTTTAGTGCAATGTTACAAATACAAATACTCAAAATGTTTAATTATTATTATTATTATTGTCACAATAATAGCTTGCTGCTCTGTGTAAACATCAAAGTGAATGAGAGCCCCCATATACACATATTTGAGAAGTGACCATCCTCATGTGCATGTGTGAGCATGAATTTGAGCATGTGTGTGAGTGGTACACACCGCAGTCTCCCTGCCTGGAATAATACAGACCTTCCTGCTAATCCATGTTAATCTGGTCATCCTGTGACCTTGGCGTCAAATGGTCTGACAGTAGGTGAGTGTTTAGTACAGACAGAATCACATTGGCAAACAGAGAAACACAGGTCTGGCCGCTTCGGGCAGCAGCTTGTGACTCTGCAAGATGCCAATTAACAGCACATATTCACATGCCTGGACTTGGGGAAAAGCCAATATGGCTATTGCAATGACAGGCGTCTGAAGCAAAATTGCACCTATGTGTGATTTTGTGGCAGATTTAAACAGCAAAATATGTCAAACAAAAGATATGGTCATGAAATAGTTGATGACAATGAAAGAGATCAGTCTGCATTATTGTCTGTCAGCAGTGTGATCCCCAAATGCACACACTTTATCATTTGCTGACTTGCAAAAGTCACAAGCCATGGGCGGCACCATGGCTTCTGATTAGCCTGCACGAAGCACACCTGTTCTATTCTTTCCTCATCCTCTTGGGTCACACCCTTCCTCTGCCTTTTATTATGGCTTTCCTTAATATTACCTTTTTATGTGAGCAAACAGACCAAAAACAAGTTTGGCATGCACTGCAGTTTCCATTAAAACCTCTTTTTTGCTATTTTTCTTTCTGAAATGCATCACTTTCTAAAAGCTAAAAATCATTACCATTGCATAGAAAGTCTTGAATGTCCCTGTTTTTGTTCATTGCTTTTTCTTCTAACAGCTGTTGGCCCTCTCTTTCCAGATGACTCTTCTTTTGTTTGCTTTCCATCTGTATTTCTGGCCACACGCACAAACTTGGTGTTTTTCTACTTTCTAAATGATAAAAATGTGGGTATGTGGGTTTGTGTAAGAATCTCTCAGACAGGAACAGGAGAACCTGTTTCATTGCATTGATTTGTCTGGGGCTGATGGCACTCTGTAATCCAAGATGCCATCCTGGTCTGAATAACTTGTTATACTGTATGTAAAAAAAAAATTGTTTACCTGTACACCTTAAAAAAAAAAAAAAGCAACTCCAGATCAGTAAATTTGAAGCAGGAAAAAAAGTGTGCATATTTAATGTTACTAACTGTTGCTTTAATTAATTGTGACATGTACTAGCAATTTCTGAATTGTATGCCATTTTTATGTATTATGTGGGGGTAAGTTTCTGAAGTGAAGACCAGTAAGACCAAAAAAAGACTAGAAAAATGCAAAACTGTACATACTGAAGATGTATAGCATACATAATGTATATAAGTATCAATATTACATGAGTAAGTGAGTCTTTTGCCTGTCAATCAGTTTTTATTTCCACAAGAAACCCAATATATTCTCAACACTGGCCTCTAGTGCTGGAAAGGAGATAAGTCTGCATTTAATAATGGTTGCAGCTTAAAACTCCATATTTTCACAAGCTATATTTGAGATAATGTTTGTATCCATAAACAAAAATATAAAAAGTTAAGATAAACATTTGCAAAAAGTTAAGTAAATATGAAAGTCAATCTTTCATTATTTAACATACAATTAATATAATCTAATTATGCCTCGTTTGAAAAATCATGATCATCAAGTAACAGACACTTGCTATCAGACGTGCAACACAATTTTATTAGTGAGTTATTAGTGTTTGTGATCGGCGTCACAGACACCTCTGGGGTAAATGGGCGCTAATTTGTCATTTCCAGCACAGGATCTCAGAGCCACAACACCTCAGCTTCTCCTCCTCTGCCATCACAGGTACTCACCTGAGTTCACAGCAGGATGTGGTTGTCTATAATTATGCTAATCACGTAACTACATCCAGACATGACCCTTTAGGAGATGATCTCTGCAAGTGTGCACATGCAGTATTTGAAACAGAGTGAGCAAATTGTATGTGCAAAATTTGAGAGTAGAGACAAAACTAATGTCTAAATGTCTAAAACTAATGTTAATATAATATGAATTGCCAACAGATTTCCTAAACATTACACTGAAATGAATAGGAATGCTAATGGATAGCTTTCTCCACGGTGTTTAGGTCCGTTAGGGTCACAGTTACACAGTAGCGCTGCTTTCACTGACTAGGGCCAAATAGCCGATGAAGCTAGCATTTCCACTGCAGACCACTTCCAGGGCTTCTCAGGTTTTTTTTTTTTTTTTTTAATCTATTTAATGCATCCTTTCTAAATAAAAGTATTAATTTCTTTCAAAATTATGATCCTTTTTGACAGCCACGCAAGGTTCAGTGCTATGCATCAAAATGGCATTAACATCTGATCCAATCATGGTACTTACATACTCAAAATCTATTCAAACACCCCCAATACAGACTCCATCCAGTTACTTAATAACTAATGCTGCATATTAATACAGTTTCAGCCCTATCCATATACACTATACATAAACTACCACAACCCACCCATAAGCTGCACACATGCTAGACACAAATATACAGAAACACGCAAATCAGAGACAAAAGATGGTCCACCACATGTGTGTGACTAGCTGGCTCAACATAAACGTGCACTTAAACAAGAAGTTAGAGACACAAACTGCTCTGACTTTTTAAATGATACATTCTTTGAGGGCACAAATATTGGTACGCCATGATAAAATATACAACGTTATGAGCAAGTGTGATGCACTTCAGAACACTGCGCTTTAGAACAGGAAGGAACAGATGGACGGAGTTCTTTACAAGAGTCTTTGTTGAAATGGCTTCCATTTCAATCGGCCACAGTGGAATCCAGTAACGTTACACACACAAACACACCAGCGTAATTCAACATTCATCTTCTGTTTACAGGTCCAGTAAGGTCATGTATGTATGCGACCGTACAAAAGTTTGGGGTTGGTAATATGTTTTAATGTACTTGAAAGATGTCTCTTATGCTCATCAAGGCTGCATCTAATTGATCAAAAATACAATAATATTGTGAAATATTTATTAATATTATTTGTAAAATCAATGTTTTCTATTGTAATTAGTATGGAAAGGTGTTTTTATTCTTCTGAATGTATATGGACAAATCTGGAATTGTATTCAGCTAGCCATTATTCCAGTCTTCAGTGTCACATGATCCTTCAGAAATCATTCTAATATGCTGATTTGGTGCTCAAGAAACAGTTTGTTATTAACGATTAAAATTTGATTTGTTTTGTGGTTCATTAAAACAATTGTGCTGCTTAAATTGTCTTTAGAAACCATGACACATTTTGGTTAGGATTCTTAGATGAAAAGAACAAAATTTATTTAAAACAGAAAGCTTTCCTAACAGTGTCTTTACTGTAATTTTTGATCAATTTATTGCAACTGCACTGCATAAAAGTATTAATTTATTTCTGAAGAGCCGCCCACCCAAAAAAATTTACTGACCCCAGACTTCGTATAACGTATATTAAATTATTTAAACGGTGCACTATTAATTGAGGCTTGGTCAAATAAATAATACGTCCGATTGTTCTTGTATTTATACAAATTTGAACTTTTAAAAAATCTCCAAAATCTCCACGCACCTGACATTTTTTCTACAACTGTCATAGTATTTAAATGTACGAATTAATAACATCTTCTTTCTGTGCCCCTAAAAAGCTGATAAAAATAGAAAAGCAAAATAAAACGAATTAGTCGTCTTCTTAGACATCTCTGACTGAAGCATTGACTATTCTTCTAAAGAAAAGGATGCTCAAGGGATTAAATTTAGGTTAATGAAGTTTGCTATGTCTTCCAGTGAACTGCTCATGGGACGATGTCTCTCTCTGTCTGACTTATTTTACATCAAGAGATCGCTGGGACGTGCAAATGAGAGATGTGTGCTATGCTTTAGGTTGTATCGTTTAGAGCAGGGCTGCTGTTTGCAGTTGGAAATCGTTCTTGAGTTATTTTTTCTTTGTTTTTTGTCATTGTATTTATATTTTTTTCTTTTTTTTTTTTGTTTGAGGTTTGGTCAGTCTGAGTGGCGTAAAGGGAGCCATCTTATCATGCACAGCGTGGTGTGTTTAAGAAGGCCACTTGACTGCCAAGGGCTGCGGGTGCCGAAGCCTCGTCGTGCAGCAGCACTGCAGAGCCCATGGGACAAGCAGAGCGTGTGTGTGCACAAAAATGAGAGAGAGATAAAAGTCCAGCGCTTTTTTTTTGGCCCCTGCCCGCCCTCCGGCCCGTTATCGCCATCGAGTAATGTCAATCCCCCATCTCATCATCTGGAGGGATGGGCGTACTCCGTTGTGCCTGCCTATAATGCGATGGGACATTTTTGTGATCAGACGTGTTGCCCGTGCATGGAAATAAAGCCATCGCCAATGTTATTTTTAACCTCGCGGTCTCATGGAGACCAGCCCAAATAATGCTGGCGAGAGATGAACACCACTGACTGTAGTGTGTGTGTGTGTGTGTGTGTGTGTGGAGATGCAGCAGTTCATCCTGCTTCATCTGGAGGAAGCACAGCCACGTGGCGATGTCTTATGACCGCAGTGTAGGTGCTGAGTGTGTGTGAGCGTGCGTCTTATGAGGTCAGATCAAATCACAAAATCACATCTGATTAACCACACAGAGTATAAGCAATTTGGTAAGTCATACTCCAGAAAATGAGGTGGAGTGATACACAAACGAGTAGCTGGATCACACAGGCCCGATCTAGATTTAACATTTATTAGCTAAATCAAATGACTAGAGACAGTGCCAGTCATCCGAGCCTCTCTTCAAGCCTCTACTCAGGCCTGTGTCTGACAAATACAGTATATCACAGTTAAAAAGCATTAGTTAACTAAAGAGTTCATAACAGTTATGTAAGGTTCATAAAGCCATATATCTATACAAGACTCGCCATAGGTTATGCTATGTAACTATAGCAAATGCAATAAGGAGAGGGAAAAGTGAAAGAAAATCAAAGAAAATCTAAATCTAGGCATATTATCTATTCTAGACAAGACCTGCTACTGGTCACATAACGTTATATCACAAATAAAAATATAAAAATGTAAATAAATAAATAAATCCAGAAAATGATAATGATATTTACAAAAAAAAAATAATAATAAAAAATCAAATCAAATCATACCTACTTTAAAATGTAAATATATAAGCATGTAGCCATAAAAAGCAAATTTTCAAAGTAGCTTCTGCAACATTAGGTATACCATTAGATTACTATGTGCAACAATGACAACATAATTCGTTAACATTCTGTCTAATAAACTATGACAAAACAAACCAAAGTGAATTTTGAAGTGGAATAAATCAACTTACCTATGTAACACAGAAGGGGATGTTGAAGGAGTGTGAATCGGAAAGCAGGGTGAAGTCACGAAAACATGAAACAGCAGTCAAAAGAGAAAGACAAAAGAAAAAAAGAATAGAATTAGTTTATGGACATGGTTTTATGAACTCCCTCTATTCCCTCTCTTCTCTCTATGAACTATGTTTTACAGTTTATTTTTCAACTACTACATTTTCAAAACTTTGCCTCTTTTTTTAATTTAAAAACTTTACACACAAATCCAAGAACTGCACACACAAAATACAAAATGCCTCACATCTCTTGCAAAATGAAGCACTGCATTCAAAATACCAAACTCATCTCAAAAGCAACATTGTCTCACGATGCCAAACACTTTGACATGATATGTATATTTTGGATTATCATATTACACACAGTTTATTCCAAAACATTAAGCTCTTCTGTCATGAGCTCTATGTACTTCTGCTGACAAGATTAGAATATGTAATTACTATAAATGACATGAAAACCAGTCTCTACTCTTGTATTTTATTTCAAGAAAAGTCATCAAAAAAGTATTTTCTATACCATTCAATTACTTGCAGCCAAATCAATTCTTACGGTGCGCGACAGTTAGCTGCACAACACAAAGCGAAATTCTACAACAAACGCATAAGACTAATTTCATGTGTTGACGCTTGGTATTTCCATTGTGATTGTGCCGCTAATTTCTTTGTGTGCCAGACTTGTTCTGTTGTGGTGACGCTTCATTGGTTTCGTGTTGTGTTGATGCTAATTTCAGGTGTGTTGTGGTTGTTTTTCGTTGTGCTGTGACATAATTTCGTTGGGTGTGGCTGTTTTATGGAGTTGGATTGATTGTGACTAAGTTGCTTGGCTGTGTTGATGGAGATTCATTGTGGTGGATGGTTGAGCATTGTGTTGATATGTCTTGTTCCATTGGTTGTGATTACTTTCTTTGTGTCTCTGTTGCAGTGCTTTCTGTTGTGTTGTGCTCCTTCTTTTTTGGTTGAGCCCCGCTTGTTTCTGTTAGCGGTGACGCCTTAGTTTTCCAGTTGTGTTGTGCTAATTTTGTTTTGTTGTGGCTTGTTTCCTTTGTGTTGTGTTAATTTCGTTGTGTTGTGGCTTGTTTTCATTGGGTTGTGCTAATTTTGCTGTGTTGTGGAGATTTCATTGTGTGGGCCGAGCATTGTGTTGGTGGTATGTTTACATTGTTAGACTGTTTTTTCCATTGTGTTGTGCTAATTTCATTGTGTTACAGCTTTTTTGTGTTGTGTTGTGCTAATTTTGTTGTGTTGCAGCTTGTTTCTGTTGTGTTGATGCTTGTTTTCCGTTGTGTTGTGCTAATTTAATTGTGTTGTGTCTTGTTTTTCGTTGTGTTGTGCTAATTTCGTTATGTTATGGCTTGTTTTCGTTGTGTTGTGGCTTTTTTCCGTTGTATTGTGGCTTTTTGTATGTGTGCTAATTCTTGAGTGTTGTGCTTGTTTTGTTTGTGTGCCTGTTGTTTATTTCGTATGTGTTAGCTGCATAATATTTTGTTGGGTTGTGCGCTGTTTTCATTGTGTGGATGCTAATTTGGATGTCGAATGTTGTGGCTTGTTTCATTGATGTATGTGGCTTTTTTCATTTTTTTTTTTTTTCTTTTTTTCTTTTGTTGTGTTGTAGCACCTTAATTGATAGCAGTGTGTTGTGCGTGTTTGTTTTGCTTGTGTATGACTAATTTTGCTGGGTGTTGATGTAAGATTTCATTTGTTGTGGCTTGCTTGCTTGTGTTTTGTTGATCGTTGTGTTGTTCCATGTTTGATAATTTTCTTTGTAGTTGCACTTGTTGGTCGTTGGTGTGCACTTTGTGAGATGTGTGGCACTTGTTTGCGATTGTGATTGTTGACCCTAATTTTGTTGTGTGCCGTTGTTTTGGTATGTGTGTGGCGCAGTTCGAGTGCTGTTGTGTTGTGAGTAATTTGTGTTGTGTGCTTGTGCTTGTTTACTGGATGTTAGTGCGCATTGTTTTTACGTTGTGATTGGTGCCGTTAATTTTTGTTGAATGTCTGTGGATTGTTTTCGTAGCGTAGTGCTGGCCTAATTTTTGTTGTGCCTTGTGCTGGTTTTCGCTTAGCAGGGTGAGAATGCTGCTAAACTTATGTCGACATTGTGGCTTGTTTCCATTGTGTTGTGTTAATTTCGTTGTTTTGTGGCTTGTTTTTGTTGTGTTGTGGCTTGTTTCTGTTGTGTTGTGCTAATTTGTTGTGTTGTGCCTTGTTTCCATTGTGTTGTGCTAATTCCATTGTGTTGTGACTTGTTTTCGTGTACAGGGATGTGAGTGGGTTGCTAATTTGGTTGTGTTGTGGCTTGTTTTGTTGTGTTGTGCTAATTTCGTTATGTTATGGCTTGTTTTCGTTGTGTTGTGGCTTGTTTCCGTTGTTGTGCTAATTTTGGTGTGTTGTGGCTGGTTTTTCGTTGTGTTGTGCTAATTTCATTGTGTTGTGACTTGTTTTTCGTTGTGTTGTGCTAATTTCGTTATGTTATGGCTTGTTTTCGTTGTGGTGCTAATTTTGTTTGTGTTGTGGTTGTTTCCATTGTGTTGGGCTAATTTCACTGGTGTTGTGGCTTGTTTAGTTGTGCTATGCTAATTTGTTGATAGTGTGGCGTGATTCCGTTGATATTGCGACATTGTTTAGCGTTTTTTGTGGAGATTATTGTGTTGCCGGCTTGTTTCCAATTGTGTTGTGCTAATTTCGTTGGTTGTGGAGATTGTTCGTGTGGTGCTGTGCACGGACTGGGCCGACTGTAAATTCCACTCCTGAATCTGAAAAATGTAAGAAGAGTGCAGAGGTGATTCAAGGGAAGCAGACCTCAGATCAGCACGTTTGCCGAAGTAGTGCTAAGTGTCATCAGTTAAGGTGCCAAGCCGACAACCGCATTCATTCCCACTGCGTTTCTATGTTACTATGGTAACAGCGTAAGATTAGTGCATAGTTACAGCACCATACACAGTGAAATCTACTTGCTATTAAAGAGTGCTTTGTAACTCAGTCGTTTCATTTTTCTCCTTATCAGTGTCCTGGCTGCTATGTTCTTTGATGACTAAAAATACAGTCTTAAAAAATATAGTGACAAAACACAGAAGCTAAAAACCATGGTGGTCCCCCCAAAACTGATTCGATATGATTGCAAACGGATCAAACAGAGACAGCCAATGAGACGGCAAATAGCCATCACCAACCGCTGGGTGAGAGGTGCGTATTGACGGCAGATTTAAGGCTAACACAGTCCAGAGCACTGAGCAAGAAGTCAGGTCATGGTTGGCCAAAAAAGCACATATGTATACACGCTAATGACGTGTGAAGTAGCACGCCACATCAATAATTCACAACTCCGAAGGGCAGTGGCTTGGAAATGGAGGGAAATGAATAATTATTGTGACATGAAACCCACCTCGGCCTGCCATGGTTAATAAAAAAATATACCTGTTTTGTACAACATATTAAGGGACACATCACAAGACTTAATCACACAATAATCTATTTAACAAAAGCAAACAATGACTAGAATATGATTTTTAAACTTTGGTTTACGTCAATGCTTTGTAAATGTTTAATTCACAAAACCGCCCAAGAGCGAAAATAAAAAACCCTCATTAGACTGTCGAACTGTCGATGATGACAGGGAGAGTTTGTTTCTGCCGTGGCCCTAGGGATCGGGCTTCATTGAAGGGGAGTGTGGGCAAAAGGCAGCGCATCTTCACGTTCAGGCTGCTAGCCACTACCAAACACTACCGTGGTGTGATGCATCAGTTATGTGCATGTGTGTGTGTAGATGTGTGGAGCAGTGTGTGGGGTTTCTTGCCCATCCTGAGCAGCGATTCGCACAGTGTACCAGATTATATATCGTCCTCTCCATCCTGCAATGCACTCAACTCAAGTATTCATAACGTACCAAAAGTCAGAAACAAAGGACCGTAATTGACAGAAAGAAATCAGGATCAGTATGTATAGCATTGTGAAAATAACTGGTTACAATGAAGGTATCAAATTAATGGGAGATTAACATGAAATTAAAAAATGGAAATAAATAATGAAATTTAATTGTAATAGTTTATTATAATTTATACATTAAGAAGGTTATGATTTTGAAATCGATATCGAATCGTAACAGTTTAATCGGGGTGTTTCTTCACGGAGGCCAGGGACAGGCAGAGGGGGCTCAATAAAAAAATTTGTAGTGTAAAAATAAAACAATGCCAATATTACAAAATATGACAATAAAAAGTGTATAAATCGCTATTTTTTTCTAAAGAAACATTGTCCAACAGCGACACCAGCAGGTAAAGTTACAGCAGGAGTCTCCCGCCTCCCCTGAGCCCATTGAGTTTAACAGACACCCTAAAGCGTTGTGGGAGTTTTTGGGGGGTATTTGAGAATGAATGGGTGAAAGTCACGTGAGAGTGAAATGATTGGATATGACTGGTTATGTTCAGCCGTGATTGGTTCATGCGATAAATCCCACCTCTTGTGTTTGTGCGCATTTGCGAATCAGTCAGAATGAAACATATAATGGTGTTAATGGGAAGACTAATTTAAAAAAGTAAGTAAATAACTCACACACTTAGATATAACCACTTTGTTACATCAAAATAAGACTTGAAATGGCCTGAAAACATGGTCTGTGGGAGTTTTAAGTGAGCTTGGTGAAATTTAAAGTAAATCTCCGCATCTTTAACCAAGATTTACCAAGCTTTGATGACTGATGATTCGAAACATTCAAAAACAGTTAAAAGTTAACTATTAAAAACAAATATATGAAACTATAAAAGTCACAAATAATATCGATATTTTTTTAATTATACTGCCTTCAGTTATTATTTTAACTTGATGAGATTCATACATGGCTTGAATAAATAGAATATTGATTACATTGTTAATGTAAAAATATAAAATAGACATTGACAGACATTGAGTATTCAGATAATTGTTCAATCAATGTGTTTTACAATAGCTGATTCTCCACATTGCATTCCTAAAATATGTGGTTACATTCAAGTATTTACAAGCAGTCAAAACAAAACTCCATTCATACA
Source organism: Sinocyclocheilus anophthalmus (assembly GCA_018155175.1). Lineage (NCBI taxonomy): Eukaryota > Metazoa > Chordata > Actinopteri > Cypriniformes > Cyprinidae > Sinocyclocheilus > Sinocyclocheilus anophthalmus. The sequence goes on from JADLZN010003259.1 coordinate 237,189, forward strand.
TGCTCTGTCTACCATGTGATAAACATTTTCTCCTGACCAATCAAGCTTTTTGAAGGATTTTCCATCTAAACTGCCTGCCAGACCAACCTGCTGTCCAGCTAGGCTTACACAGCAGGCCTGCATATGGTCAATCCAGTCCACAAACCCTTTAATTCCTGCCCATGGTTTGCACATAGCTCTCCATACCACATTGCATAGTGAGACCAGGTAGCAATATAAAGAAGTTGTGGTTTGTTCAAATCAGCTACACATTTACACTCAATTCTTATGATATTAATGCAAACTAAGTAACTAAAGAAAGGTCGATATACAGTATATGCTATAAGGTAATCTACAAGATATTTTTCATAACATGCAATAATATTTTGGTCAGTACATTTAATAAATCCATTTATTCATTTTCACCTTCACAATAAAAGTGGTTGACAGGAAGAGGCTGGGGTAAATTATGAGCAGCTGGGGTAGTTTATGAGTGTATTTATTTTGCTTTTCTGCACAATGTTTTGTTTCAGTAGCACATGGCTAAAACCCCAACTACAAATGCTGGATATAGAGTATGGCAGGGTCACTGCAAGAGAGAGAAACCAAGAAAAAAAAAGAAATAGAAGGAGAAAGAGTATGCCAGTATGTGGTAAAGAAAGACTGAGAAGGCAGAAACTGTGCAGTGAATGGGTGCCATCAGAATGAGAGTCCAAACATTTACAATAATCCACAGGTAATCCACACAATTCCAGTCCATCAATTAACAAAGTTGTCTCATCTGAGTCAGGAGAAAAATATACACAGATCAAATAATGTTTACAAGCAAAAACAGTCCAAAACAATTCTAAACAAAAATGTCAGTGGATTATGATATGAGAGAACAACAGGGGATGGACTTTTTCACCGGAGGAAGCATTATCACGTATTATGGACTCGTATTTTGTCCAGAAGCAATAATTTAAATTTAAGAGATCTTGATGTTTTTTTTTTCCAAACACTATGTTTTTCTTCTTACACACAAAGATTTTGACTTCACAAGATGCTAATTTATGGACTGGAGTTACTTGTGGATTATTGTGATGTTTTTAATCCGCTTTTTGAGCTGTCATTCTGACGGCACCCATTCACTACAAAGGATCCATTGGTGAGCAAGTGATGTCATGCTGAAATTCTCCATATTTGTTCTGATGAAGAATCAAACTCATTTACATTTTGGATGGACTGAGTGTGAGTACATTTTCAGCAAATTATCATTTTTGGGTGAACTATTCTTTTGATATATTTCTAGCCTATGGTTTTATGCAGACTGCATGCATGACAATCTTTATACAATATGTAATCTGCAAAACATCAAATGCTAATTGACATTTTCCAATGTCCGGGAATGGAAACAAAAGTTGCAACTGTATAGACAGTTACTGGACATTAAAAGCTGGTGGTATGTGAGGGTACAGAAATAATCTAGCCAGGATTCTGCTCACTGCCTAGAAATGTTTGTGATGGCTAGATACAAACACAGATTAAAAAAAGCAGGGAAGGATTGCATGAAGGCTGTAATCTCTTCAGATAGAGCAGATTTGAGTGGAGAGTAGGAACCAAGTGAGATTACGGACTGCTCCTTATTTTTCATCTATTTGTTTTTACACCAGACACGTACAACAGAACAGGCAAAAAAAAAATGTTGTGCTGTCTTTTAAAATTAAACACATCATAATGACACTTCTTATCTTAATCACAGATGGTAACTGCATCAAGAAAGTTTGCCATTGCCACAAACCACATGGCTGTAATGGTGTAGGGGCATAATAGTCAAATGAAGGGAGAGAGGTGAGCAAAAGGCCAAAAAGAAGGTTAAAAAGGGCGGAACCGAACACTGCTTCACTGTCATCTAGTTGGCACGCTTATTTGTTTCTATGGAAGCAGGGGAATCTCCTGTCTGTTGGTTTGGGTTTCCCTGCAGATCACAAACACAGTAGAAGTTTACAGTCTCAGACAATAAATGCTTAAAAGTCTAAAATATTTAAAATAATACAAACTGTGGATCTGTAAGCTTAATTAAAATGAATTAAAATACTAATGAATTATGACTTAAAACACTTATTTGCTAAATAAAAAGAATACTAGTAAATTTAAATTTTCTAAAAGTGTGGAGTCAACGAGACTTTGATGCTTTTTTCAATAAATAAATCAATAAAAACTGTTGCTCTCATGGCGTTCCATAATAAAGCAACACAATCACTTTTTGTGAAAAAGAAAAAAATATTTTTCTCCACTAGATCTTGTCAAATCTTTCTCAACTATTTTAAATGGTGCAGCATATATTAAATATAATGGAGCATAACAATAGTTATTTATATAAATATAAAAAAAGTAGAGGATAATAAGTAATGTAAAAAACATTGTCATTTGATTCACCTCCTTTACGCAAAGTTTCAGAGGATTCAGAATATCCATCTTGTTTTTTTATGTGAAAGCATGGCCATTTGTAACTTGAATGTGTGAGACTTCTAGTGTTGTTTGCTTCGTTATTTTAGCTGTACAAAAATGTCTGTTATGCTGATTGATGTTATGATATTATTTTAATTTATTATATCATAAACACCCACGATTGTAGTGCAAATAGTTTATCACACTATTCTAGCTACATAAATCAGAAGTCTTGTACGTTCACTGGAATTTAGTGCTGCTTTTGTTCTTTTTGGAGATTGTCGCATGGAAAAGAGCACCGTGAACTTTCTTCAGAAATCATTTTGTGTTCCACAGGACAAACAAACAGCGTATGGTTGGAAACGACATGATGGTGAGTAAATAATTGGTCAATTGTTAGCTCTGTGCTAACTTGCTAATGCTAACTTGCCAATCGGCAGAAAAAAAGCTAATTAAATCAAAGGTACTTTTGTCACAGGCAGAGATTAGACAGATCTCTAACAGTATTTTTAGAACTCAAGTATTAACCTACAATTAATACTTCAGTGGTCTTGGTTTGTCCAAGTCACCTTGAGAGACTTTTGCTCATACTTAAGAATGCTAAGCGAAGGCATTACAGCTTCGACGAACACGGTATTGGACCAGCCTTTCTGCTTCTGAAGCTGAAAAGGAGAGCTACGCAAACAGACGACTATCAGGGCTCTGCTGACTGATTGCAGGTGATTGGTTAATTAGCTCCGGTTGTTACTGCGCTGACCCCGTGACAGACCACAGCAGAGATGCCACATAGCTCTTTTTACAAGTTGAGACTGTGCATGTGTGCTTGTGCACGCGTGTTTGATTCTCAGAAGCGTAAACTCAAGTTTCACTCACTCCTGCTGTTTTGACGCCCCCCTCCCAGTCTCTTTTCTCATCATTCCAAACCTTGACAGCATTTGTAAAGATCCCAGGCCCTTTAGCATCCCCCCCCCCTGCCCCCTTCAGCCCTCCGTGATGCCCCAACAACACTAGCCATGTGTAAGGCCGCTGAAAGACAGGGAGACAAAACAGTCCCCAGAGGACATGACAACAAACACACTGAAAACCAGGCTCCCAGTCTCCGCAGCCTCAATTCCAGGTGTCAGAGACACACGTTGTTCAGATAGAGTACAGAATGATGAATGAAAACCCTGGAGAAAAGCACACCACAATTAAAATGACAAGCTTCAGTGGAGCCCAAAACATCTTTGTTACTCTGATGGCACAATCTCTGTGTTTATCACGCACATAGAACTACAATACAAGTCAAATCACTAACATTCCTGTCAGTTGCAGGGTACAGTTTTATACAGTTTTGATTTTTCGCTCACACATTTCACACTTTTAGGTCAACAAAAATGTTAAGGTCAAGAAAAACTCTAACAGACCAAACTTTAATCAAAGATTCATATTTGTTTTTTGTTGTTATTTTTTTTATGTATAACTTTAGCATATATTTAACTAAATAAATTGTGTGAAAATTTTAGTTGACGCTAATGTGGAAAATCACAAGTGTGTTAAATGTTTCACGTTTAGATTTTTTATTTTAATTGAAACGCATGAAATACATAACATATTTCATAATTTGTTCAATATAAATAAACATAATGTGTAAAAAAAACATCCTGAAATAAGCATTTGGATGTTTTTTTTAATTAATTTTAACCATATTAAATGTATAAAATATTTCAACTTGTTTTATATAAACAAATACAATGTGTGAAAGAGCTCCTGAAATTAAATATACTATTTACACATTCCTATCAGTTGACTGAGTTTAGTTTAAATCATTTTTACAGTTTTATCTTTTTGTTATGTTTCATCTTTTGATGAAAATGCCATTCAAATTTAGTCAATATTTTAAGTCATATTCATTAATTTTTGTTAATTTTACACACATTTCAGGCATTTTAATTTAAATAATAAAATTTTCACACATTTGGATTTATTTATTCATTTAATCGTATCAAACCTAAAGATCTTCAGCATAAACAAAATACAATGAGCAAAAACATGAGCTCCTGAAATAAAAATACAGTATCTTTATCACAGTATGCTTTCAGTAAAACATGTTAATTATCATGTTTAATTATCATTGTGATGTGTATTTTAGTCTTTGTTAACTTTGCCAAAAAAAAACATTTTCGTCTATAATTCCGTTGACAAGATTAACACTGGTTCACTGATTTATGGCTGAGCCATCTTAGCAAGCAATGGAGAACAAAATCCACTCCATCCTTTCAACATTACTGAGTTTTACGCTCTAATCCCAAATGTCTTTACACATTATTGATGTTAGAGAAGCTTTCAGCGTGTACTTCTCATAGCAAATGACAATGCTTCCTTATCAATTCGGTAAATCTAAATGGAACAAAGTGCTACAAGGATCATTCTATATGCAAAGCCTGCTCACATGAGCTACAGATAATTAGCTTGTGACAAGGCCCATACCAATGCCATAGACCCTGAAGAATAATCTGATCAGAACGCTCAATCGCCTCCGTCTAATCTGGAGATTTGTGTGGCTCGGATCAAGCCCATGCTGGTAACTGGCTTAGCACCAGCACATCTAATGAGAGGTCAGCGCAGAAAGGCAGAGCAAACCCTAAAGCCCTTCAACTCTGTCAGTTGGGCCCGTTATTATATTCAAATCACAAGCAAAAGACACCCAAAGGCCTCATGCTAATGAAGATCTGCTAAACAAGCACTGAAATAAAAAAACAAAACAAACACACTCTCTCAACTTTCCTCTAAAAAAACTCTGCTTTTTGATTTCTGCAAAAAACAACTGCAAGAAACCTACTACATAATGTACAGAGAGGAGCCATTCATTATAATGGCCACAATGAGGTCAAAGCAAAATGGCAAAATAATTAGCCATTGTAAAAACACTAGAAATGCTTATTTATTTTTTCTCTTTATAAAAGTAGCTGAACTCCAGATGGACCTATAACTGCTGGTCATTTCCTCATTACGTTCAATATGAAATCTATAGCCTAAATTCTCTTGCATATACAGGCCAAAGTAATAGTTGTTGTAGCGACTTTTGTCATGCAGCACCAAAATGCCACCATTGTGACATTCTCCCCACAAACCTTGGCACACTTTGGCTATTACCATGTTTTTGAATGAAGGAACACAGAAGTGACAAAGAAAGAACAACAAGAGTAGTCAACTTGCACACTATATTTCAAGTCTCCTGACTCACATGACTGAAATGTTATTCACTGGTCACATTCAGATTCAAGTACACTAAATTTGCAGGCTGTATCAAAAATACAGTAAGATATTATATTATAATATTATGAAATGCTATTAAAATTTAAAATCACTGTTTTTAATTTTAATATATTTAAAATGTAATTTATTCCTGTCAAGGCAAAGCTGAATTTTCATACACTGATTTAGTGCTCAAGAAACTTAAATATATTATTATCAATGTTGAAAACGTTGTACTGCATAATATTTTTGTGGAAACCTTCATAAAAAAAATTTACCCCATGGATTCTTTGATGAAGAAAAATTGTAAATGAACAGCATTTATTTGAAATATTAACATTACAAGAGTCTGTAATGTCACTTTTGATCAATTTAAGGCATCCTTGATGAATTAAAGTATTAATTACTTCCAAAAAAAATAAAAATGGTAGTGTACATATTCAAATCACCAAAATTAGATTTAAGAGGTATGTCAGAGAGGAATTATTGATTTTTATCAGTTTCTGACACAATGAATATGGCTTCAGAACATAATACGTATATGAAATACTGTTACTGTATATTTATTTTACGTTTATCTGGCAATTTTGGTCACCATTCACTTTCACTGTATGGAAAAGAGCAGTGTGTGAACATTCAGCCAAACATCTCTTTTTACATCTCTTTTTACGTCAAACTGTAGTAGCTGTTCTGGAAAGATATGACTGTGAATAAATGAAGACCTTTAACCCTAACAGTTTGACCTTGGGTAAATCAATACGGTACCAGAATGATCCTTGAATGTCACTTTAATACAGTGCAACAGTGACATTTTGGTGAAGGAGGATAGCTGCCATGTAATAATTCTCCTGTCGGTCAGACTGTGCTTTAAAATCTGTAGATGCAGGATAAACAAACGAGCAAAAGAAACAGCAGATGGTGCCACAGATAGAGAAATATAATGACCTTAGTCAGTTTCAGGATCACCCGTCTTGAGCTATTAAAACCATATGGCAGATCTGCACTTCACGCCCAGGGAGAGTAACGCAGCCCCCTCCTCACGCAAAATGACGCATCCTAAATACAACACACATTCCCACGAACATGCGCACATATATTTTTGCACACACAATGACACACTGAGTGAAGCAGGGGGGAGAACCCAGTGGAAATTACAATGCAAGTTAATTGCAGTTTGACATAGCTGTAATTATTCAACTGAGTAAAAATAGTCACTTTCAATTACTTGATCATAGAGTGGATGTAGATCTGGTTCTATCAGACAAATGAGGCTTCTGTATATTCATGCTCTAATTTATAATTGTATGATCTAGGTGGTATATTTCATTCAGTATCTCTTTTTTGGCTCTTCATCCTCATGTATAAGGTGCAGCGTGAGCGTGTTTCCAGCATGCAGTGTTTTAACACTGTAGTGGAGCAGCTGCACTAACCTGCAGCCCTGCAGCACACCACTACTGCTGTCAGCACACGACACATCAGCCCACTCAGCAGACCACGCAAAAATAAACTCATACAGACTGATCTAGGGCCAGCTGTCTCCGACCAAATCCTTTCCTAAAGAATTATCAGACGAAAAGCTAATCTAATCACTGAACAGTGACAAAAGGTCACTCAAGTCTTTCCACGATTGCTCCATGATGCCAAATTCAGACAAGCTGAAGACCTTTTGGGCTGGTAACTGAAAGACTATAGGTTTAAACCCTGTAAAGAACGATTTGTGAACTTTCACCATTGTGTCCTAAAGTGAGATACTTAAATGGGGGTCTAGGATTATGTATACATACACTGAAAAAACATTTCAAGCTGTTCCAACTAATTATTATTTAGTAACTAGTTCCACAGAAATTTTACATTCAGTCAATTTCTGACTTCAAAGGTTATCTGAATTTTTTAGTTGGCTCAACCTTTCCTGAACTAGTTTTATAGTCCATTCAGCTAAAATGTTTTAATTGTCAAACATTTAGAAAAGTACAGCAAGTTGTGTCAATTAAAATTTAACCATTTACTCCATGTGTTTTATGTTACCTCAACTAAGATTTATTATTTGGGCATCATAAGAAATTACTGGGGAACTAGTTGTTACATTTAATATATTTTTATAGTTTGACAAAATTATTTAAAATGATTAACTGATGTTTATTAATCACTAAAAACACACACATTACAACACATAATAGCCTTTATTTAATAACAATCTCCATTTATAAAAAATTTCATACAGACTAAACATACAGGCTTGAAGATAAAAGTCACCCTAAGGCCAAAAAAGATGGCCTAAGGGTCAATAAATTAACAGCAAATTTTCATTTTTAGTTGAACTATCCCTTTAAGCGCCAGTGGACAAAAAACATACATCGTAGCAACTGCAAAAACAAAATGTCTGCAAACAAACATTTACAAATATTACTACTGTTCACAATTACATCTTTAAAATGAGGCAGAAGTAAAAAAAATAAAAAAATTAAAAAAATGGCACCAGTGACAGAAAGGTCACGGGGGGGGGTGCAGTTCTCCTCTGGCCAGATGAAACCAGCATGACGTGGTTAAATTCCAGGCTGCAACAAAGGTCAGATTGAGCAGAGGACTTGTCTGGTTCTCGTGGTCTTGTCCCGATGGCCAACGAGGTCTTCGGAGGGGATCTGTCTCTGGGGCTCATCTAGTTGTCCTGGTCTCCGCTGACTTTCAGGGCTGTCGAGGTCTTCTCTAGGTGCGAACTTGTGTGCACAATATACTGATTCACTACCTAGGGAACTGACTCTTTGAGATGCTTTGAACGGCCTTGTGAAACGATTCAGTTGTTCATTTTCGTTTGGAACGACTAACTCCCCTCTCGAAGTTCCATTCACAAGACCAGAAACGCCGTGTAATCCGCACTGTTTGAAAAGAGCGCCATTTCACCGTGGCTGGTTTATATATACAGTATATATTTGTGACCCAAAACTTTTAAACAGTAATGTAAATGTAATATAAATTGATAATGGATCAACAACCATACTGTATCCTGCTTGCTCTGACAAGGAAAAAAAACCCAAAACATGTTACTTCTTCTCTGGTGAAGCATTTGACGAAACCTTAAATTGAGGACAAGTCAAACAAGACAATCCATACTGACTCGTGGGCAGGGGATGTTTGGACAGCACACTTCAACATCCTGGCTGGAGATTGCTTTAATTTGAGCCCCAGTAATGGAGTAATAGCAGTTAATTCCTGAACTAATGAGCTCGGCTTTGCGCTTTGCTTTCGGTGTCTGTTCTACTTAAGCCGCTCTTGATCTGTTCATGCTGATATCCCTATATCTGTCCAGATATAATGACAGCATCATGTGACCTCCAGGATGTCTCTTTCAGGAACAGTATGGGCAGCTGTCCTTCAGACTAGGAAAACAACACTGTAAGATGCTTACTAAAGGCAATCTGTTGACAGAATGGTGTGGTTTAAGACCACACACACACACAAACCACACATATATACGTACACCTATAATCTACAGATGTAGGTCTACTGAAAAAGAGTCTAGTGCTATCATCAACACTTGACAAACAACTTACCTATACAGATTTTTCTCCTGAAACCTGAACAGTGAGGAGAAAAACACAAGGGAATTGTTATAAATCAAATAAACAGCCAGTCCATTCATGTTTAAAAGGTGTGTGGTAAAAAAAAAATAATAATAATGCCACAGGTCAGCATGAATGTTCCTGAAATCTCTTTAAAAAGATGACATATTTTGGTACCTTATGTCTTTAGTCACACCGTATAATGTTTTACAGTGCAATGGTTTTTGGACATGGTCAAAACTTGCAGAGATTTATTGCCTAAGGCTTTTAAAGTCCCCACAGAAGACAAAACTCAGTTTAGAACTATTACATAAGACAGAGTTGTTTTTCTGGCTCACTTTCCATTCTCAAAGTGGCATGTGTTTTTTGTTAAGAGATAAATATAGCGAACGAAAGCTTGCCCAGACCCAAAGAAATTTTTTTTCCCAGTGGACAGTTACTCACTATACAATATGGTTTTTGTATTATTTTATACACACCTTTTATCATAATATAATACAATTAAATATAATATAATATCATCCTTTAAGCCTGCATTAAAAATCATCACACTAAAATAGGAATTCTGCATTAAATAAGCCATTAGCTGTCCATACAATCTATTGTAAATGAATGGCACTTTAAATATAATTTTTTTTAAACACAACTACATATTTGATTTCATTTATTATTATTGGCCTGAAAAAGTTGGTAATAAACAAACACCGTAGCACAAAAATATTAATTTCTAAATAATTCTAAAGGTTTTTTTTCGACACAGCTTTTCTCTATTAATTAAATGATTTATTATTTTATTTAATATTTAATTAATTTAAGAAAGAGTAAAAAGGTCCTTAAAAAGTTATAAAAAACACACAAAACCATTAATTTCTAACGAGATGAGTTGCCATACAGTCCATATTAGGATTTTATTTTGACAGACGTCATCTGTTTGTTTAGCATCTCACTGAACTCTTTTATGAGAAGTTACATATCAAAACATTAATAATCATAATATTAAAAGGCATAATAATCAAATATAGAATTATTAAAATTAATGTTTAAGATTTTATTACAAATTAATTAAAAAATAAAATTCAGATTAAAGATTCAAATGAAGAATTCAGATTTAAATGAAAGTTGTCCATACAATGCAACAGAGTTACTGCACACTGACTCCCACTGATTCAATCAGTGTAGATTAAAGACGGCTCAAATACAACAGCCCTGTTTACTGTTGCAGCTTTGATACACTGTCATCATCACAGCCCTCTCTCATTTCTCTCCCTCTGTCTGTCTGTCTTAATTACGGCTATTCCCTCTGTCGTGACTCAATCAGCCAAGTTTTTCCTCTCTGTTTTCCCTCACTCTCTCTTTCAGAGACCGACCGCTCTTTTGCAGCACAAGCAGCCAAATAAACATTCCTCCTTCTGTTCCTCTGACACAGAAGAGATTTTCCTTCAGTCACTGAGAAAGTGAGGATTCCCACTGATTTTTGTCATTTATATGCCACTAGCAGCACCAATAAAATTGCAAAAAGTAATTGTTAACTAACAGGTTTCCCACACACTTCCCGTTGACCTCTCAGTCTTCCATTTTTCAAACCATTTAGTCAATTCCCCCAGTAAACAACTTGTTATAGTTACAAATTTATGCTATTGGCTGAGTCTGAAATTGGTCTAAATAAATACAACACTCTAATAAAAGTATTTGTATTTAATTTTCACAGATGTTTTACCCATATTTTGAATCATGCATTTCATTCTGTGTTTTGGGGTTGAAAATGTCTATAAACTTAACAGAAAAGGTATCAGATGTTACAGTATTTGACTTTATTTGAACTTTTATTATTATTATTATTATAGATTTCACTTTTTACGTTTGACCAAGTTAGTGTTCAATGACGTAATGAATGTAAAATAGCAGAAATAGTTGAATTTGTGTGGCCTTGTCACTAGATTAGCTCCAGCTCCTCTTCAGCTACCTATTCTGTAGATCTGGAAGCCCCTTTGTGGTTTTAATAGATCTTTAGGACTAAAAGTCATAGACAGAATTCAGAAGTCATGACAGACAAGTCTCTCACTGTCTGTGGAGCATGGCTGCTTAGTCTGGGCAGATTGCAAACTCGAGTCGAACTGCAGTTTAACCCATCCATACATCCAGTGCATCGAGGGAGGTGGTTAATGATTTCCCAAGGTGTCCCTCCGAGGTATAAAAAATTACCCAAATTCTTGAGCATTGCTATATGCAATATTTGGGGAAACTGTATGATAATTGCTCACTTTGCTAAACATTGTGTTCCTGTGGCTCAGTGGTAAAGCATTGCATTAGCAGCACAAAAGGTTGTGGGTTCAATTCCCAGGGAATATGCATACTGGTAAAAAATGTATAGCCTGAATGCACTGTAAGTCGCTTTGGATAAAAGCGTCTAATTAATTATTATCTCTAGATATTTAGGGTCTTCAGACATGGTGACTGGTGCAAAAATAAAGACAGTTTTGCAGATTTAGATTATGCCTGATAATAATGTTACTACATCATTTGTCATCTAGTATTTTAAGTTTTTTTTTTTTTACTTACAGTACATAAACAATCATTTGTTTTCTGAAGAAAATCTGCCTCTCTCTTTCAGTCTAAATAAAGTCCATATAGCTAACAATATACTTCCAGTTTGACTGTTTCTCAGCTCAACCTTCATTTCTGAGGCTTTGTCTTAAGACGATGCGGATTTCTTCTCCATCACGATGAACAGTTCTCAGACAGGCCTCATAGAGAACCTTGATGTGCTTCCAGTGAAAATCAAAGTGCATTAAACATTAAAAGTACTGTCAAATGCAGAAGCAAACCAACTCTAAGGGGAAAATTAGAGCACTGAGAAGGCTAGAAGGCAGAAAGCAAAAAAAATCGACTTTATGATCCTTGTTGAGCTTTACTATTCACCTGCATGCTTACATATGTACTGTAAATTAAGTCCCATTTTAATAGATTTTTTTTTTCATACAGAGAAATAAAAGGGAACCTATAAGTCTACTGTACTGTTTGAAAACCCAGAGAATGAAACCCCAGATTGCATTGTGACAAGCTCAGTGAAAAAATTAATCTATCATGGCAGAGAAATGTTGATAATAAATATATTTAATTCATTAATGAAAAGATATATTTGACTCTACTATCGGTCCTTCACTATGTTCATTTGATTTGAATGAAATGCAAACAAAACATTAAGCAAGCTTGACATATTAAAGAACAGTGATGCTTTGCTGCAAGTCAACCAGTCATGTTCCTTGGCAGAGAGACGCTGACCTCTAACCCACATACAAAGGTGCTCTCTGACTTCATTATGTGTCTGTGCTCGGTGTGCTCTTTCGTTTAGGATGGGGGTACTGTAGAATGTGGGAAAGGGGCTTCCACTTAGAACAAGTCGGGACAGAGAGTTTATGCCATTTTTTAAAGATGAATACACTGCGGTCCTAATGGTTGAATAATCGATTGGTTTCATTTAGTCTTGACAAAGTATCAGTGAAAGCTGGAAGATCGAATCTGCTATACATCCCTCAAACTCTGTAGCCTCTGTAGCCTGTCCTACTTCCCTCCAAGTATACGCTTAGTTTATGAATTTTTAATGGAAATGAAAGAAACAATGGTTCACGCCGGACCTGCTGGTCTTACTAATTATTCATGAGGTTAGGATTTAAACTCTGCCATTAACCAGCTGTTTGAATGAGTGACAGCACAGGGTGCCACCTATACAATAAATATCTAATTATAACTTAAGCTGACAAAGGGTATGTTTATTTGATCAAAAATACAGTAAAAAAACGCATCTGATAATATATTACCCCCCCCCAATTTTCAAATTAAGTGTTTCTTGTGTAAAATATTTTACAAGTTTCAGACAGCCTACTCAACTCTTAAGTGTTCAGCTTAAAACGATGTCTCAAACATAAAGTAGTCGAAATTGACAAAATTCAGTCTTACAGAGATCAGGGACATTTAAAAGAAAAATTACTGATGGGGAACCAGAAGCCAAAGGTGATCAGATAAAAACGCCTGAACTAACCCAAATCACCCATAGACCATACAAATATTTTGCGCTCTTTTGTGCATCTACCTAATACTTATTTTGAGTTATATCTGAAGGAAAGTATACCCTGAGAGTGTCAGTTGCCCTTTGTCTGGACTCTATTAGAAATACCTGAAAGGAAGTGGTATAACCCCTCCTTACGATTCCATTGTGTTAAACCTCTATGTTATGGATCTTGCCAGCCGAGGCTAAGAGAACAAGAGAACAATCACAGTACACCATGCATTAGTAAAAAAAAATGTTATATTAATGAGAGAACACATCAGGAATTCCGGTTTGGGGTGTATAATGCACTAGATAAATCATAAATCAAGATGATTTCCACATACATAAACACACAAAGACTTTGACCTAACGTAATAGTTAAACTACTAGCTGCGTGCATGACATGAAGTTTGCCACTATTTGCAGAATTTGCAAGAAGAAATGCTCCTCAGTCAAGCAAAGACTGGCATCGTTTTGTGCGACTACACTACTAGTTGAAGTAAATAAGCAAATATTTTCTGTAGGATTCTCTCTATGAAAAACTCAGACTCACAACTATGGAAGTCTGTTCCACCATTGAACAAAAAACTCAAAAAAGGTAATTGCGACTTTTTATCTTACTTTTATTTTTTTTTCAGAGAAAAAAATTCAAAATTGCGAGATGTAAACATAGAATTGCAAAATATGAACATGCAGAATTCTAACTTTGGTCACACTTTACTTAAAGCCTTTATGTACAGTATTAAGCATTTTAAAGGGTTATTAAAGGGTATAATGCATTATAATTATTCATAATGTGCATTGTAATACATTATGTCTTGTCGTAAATAATTATAACCAAATTTAAAATGCACAGTGTAACAATGAATTGATAAGTGTTATAATGTATTAACTGTGGTTACAATTATTCATGAGATTGTACAACGCTTTATAAGGTGCATTACGAGGCATAATTAATGCATTAAAACTACATTTATAATGCATTATACATAAAGGCTTAAAGTAAAGTGTTACCAAAATTTTTATTTTTAATTTCAAATTTACATCTCATAATTCTGACTTGTTTCCTATAAATTCTAAGTTTACATCTCACTATTTGACTTTTTTTCTTGCAATTCTGATAAGAAATATCAGAATTGTGAGATATAAACTCATATTTCAGAGACAAACTGTGAGAATTGTAAGATTAAAAAACATGCAATTACCCTTTTTATTTTAGTTTTTTTTTTATTCCATTGTGGAAAAAGGCTTCCATAAAAAAGAGCTTCATTTCACATCCTAAACATCAAAAATAAAAATTAAATATATTTTTTCTTGACACATTATGTGTAAAATGGGTTAATTTTTTTAATGAAAGTGTAAGCCATGTTTTTCATGTCTTTTTCAGGCCAAATTTCCCACATTCCACAAAGCATCTGATTGTTCCATGATATGCTGCATTTGGAATTCTAACATGAACATTATTTATTCAGTAAACCTTAGTTCAAAAAATTATGTATAATAAATAAAGTAAGTTATTGCCTCTTTACCAACATATAGCTTTTAGATCAAACATCAGCTTAATACCATCAAAACATATACAAAACAAATAAGCATATAAGTATAAGCATATACTTCTGTTGACCTGAGGCAATGTACAAGTGCTCACAGTGGACTTGTTCTCTAAGACTGTGTGTGTGCTAATGGTGGGCAAACTCTGAGTATTTAAACCATGGGCTGCAGTGCTCTCTGAATCTGACCAATCAGATCTGAGCACACAGTAGCCTGAAGCTGAGAGGATGATGTGCCGTCCATAGCTACTTTAATTCCAGGCCACTGAGACTCATTTATGTATGATACTTATCAAAACGAAACAAGCAAGAGAGCCTTCGACCTATTATAAGACAAAAAGAGAATGGAAAATGGAGTGCACGTTTTCTGGGGTGCTTTGTGTCTTTTAGATGCATATTTACATTTTCATGTATGTTTATCAGTACAAACAATCAAAAATCTTTTTCTGTTGACGGTGTAAATGTGCACTAGTGCATGTGGGTAGGGAGGCCTGTGGGTATGTCTGTGTGTGGTGATGGGCTATTAAAGTTATAGGACAATGAATTTGGCTCCAGGGGCTCTTAGAGTAAAAAGAGTGGATGCTGCAGTGGGCTCTGTTAAAGGGGTCATATGACGTTGCTAAAAAATAACATTATTTTGTGTATTTGGTGTAATGCAATGCGTTTATGCGTTTTAAGGTTAAAAAAAAACACATTATTATATACATTATTGTTTCTCCTCTATGCACTGCCTTTCTGAAACGAGTCGATTTTTACAAAGCTCATCGTTCTGAAATGTGAGGTGTGCTGTGATTGGCCAGTTATCTAGTGCATTGTGATTGGCTGAATACCTAAAGTGTGTGACGGAAATGTTATGCCCATTACCATACTGTGATGCCGTGTTCAGGCCGGAGCGAAAACGTGACGACACAAAGAAAAACAATAAAACCCAATATAAACTAGGCATTTGTAGCATCCAGTGGGGACATAATTACTGATTATAATGATTTATACTGTATTTTTACAAGTTGCGTTGCATCGCGCCGCGTAAACATAAAACCATGTCTGCATTTGTGATCGGAGAAATGACAAACAGCGCTACTCTACACTGCTCAAAATTCGCGTTTTAATCATCAGTGGCAAATCCTTAAAATAAAAACATACTTACAGGGTGTTGAAGTTTGGCATTATTTGTCAGAACCCGGCATGTAGGTAATCTCCCAGGAAAACAGTCCTCGGTCCGCGTTAAAATGCAGGAGTGCTAACTCTGAATATATGAGTGCACTGTTCTGGACCGGTTGTACAAACAACTAACAAACTTGAGTTCTAGTTGGTGTATCTATTGGAAGACCAAACAAAGTCGTTTCGCTTTCATAACGAAAAACACAGCGTCTTCACGACATGACGGCGGCGGCGGTAACAATACTACAGCGAGGATAAAAGTTATGCCTTCTTTCTTAGCGTAAACATTTGGGTGGCGTTATGCAAATCTTACCACATAGCGACGTATATATGTGGGGGCGTGTTAGAACAAGCAATTTTAGGGGGGTGTGGCAGAGTCTTAAATTTGATAAAGAATAACTCTTTGGCTTTGAGACTTTAGTCTTTGCAACTTCAGGGATCTTATTATTCACGAACATTTTGTAACACTCCAAAGAGAAAGGAAATTTTTTTATTGCATCATATGACCCCTTTAAAAGGTTAGAACCCCTCTCATTCAGGCCAGGTTACTATTCTGCCTTTGTGTGCTGGTATGGCAAAAAAATATAAATAAATAAATAAATATACAAATAAATAAAAATAAATATATATGGCTAGTACATTGCATAATGTAATACAAATAGGCATACAATTTGTATTAATATTGTTTATCTAAAGACTTCAAAATTAGAGCACTAATATAGTAGTGTTATGTTTTTAGTGTTCACGATAATCGCAGCAAAATAAAAGTTTGTTGAGTAATATATGTTGGGTACTGTGTATCTTATTAGGGCAATATATAAATAAACACAATAAAGTATATACTTTGGAAATATTTACATGTACAGTATATATTTATAGTTATATAATTTAGATATATATAAATATATTTCAAATACAAGAGATGAAAATAAAGATTTTCTTAAAATATAGATGTGTGTTGGTCTGATATATATATTCTATATATAGATATATATAGATAATAAATATAGACAGTACGCACACGTGTATTATGTAAACAAAAACTTTCATTTTTAATGCGATCAATCATGATTAATCGTGATAGCATTAGTATTTTTATAACACTACATGTAGCCTGTTTTCACAAGAATTGCATACAATTATTGCAAGAATTATAAATAAAAACAAGTCAATCCAAGAGGTTTCCTTATGTCTTACAGGCGCAGTTTTCAACAGTATAAAGATGAGACTGTTCCAATCTCAAACACGTTGGTATGGGTGTTAAACGTAACAAGTCAAAAATGTTTCTCATTGACTTTCCTCAGTCTGATCTTTTCCCTTCATTAGTAAAACCTGCAAATGGCTGTATGCTCTGGGAGAGGTCTTGTCTAATTAAACAGGTCCAGGGGCAGGCAAGGTAATCTCTACCCATCCTCGCTGGGGAGGACAGATCACAGGCCTTCTTACTTCTAGGATAGAAAGAAAAAACGGTCCCAGAATGGATTAAATCCAAGACTAGACACAATGCTGTGTGAGGTACTGTAGCTGTGCCTGTTCTGTGCTATTATGCAATGTGATGTACTTATCATCACTTTTAATGCACTGCTCAAAGATTTCAGGAATGAATATCCCTTATTAAAAGAACAGTCCAGGACCAAGTCTAAGGAGCGTTTATGCAAATACCTCAAAACTTACGAACAGTTTCAGCTGTAAGAGCCGTCAGCAACACTATCTGACAGCTTACACACACATGACACAGCAACAGGACTCCTATGGACCCCCTTCCCATGTATTGCACATACATTGCATCATATTTAGCTCTAGACACCTTAACAATCCACCTCACTCCAGCTATTTTAAAACTGTGACAATTACAATAATAACAATTCACACAGCTGTCATTGTTACCGGATGTTGTACTAGCCATTTTACGCTGACTTTGTCTATTGTTTGTATATATAGACTGTTTATTGTCCCTTATGTCTATTTATTGTAACTCTGGGTTACTGTGCTGTACATAGTGTGTTTCTAAAGGCTGATGTTTGCAACAAGGTTTCCTTGGGAAACCCTTTTATAATAAGTTGTGTTTTTGTCATTTTAAATATATTTTTTAAAATGTCTATATAATTTTATTTCAGTCTTAGTCTTTTGGTACATAAATTTTGTATAGTTTATTTCAGTGAATATATTTTTCTTAAATGTCTATATAGTTTTATTTAAGTCTTAGTTTTTTTTAATACATTACTTTTTTATAGTTTATTTCAGTTTTTCTTTTAGATTTAGTAAAATAACCCTGATCTGGAGTGAATCTAAAGAGGCAAGCTAGCAAAGGTCACAAATAAAGTTGTATGAGGGCCCTGCCTACAGGCCAACTGTCCATTCAACTTCAGGACGGTGTCGTTTCTGGCACCACATGCCATCACTGGAATAACAAGACAATACACTGCAGTTATGGGATTAGGATCATTTACACTAATCGAGCCATAAAGGGCTATGACACACGCCTCAACCACACAATGAGACAGTTGGAGACTCCCAGCAAAACTGTTTACAACCAATGTTTTCCAATCAAACACAAGGTCACATTTCTTTCCACCTTTTTCTCACTGATTTGTCATAATTAATTCTCAAACATACAGCTTCCTAAATGTTAGTGAAAGAGTCAAACTTGAAACTCAAAATTTTTCTATCTGTTAAAGAATGCAAAAATTACAGACTGGCATAAGTTTGTGCTCCTCAAAGCTTAAGATTGAAAACCCCTGGCTTTTAATCTTTTTATTTTGACTGCAAAGTCAAACACAGCAACTGGCTTTAACATTTAACACTGTTCTCCTTTCATCACGAGACATACAAACATACACATAGTCCATACTCCATCATTTTTGGCAATTAGTTGCTTTTATCTACATTAACCAGACTACAGGATAACACCGGGGATGAACAGTACCTTTTTGATGTGGAACAGGCTTTTGGAGATCTCAGGATTTTGGGCTCAACTTGGAAATCCACACTACAGTATACATAAAGTTCTGACCGTCTTTAGGTGTTTGATGTTTGGGGAACTCAAGCCTTCTGGAGTGTAAAGTGAATATAATCATCACCATAATGTTGATTTAATATAGAAATTTAGGGAATCATGCACTTATGAAACAAGAACCAGAAAAAAATGAATGCTTAAATAGTTAAAGCAATTGTATGTCCTTTTTTAAACCTTGAAATATCAGTTTCAAGATCATTCTGATGGTACACTGACTTCTAATAAGGCAAATTGCTTCTGTTTCTTTCTCACGCCACCTACATAAAGTGTTCTTTCTGGGGAAGTAGATAAGTGTAAAAAATTCCTAATTGGAAAGGGCGGATTGCTTTACAGCAGCAACAAATCAACACGTAGCCTACAGCTATAATTACGACAGTGATATTTTACGACAGTGAATTCCATTCACTTAACTGTAGGGGGCTCTAAAGTCGCAAAAACTACATCACGATGCTTTAAATAAAAAAGAGACAAGTGCTTACTCGAAAAATTTTGACTTCATTTTATAAATTGTTAAATTACTGGTATATTTTTATTATTTTTAATTATAAGGCTTTTAATAAAAAGTGAGTCTGAATGTTGTGGTCAGACAAGACTATTATTTCATCAATGATCACATTTTTTCAAGAGCAAGTTGGGCACTTAGAACCTGTGGACTATGCTAGCATATTAACACAGGAACATCTTGGCGCTTACCATCAATCAATCAAAGCAAAAATCAGAGGTCAAATGCCATTGAAGTTGCCAAGAAGAAACACGACTTATTTGACGGGGGTGATGTCGTCTAGCCATGTACGCCAATAAAACCAGACACACTGCCAGCTTCACCTAATTCTGCCAAGCTACAAGGCCATGGCATGCTATGAACCCCTTAACCTGACAAATAGCAACGAGTCCTCAAAAATGACACACTGATTCTGTAAGGAGCAGAGCAACAACTGTGAGAGCTGTAGGGGTGAAGTAGTTTTGGTCCGATGGTAATAATCACTCTGGGAGAAAGAGATTATTTCAGCAGGTCCTAGCTTGACCTACATGGCTTAATCTTTTTTTTTTTGGGTCAAATCAGTTTATTCCTGGACGTGGCCGGGTTCAAAACACGTCACATGGCATCGAACTGAAATAATTTGATCCTATTTGAACTAATTGCATGTGTCTGTAAATGTGTTTGTTTTTCTTTGCCTCAAAGTGGAGGGGGAAATCTCTATCTTGTCAGTGCTGTATCTATGCACTGGACTTATCCCCATGCACTGCAGCTTAACATCCTCTTATAATAAAAGCTATACAGCAGCACCCAGCGCTGAGGCTATGATCCACATGAGGCTATGATCTCCTCAGAGGCTTGACAAGGGCGCTGAGGTTGTAGCATTTTATTTCAAAGCAGGGGCCTGGTTTCATCGGCCCATGCAGTTGAAATGAAGCAGAAGCAGGGTTTTTAAATCACATATGTTATGGATACCACTTTTTCACTGGGCATTAGACATTTCATCATGGATATGAGGTGGATGTTGCTTTGCATTTATTGCTGCATCCAAGCAACTGCCATATTTATTTTCTCTCCACACCCAACCTGGAAGTTTCATGTAAAATGCCTAATTTTTATTTGAGGGCGAAAAAGATATCATATCTCATCTTGTTTAAATGTCACATCACTGATAACCTTTAGGTTAGATTTATCCTTTATCTTGCATTTAATTCTGTTGCAGCAGCTGGGTGGGTGCAGCGCCAGTTTAATATGACATAAGGACAACATATTTTATTTTCTTTATAATGGGATGTGCAAAAATAAGCATAATAATTGGAAAAAAAAAATTGTAATCCAAGCGCAGCCGAATGTGATTATGCAATTACGCGTTTTAAAGACACTACATATTCCTTATTACTATGCTCGAAAAAATCAAATGAAAATCATGTTATACCTGCAGAGATAACTGTTGCGTTTATCCATTTGAATAAACAGTGCCTATTGAAATAACCATGGCATACACGCCCCTCTCTCCAAACAGCTGCTGAAAACGACCCAGACTGTCTCCTATCGTCTTAAAAATCTTAACGATCACACATATATAGACTAAAAACAGCATGCAGCGGCTGGTTACTGTGTGTCAAGACGTTTTTCGTTTCGGAGCGAAAAGCGCAACCGGTCACGGTGCAGGTGTTGGTTACGCATACAGGCGTGTGACACATTATAATTTGCTCGGCAACGCTTCGAGACAGTGTCTACATGTGACCTGATACATATAACCATCATATTCATTCATTCTTTTCCAATAATTTGCAAAAACATCACACTTTCGTGTATAAAATCTCCAAGCAATAATTTACGCGTAATGGTCTACTTACGCACAGCCTCCAGTTTTGGATCCAGCGCACTGGCGGTTTGCTGGATTTTGCCTATTTTGTTCTGCAAAGCCCAAACCCGTTGGTTTGTGGAGACTACTTCGTTCTCAAGCTCCTGGAATAAGGAGCAGGCGTGTTTGGACAGGTCGGAGAGCTGCCGCAGGGTCCGGGATAGAGCCACATTGGTGATGGAGCACAGATCCTCGAACAGTATCCCTTCATCATTAGGGATGGCATGTCTGCACAGCAGCTGGGGCTCAACGATCCGTTTGGCAAAAGGCATTTTTCAGTAGGTAAATGCAAATCCCCCATAAATAAAACAATCAACTAATCCAACTGAAGATTCTGGTGCCTGTCAAGCGAAAATCCACGAATCCTCCGCGCAACCCGCCATCACTTCAGTTCTCCCGTTAGAGGAGATCACACAGGGATGGAGGTTTCTCAGTGAAAATCTCTGCTCCTCCTCTGCTCCTGAATGCCTTTTGGTAGGCTAGTGGCTTTTTTGAGGGTTTTGAGGCTGATGTGGGATAGAGAGAGGCTTTGCAAAAACACGGACTGGTCTACTTGCGCCAGGAGCGGAGAGAAACTACGCATTCTACTACGGCGAGGGCATATGTCTTAAATATTAATTACGGCACGATGTCAGGAGCCTCATTAATAGCACGAGCAAAGCCTTAACCGTATTTAGGTTTAAAAAAAAGGGGGGGGGGGGGGGGGGGGGGGGGCTAGATGTTTGAAGATCTACGCACGTTTATATGGCTTTGATTAATTCATCTAGAAAAATAATGTGTTAGAGAGTCTCGTAACACAATTCGTTTTAACAGCTTTAACTCTTTTTTGTTGATGGGTAAATTTATCGAGGTAATCAAATGCACTGTTCAAAATAATTATTATACATAATATTATTTTCTATAATAATACAACGTCTGCTGTTACCTCAGGAAGTTGGTGGTGATGTATGATAGTGAGCTCGATTTTTAATCTGTTAAAATTGGTTACAACTTATCCTGCGTTACAATAAAACACAGTCTCCTCTCTGTATAGCTAGAGGCCGTTTAAGTCTTTTCAGTCTGCTGAAATGAATAAGTTCATTCACAACCCCTGACTACGTCATTAATGCTCCATTGTGATTGCTACAAAGGTGACGGCGTAAAGTATCTGTGCCCCGTTTTGGAACCGCAAAGGTTGCAGTTACATCATTGCAGCGGTTTTCCGGTTAGGGGTAACGTTTGGATCAACTTTGTCCACTCTTTTGTCGAGGACTTAGAGATGCTTGGGCTTAACAACACAAAAGCTGAGCTGAATGCTTGGAATAGTGCTATAGATAGATCTGAGACGTGAAAGCTGTTGTGATAACCAAGGAGTTACTCTGAGTTTTTCAGTATTTACCCTCTGTTCTTAAATTTAAAAGATGAATATTTTACTATCATGAGATCCGCACCATATATGTTGGCGAGCAGCCTCTCGTGGTGGAAACTGTGCAGCAGCTAAAATTCAAAGCGTATAAAAAAATATCACCACCTGGTGCTCATATTTTGCAACTACCACTGAATTGTCACTATATAACTGTGCAATACAGCGAGAAAATGCATTATTTTATGATTATGAACATAAAATAAAGATATAACCTGGTTAACAGAGCCTCAGTCTCTCTTGTGCTGCTATACTTTCAATCAAATCCTGATTGCAGTGTATTTGTGTATTTAATGAATTAATATTCATTAAAATGCACACTCACACAAAATATTACTGATTTGATGAAAATATGAAAGCAAGTTAGATATGCACTTCTTTTAAATACTTTCAGAACTCTACAGGTACATTTTAAGTATATATATATAGTGTATAGTATATAGTGTGATCCTACACTGAAAACAGTTTTTCAAGCAGTACTTCATCCAATTAATAATTTTTCTTTCAATTCAATTTACCATTATTTGTTTTATTTTTCAAGTAATATTTTTTAGTTCAAAATATTGATAAATATAAATATTTTTCATTAAGAGCTGAACTAAGACATATTTGTTTTGACGAATGTAAAATATCAAGGTTCTATTAAACTCATATTATTAAGGTTTATGACATGACCACGCCTCCTCACTAGGGATGGGCGATACCCCTTATTTTGTTTTCGATACGATACCGATATTTTTCAAGGCAGTATCGTCGATATCGATACCGAATCGATACTTCTGAACTAAACGTTTAAATTATGAAATTTATTAAATTACTAAGAGTAAAATGGGTAATACCACTTAACTGTATGTTTAAAACGTATTTTAACCCGTTTAATCCCAGATTTTTCCCAGTCATGAAAATATCCAAATGATGTGTTAGTAACCCTTTGAAATAATCAATAATAATATTTTTTTTTTTTGGGAAAAGTGTGTGAAAAATTTTATTTTATGATCAGTCACAATTGTAACCAGTGGGATAATGTGTATACTGAATTAACATATTTCTGCAGTCTTAAAAATTGTTATATATCTTAGCCCAGCTATTTTAAACTGTTGATCACATTCTAGGGTTACTATTATGCATAAAAAAACTTATACAACATTGATAGGCATACTGAGATCAAATACAAAAAAAATACAACCATCAACGCATTTCAAAAATTTAACTTTTTTGTAACATATCAAATGGTTATATTAGTGCTACCAGTATTACAACATTAATATTCTAACTTATTTGTAACATTTGAACTTTTGATTTAGTGCAATATTTTGTACTGCCATTAGGGACTGCCAGTGAATGGCTGTTGCATGCATAAAATGCAACCTTTTAATTCTGACAGTGTATGATTTCTATTAAAATTACAGAATAGAACATGATCAATATAAACTTTTAACGTTCAATTTAAATAAATGCGTTTGCACAAACTATGTAGGCTACAATTTCAATTTGTTTATTGTGAAATAACTCAAACATTTATGGGTTTTTTTCTTTCCTCTGATAAGCATTGTTCAGGGCTGCCGTTCCCAAATGCTTTAATGCTTTCTTATGATACTTTTGGGAAACGCAGCCCTGTTTGAAAGCACTGTCAGAAGTGAGTGAACGCTCTGTGATGGATTGGTTCTGTCTTGCAACATTTGCGAGTGTTCAGATGAGCAGGAAAATAGTTCTATCCTACACACTTTACGCGCTTAACAAAGGTTATTGTACAATTCAATGCATATTTACGAATGAATTATTATTATTTTTGTTAAATAAACAAAACCACTAGTAAATAAAACACACCTTAGTATCGATATATTTTGTTTGAGTATCGATACTTTCGATACTCGTGTCAGTATCGATATATCGATACTTCGGATCGATACGCCCATCTCTACTCCTCACACTAGTGCTGCGAGTCAGTTAACGACAACATGTAGTCGCCGTGTTTGTGTGTGAATTCATCGAGCTGTGGATGAGAAGGTGGAAACTTTGTTTTAGATAAGTTAGTTGTATGGACGTTATTTTCCGCCATTTACCTTTTATCGCTCTCTCTTTTCCTCGAGAGACTGTGATCTGCGAAAACTGTTGTTTGTCTAAAGACAAACTAGCTAAAATTAGCTAGCTAATTTTCTCACGCGCCTGCAGCGGACAAAACCGCGTTTGAACCCCGGACCAGAGAGTTCGCCTGAGATTATTTTCCTTTTTCTTTTTCACTCGATGCTGTTTATGAGGAGTGTAAGTTAATTTTGCTCCCACGGCAGCCGCGATTGCAGCAGAGGAGAGACGATGGTGGCGCTAATATGGTGAGTGCAATAATTTAAGTTTAAAGGGGTCATATGATGCGATTTCAAGTTTTCCTTTCTCTTTAGAGTGTTACAAGCTGATTGTGCATAGATAAGATCCCTGAAGTTGCAAAGACTAAAGTCTCAAAACCAAAGAGATATTCTTGATCAAAGTTAAGACTCTGCCACGCCCCCCTAAAACGGCTCGTTCTAACACGCCCCCACATATCAACGTCACTATGTGGAAATATTTGCGTAATGCGCCAAAATGTTCACGACAGAAAGAAAGCGTGGTTTCAGTAACAGCAGTTAGTGTTGAAGCAGCCATTTCAGGGAGACGCTGTGTGTTTCAGTTGAAAGTAAAAGCACTTTATTTGGCCTTCCGGAAGTAGATGCATTTAGAAATCTTTAAGATCACTTACAACAGAACAGCAATACATTTTAAGGACCACCATTTCGTGAACCTAGGAGAGGAGGTAAATCTGACTTTGCTATGACAATCTGGTGCCTCTGAATCAGATACTGTTTTGTTATTAGTTTAAGTATTTGCTATTGACGGTTCAAATGCGGAGTTTTGCGCGTTGAGTGTGTGTGTGTGTGCGAGAGAGAGAAAGAGAGGGGGTCACATCACAGTGGAGGCAGCTGTCTTAACCATGGCTTGTGTACTGCAAACACATACCAGCTTCATCACTTGTGTCTGTCAGGTGACTCTGTTCAATGTAGGGCTTGAACTGATGGTAAAACTTTTGACATTATTTACTGTCTTTACATTTATTTTGAAAGATTAAGCTCGCGATTATGGTAAGGGACGTCAGTTCGCCATATTGACGACGAGTGCTGGTGGTGTTCGGCCAATCACAATGCACTGGGTCAGATGGCCAAACAGAGCAGACTGCGCTTGTCAAAGGAAGAGACTTTGTAGAAAACGAAGCGTTTGAGAGAGGCGGGGCAGAGAGGACCTACAATAATGTAAAGTATTTGAAAAATAATGTTTTTTTTAACATTAAAGCACGTCAACATATTCTGTCACACCAAATAATGATCTTTAAAAAAGCATAATATGACACCCTAATAGGACATGGTTGTTGTTTGAAAGTAAGTTTAAATTACTTAACGGTATTACATACAAAACGATGCTATATTTGTTCTATCTAGGTTCAGAGCCCTCTTAATGACTATCTTGTTTTGGAAGGAAGAGAAGAGATGAAATGGAAGAGATGCTTTGGAAGTGTAAGTATGGCCCTCATAACTGTGAAAAGAGAGCACCGCTAACGTTATATAAACATTATCCCCTGGATTCACAGGCCAGTCTCAGACTAAAATGCTTGTTCAAGCTGTCTTAACTGAAAATATCTTGTACTGAGACATCTTAAAATATATCTGTGCCATTGTCGTGTCTCAAGATGCACACCAGTAAAGTTCTTAAGGCATTTTTATAAAAGTTATTTAAATATCCTAATTTAACCAAGGCCTAGTCCTGGTTTAAGCTAAGCCTGTCTGTGAAACCCTGTCTCTATGTTCAAACATGGAAGTTATACAAGAACGAAACAATGTACATACATTTAAATTACTTTATCCACTAAAATCTTTGTCACCTCACAGCAAAACTCCAGATCAGCAGTATGTCATGTGGTTTACCTGAGACCTGTTCTGAGGAGGATCACTTTATTGACTGGCACACTGCACAATTAAATGTAAACCCTTAAGTCAGATGCCCTTATAAAGACTGTAACTAATGTTTTCTCTTCACAGAAAAGTTGTCAACGACAAGCCTGACATCACCCAGATGGTATTTCAAAGACCAGTTCTTTTCACAGTAAGCCAGGTACGTATAAGTGCATTCATCCCATGTTGTATTTGCCATAATTACAAGATTCCAACTTGGAAAAAGAATTCATGTCCTTGTAAAACTCATAATTACCATCTGTAATCTGGGAATTTTCTGAGAGCTTCTACTTGTATCACGTGACCACTGTACCTGACTGCTGCAGATAAATTAAGGCATGGATAGTGTTGCCATAGAAACGCACAGTTCCCGGTCCAAGGACATGAACAGCTCTAAGTAGAACATGGTGTGAACGCAGCATATGATCTTGAGTATTTGACAAACAGCATTATCTAACTGACTTGATAATGTCTTTATCGATCTGTTTCTTCCTCTGTTAGGAGGCAGCTGACAAGACAGACTCCAGTAAGAATCCTCAGCATTGATCAATCAAGTCCACATCTAACCCATCTAGAGTGGGAATCATCTTGGAAGAAAACTTTGTAATGGATGAACCGACCGATCTCAGGCCTTCTATGTCCATTTTTTTCAGACTGATTTATGCTGTGCACCTGGATGAAATGTATGAAAAGCACTTTATATTTTATTCAGCAGGTAATGCTCAGCCTCGGAAAAGGTGAGTTAGCACCTAAAATTCAGTACTGCCAATATTGTGAACTCCGAGTGGAATAAAACCATATAGTTTTGATGCCGTTTGTTGTGATTCTGAGATAAACTGTTTTATGTTAGTTTGTTAAACTAGTTTTTCATGTTGTATGGGGAAATGTTTTCAGATTTAAAAAAATCATGTTTTGTCGTGTTTTTAAATTAATATTTGGAATTGAATTAAAATAAAACAGAAAATTGCATGAATGTTCCTTTATTTGTTAGCTTTTTTCTTAGTTTGCTAGTTTAACAAATTGGAAAAATTTAACGTGGAAATTACACTGAAAAAAATGTTTCATTCAACCAATTAAAAAAAAATTAGGGTAATGATTCACATCTATATTTTTTAACTTGAGCCAATGAAAAATAAATAACTTGCCCTAAACAATATTTTCTATGTCTATGAAAACTATAAAAATAAATCTCTTAAATGAGAATTTTTGTTTTGATTAAATCTATATTTTTTTTGTTTGGATCAAAAATAGAATTTAAATTAATTGACTTTCTTCAACAAGAAAAATATACTTTGTGCCAGGTTTTATAAAATGTTTTTTATAGACATAGAAAATATTGTTTGGGGCAAGTTATTTATTTTTCATTGGCTCAAGGTAAAAAAATATAGATGTGAATCATTACCCTAATGTTTTTTAATTGGATGAATAAAACATTTTTTTTTCAGTGTAGTTGTAACCCTTTAAACTACTGAAATGACAAAATATCTAATTTGGGGGCAAAATATTAATCAAACAACATCAGTAATAACTAGTAGATGTTCAAGACAAGTTGATCATCTTTTTTGTTCTGCAGATATGGGTGTTCATGATGAGCATCAATTTGAGCATTTCTCTTTCTTCTGCGAACTGCTTGAAACTGCTGACATCATAAAATATCTAATTCTGGGGGAAAATATTAATTGAACAACATCAGTAGGAACTGGATATGTGTGTTCATGATAAGTTCCTTGTCTATCTTCTGTAGCCAGTTTTTAAATTGTTCAAAGATTGAAATGTCAAAATATCTCATTTTTGGAGAAAACATTAAGTGGTGACTGGATATGGATGTTCTCTTCAACTCTCTCTTTAGGCTGAAGCATATGCAATCTGGAGAGAGTACTACAGTAAGATGTCTGAGGAGTCCAGTGCCTACCCCAGTGATCAAATCTCTGACCCACTGATTAAAATTCAGCTCCAAAAGCTCCAAGATAAAGGATCAGGGGCGCTTTCACCGGACAAGGCTAGTGAAGTAAGTATGACATTGATGTTTTACAATGTCACCCAGACATTGAAATTGTCTTTCATATTATATATATATACAGTAGTGTTTCACTTCTCCTGTGGAAATATGGCAAATGTGACGAAACCAACATGACCTGAATGCCTTGTGTATCACAGATGAGAAACATCATGTCAGAGATGAGCACTATTTACAACATAGCAACTGTGTGCAAAATTGATGATCCCACTGACTGTCAGACTTTGGAGCCAGGTAATGTTAGCCGTACATACAGCACCATCCTAATGATCATTTTTATTTTAATTTTTTTTATTTATGCATTTAGCAGACGCTTTTATCCAAAGCGACTTACAGTGCATTCAGGCTCCCCCCCCCCCCCCCCCCCATATACATTACCAGTATGTGTGTTCCTGGGAATCGCACCCACAACCTTTTGCGCTGCTAACGCAATGCTCTACCACTGAGCCACAGGAACATTAATGATAAATTACATTTACAATAATAAATTGTTTATTACATAAATGTATAAAAAAAGACAAAGGGAACTGTGAGTTTCTATTCTCAGGTTCATTGTTAAAAGATGTGAGAAAATGTATGTTTTTTTTTAAAAGAGGATATGATATAAATCAGCATATTAGAATGATTTCATGTGACACAAAAGACTAGAGTAATGGCTGCTGATCTTTACAATATTACTGTTTTTACTGTATTATTTATCAAATGAATGCAGCGTTGCTGAGCATAAGAGACTTGAAAATTATTTTTAAAAATATACCAACCCCAAACTTTTGAACGGTGGTGTATGTTCTTAAATTTGAATGACTAATGACACTTGACTTGACTTGGCCAAACTGTGTATCATATGTAGCGTTTTTAGATCTCACTGCTAGCAATGTGAAGTTCCCAGGGAACACATACAGTAAAGGCATTTGCCACATGTAAATGTCCATCTGCATTTAAATCAGTGAGCCAGTTTACCGGACTTCAATACATTTTTCATTCACTAGGCCTAGAGAGTATCATGGCAAACAGCAGGGACTATGACAAGCGTCTACATGTGTGGGAGGGATGGAGAGTGGCCGCAGGGATGAAGATGAGACCCCTTTATGAGAAATATGTGGACCTGAAGAATGAAGCCGCCAAACTCAACAGTTTGAGCTCTGTTCTTAACGTTATGACACAGGCTTTTAATAACCTGATATTACCTGATAATAAATTATATTATGCCTTTGCTTTTACTGCTTTGATTTTATGGACAACTGATGTGGTGGTTGACTAAGTTCACGATTTTTCTCATCATTTTATTTAAGATTATGAAGACCATGGAGATTACTGGAGGGGGGATTATGAAACCATCGATGAACCCAAATACAGTTACTCCCGAGACCAAGTTATGGAAGATGCCAGGCGCATTTACCAGGAGGTTGGGAGTAGACAAACAACACTCTTAAAAATAAAGGTTCCAAAAGGTGTTTTATGCAACGATGCTATAGATTTTTGGTTCCCCAAAGAACCTTTCAGTAAACAATTCTTTAAAGAACCATTTTTAGGGTGCTTTCACACCTGTAGATCGATTTCTTTGTTCTGAAACCAAGAATAAAGAGCAACATTGTAATCATTTTAATCCCGGTGCGGTTCGCTTTCATATGGCAATGTTTCTAAACGGGCCAGATTTGTCAATACAAGTCACGTTTTCTCATTGGTCAAAGTTCCACGGTTTATTTTCCGGGATTCCACTTCGCTGTCACAGCTGTCATCTGTCAGGATGGAACGACAACAGCTTCGCGGGCTTATTGTTTTTTTGTTTTTTTGTTGCTGTCGTTATATTAATTTATCACTTTGAGCAGGAGTCCAGGATTCATCGGGAAAACATTTTCTAAATGCACATACTAGGAAGAAGAGCAATAAGACGGCATTATAAAATGAAAAAGTGCGCTTTGATTTTGAATAGCGAAGACGTGCTCACCCACAGACATTCACAGGTTCATTTTGAAGTATTAGCAAAAAAACAAAGCTAATGCTTTTCAAGGAACTTGCATAATTACCCATTATACATTGTGATATAGCCTGGTTCGTTGGTGTGTTAGATCGGATTGCTTTCTCACTACAACCGAACCGCTCCAGAGTTCGTTTTCAATCGAGCCGAGACCACCTCGTTCAAGCGATCTCGGACCGATTGCTTTGGTGCGAATTTGAGCGCGATTGCCAGGTTCTGAAACAACAGGCCAGGTGTGAACGCACCCTTAAAGAACCTACAATTTTCCATTATAAAGAACCTTTTGTGCAAAGGTTCCATGGATGTTAAATGTTCTTCATGGAACATCAATGGCAATTAAGAACTTTCGTTTTTAAAATTTTTTCTTTGGTTTTTATTCAGAAAACTCAATCTTATTATGATGTTCTAGATCTTGCCTTTGTACAAAGAGCTTCATGCTTATGTGAGAGCAAAACTGCAAGATGTCTATCCTGGTCACATCGCCTCTGACGCTTGCCTTCCAGTACACCTGCTTGGTAATATATTTAATATCACTTTTTGGACATTTGCATTGTCCAAGTAGTGATATTAAATCACATATACAAGAATAAATATATGCTATTAGGATATAGTGTTGTTTTAAAATCAAATGGTGACATTTTATGACTTTTCACATTTAGGTGATATGTGGGGAAGGTTTTGGACCAACTTGTATCCTCTCATGATCCCGTATCCAGAAAAGCCTGATATCGATGTGAGCTCTGAAATGGTGGCCCAGGTAAGATGTGACCATTTTCATTTCTATTCATTACCTTTTTGGTCTAAGCTAAGCGTCTTTTATCTCCAAGGTTTTATCTTTTATCTTCATATATGTTTAAAATCCAGGCTTAAGGTCTGTTCGCATTTTATTTGATCAAAGATTACATGTAATCTGTGCTATTAATCATTTTGTTCTTTAGCTGGAGTTGTAAATGGTCATGCTCCTTTTTTTTATTTCCTAATTATTTGATACCATTTCAGGGCTGGGATGAAATCCGCCTGTTTAAAGAGGCAGAAAAATTCTTTATGTCTGTAAACATGTCTGCAATGTTTGACAACTTCTGGACAAACTCAATGTTTATTAAGCCTGAAGGAAGAGACGTGGTGTGCCATCCTACTGCATGGGACATGGGCAACAGGGAGGACTTCAGGTGGGATGATAATGTTGTTACATTCGGTCAAAATGCTTGGTAATGATTAAAGGGGTCATATGATGCTATTTTAAAGATCATTATTTGGTGTAACAGAATATGTTGACATGCTTTAATGTTCAAAAAACACATTTTTCAAATACTGTACATTATTATAGGTCCTCTATGCCCAGCCTCTCTCAAACAATTAGTTTTCTACAAAGTCCCTCCTTCAGACAAGCGCAGTCTGCTCTGATTGGCCAGCTGACCCAGTGCATTGTGATTGGCCGAACACCACAAGCACGTGTCGGAAATGTAACATCCCTTACCATAATCGCTTCAGCTTTTAAAGTAAATATCAAGATAGTTAATAATGCCGTTAAGTTTTACCATCAGTTCAAGCCCAAAAGGGAAACAGAGTCGCGTGACAGACACAGTGATGATGCAGTACACAAGCCGCGGTTAAGACGGCTGACGTGCTATGATTTCTGACAGGCAGTTCACTCTCCTGTGATGTGACCCTGTTCCCCTCCCACACACACACAACGCATTACTCTGCGCTGCGCAAAACTCTGCATTTGAACAGTCAATAGCAAATACTTAACTACTAATAACAAAACATACTTACAGCCGCTGATTCAGAAGCGCCAGATTGTCATAGCAAAGTCGGACTTTACCCGTTTTTTTTTTACCCCCAACCCTAAACCCTTTTTTTAGAAATAGCCTTTGCACAGCCAGCCTTGTACTCGTCTAGGTTAAAAAAACTGTCGTCCATAAAATGCGTTTGCACAAATTCGAACATCTGGGTTGTGCTGTTCTATTTTAAATAAATCTTAACAATGATTCCTAATTGCATCTACTATCGGAAGGCCAAATAAAGTGCTTTTGCTTTCGCACTGAAACACACACAGTCTCCCTGACATGGCTGCATCAACACTACTGCTGTTCCTGAAACCACGCCTTCTTTCTTTGCGTGCACATTTGGGCGTCATTATGCAAATATTCCCACATAGTGAAGTAGATATGTGGGGGCGTGTTAGAACGAGCCGTTTTAGGTGGCGTGACTGACTCTTTAACTTTTATAAAGAATATCTCTATGGATTTGAGACTTTAGCCTTTGCAACTTGTTTACGTATGATCTGGTTCGGCTTTATGCACCAAGAGCTTGTAACACTCCAAAAGAGAAAGGAAAAACTTGAAATCGCATCATATGACCCCTTTAACAAGAAGATAAGATACAATTTTAAACAACTGAATTCTGTTTAATTATTTAAAACAATATTTCCTTTTGATGCTTTTCTGAAAAGAACTCATTGTTTCTAATGTGTTAGATTTATATTCTTCACTTTGCCTCACTAAGGCTGCAATTATTTGAACAAAAATACAGAAAAAGGCTGTAATATTGTGAAATATTATTACAATTTAAATAATGTTTTTCTATTTTAATATGTTAAAATGTAATTTATTCCTGTGATGGCAAAGCTGAATTTTCAGTAGCCATTATTCCAGTCTTCAGTATCATATGATCCTTCATAAATCATTCTAATATGCTGATTTTCTTTTTATTATTGATGGTGAAAACATTTGTGCTGTTTAATATTTTTGTGGAAAATGTAATGCGTTTTTCAGGATTCTGAAACAAAGCAGTTAGAATAGAATAGCAATTTTTTATTTATTTTAGCTGCTGTTCTCATTCTGAGCAAGAATTAGCAAACTTATTTAGAGCAACGCTGTTATTTTTTACAGAATCAAAATGTGCACTAAAGTGAACATGGATGATTTCTTAACTGTTCACCATGAGATGGGTCATAAACAGTACCAAATGGCTTACCGTCACCACTCATATCTGCTGAGAGATGGTGCTAATGAAGGCTTCCATGAGGCTGTGGGAGAGATCATGTCCCTGTCTGCTGCCACTCCTTCTCACCTGCAGTCACTGGGGCTTCTACCTCCTGACTTCAAACAGGACTATGGTAAAGTGCAATTGGAATACCTGCCTGACTTCATCTGAATAACCAGAAACTGAATTCAGCATACAAACATTCTCTACCAAAACCCAAAAACATTAATATTATTATTCGTATTTACAGAGACCGATATTAACTTCCTTCTGAAGCAGGCCCTCACCATCGTGGCTACTCTGCCTTTCACCTACATGCTGGAGGAATGGAGGTGGCAAGTCTTCAAAGAGACCATCCCCAAAGATGAGTGGATGCTCCGCTGGTGGCAGATGAAGTGAGTGACAGAAGACAGATTAAAAATCATCAGAATCCAAACATTATGAACTCCTATTCAGTTGAACTTTGACTCTATGGCTCATCACAGCATTTGTTACCACAGGAGAGAACTAGTTGGAGTGGCTGA
This sequence comes from Sinocyclocheilus anophthalmus, assembly GCA_018155175.1. Taxonomy (NCBI): domain Eukaryota; kingdom Metazoa; phylum Chordata; class Actinopteri; order Cypriniformes; family Cyprinidae; genus Sinocyclocheilus; species Sinocyclocheilus anophthalmus. The sequence goes on from JADLZN010003259.1 coordinate 271,395, forward strand.
GGCTGTGCCCAGAGATGAGTCTTACTGTGACCCACCTGCCCTTTTCCATGTGTCTGGGGATTTTTCTTTTATCAGGTAATGTCACCTGTAGAATTGATAAAGCATTGGGTTTAACACGGTCATCATTACTTCAGAATTTGCTATCCTTAAAACCTCAATATTGATTTTTTTAACTAAATAATTTGAATCTTGCATTCAGCAACGTTCCCACATTGTAGGATCTTCAAAATGTGAAGCAATACAAAGTAAATTGCTAAATAATGGCAATAATCATCTTTATATTGAGCTGTTCTCACGGTCTGCATGGATGAGCAAACATTTTCACAACCAATGAGGTCCAATTCATAAACAAATATGAGCTGGTTCTTTTTACTGATTTAAAACATATTAGGGTAGCCAGACTCCCGATACTAATGACTCTTTTGACTTGGTTCTTTCTAGTGAATCAAAACATACAGCACGTGCAATGTAGCCTGCTTCCCGAAACAAATGACCCGAGCTGGTTCTTTGAGTCAAAACATGTGTTGACCAGGGTTGCCCAATTTCAGAAATAAACTACTCTTTTGAGCCGGTTCTTTATAGTGAATTAGAAAATGGGCAGAGCGAACGGTGTAGCCCAATTGGCGAAACAAATTACTCTTATGAGCTGGTTCTTTCAATGACCAGGGTTTTTTTCAAGTCACCCACCCCCCACACCACCACCATATGTTATTCATATTGAAATACAATGCACATTATAACTGTCAACTTTTGAAATTAGCTTGGAGTGAGAATTCCCACGGCAAGTGGGGTGGGGGTATTTGCTTATGGGTATTTTGTTACAGGTTTTTTTTTTAATTCACTTTATTTTCCAGGGCTGTGTATCACCAGCAAAGTCACGATACGATACATACACAGCATACAGAGGCCACTATACGGGACTGCACTTCACCTCAGAAGAATTTAGTAAAACAGCTGTTTATTAAACTGCATACTATAGTGCCGTTTCTAACTACTGACAGAGCAGGCAGTTGACCTCTGTATTATGAAGGGCTTCCATAACTGTACCATCTATGTACTGTGGCATATGTTTCATGTTTACATTGGGCACTTCCCACCAGGTACAATATTCTGATTGTTTGCATATTGTTTTTAAGTCCATAAATAATAATGAACTCCTAATAAATTTATATTGTAATGTAGGCTACTCATTCTAATATATTTGTAAAAATCATATTTACATTGCTGGTATGTTATCGTTGCACAAATTAACACTCTACAATAAAAAAAAAAAAGAAAAGAGAGGAGTTCTAAACTAAAGCGCTGTCTTCACTGTATCTAACGCACACAAGCTCATTCACTCACACAGATCACGTTGTGGCCGCACTCAGACATTCAGGAACAAACTTTTTTAGCGCTGCCCTGCAGTTTTATCAACTAAATAGCTTAATCGCTCAAGAGCTACATTATCTTTCTCAACAAGGAGCTGGTAACATCATTGTTTCTAAAGAAATTAAAGCCACAGCTTCACTGTTAATAGAGAAACGTTTTTGGCAAAAGTTGGTAATTCATACATTCACAGCCCCCCCCCCACCCCACCCCCCCCCCTCTATCTCATATAAATTAACTCTTGATGAATTACACTTTTCTGAGAATAGAATATTGAAGTGGAGATCACTAAACTGCAAGCTAAAACTAAAACTGGTGTTTTCAGAAAGCAAGCTCGTTTATCCACAGTGGAGAGAGAGCGCGCTTGCTCATGGTTGCCAGGTTGACAAAGATAAGTAACACATTTAGCAGATATTTCCGTATTGCGCAAGTGGGAAGCTCTGTTTCGGGCATTAAGTCTCTATATATCAGGCAACCTAGTTGTGTTCCTCTGTGGCCAGATTAAACCTAGTTATAGCCTATATATTATTCTCTATTCATACTTTTTTTAGAAACCTCACACTTTTCTGCTCCATTTTAAACTTTGTTCTTGTATTCAAATTAAGCGTGGTCCACTGCTGCACACGTTTCACAATATCGATACAGGGCTAGCTATATCAAATCTCTGTGACGATACATCGGGGTACATTTTCAAAATTCTTATTACAGAAATCCAAACTGATCAAACTTGTAACACAGCTTTTGAAACCAGATCTCATGTTTTCATCACAGTTATAGGCCTACACATTTTCAGTCCACATACTCACTCTTTGAAAATATTGATTAATTTGGTTTGGTTTGTTTCACTGAAACACAACAGAAAATTCTGAATGAACAACAGTTCATTCAACAGCAAACAATGCGAGATACATTGCAAATCACCTTTCTTGCTGAAATAGTTGCAGTAACACAGATTTCAGTTGATGCATTAGAAAATAGAATGTAACTTAATTGATATAATTTTTTTTGTTTGTAATTGTACCTATTCAGTGTGTCATCAAAAGTTAGCCCATGTAGTTTGACACAGCCATGAGGTTTTGTGCTAGAACAGAGTTTGCTGCCAATACAGTAAATGTTGTCACTGTACCGTATGACAGTATCACAAGGTATACAGTAATGTATTTGATGCTATTTGTCTCCCTTCTACAGATGAATCTCTTTACACTCAGCTGTTATACGATCAATACTGTTACTGTTTCCTCTCTCTTGTACTCTATCCTGCTCTGTGTTCACAAACTGCAAATCTCTGTGTCTCTCTCACACATACACTTTGAACATATTGGTTATCATCTAAGATAAATCGCTTGAAAATAATTAATTACATTTGGTAATCCGTATTGGAAATTTCAAACAAGTTCTGTAGCTACATCTATAGAATATAAATATAGTATATTTATAGAAATGTAGGCTATAGATTTAACAAATGATTCACCTCTGGTGTGACTTTAAATGCGGACCTTGAGCCAAAAACTCGTCACCAAACATCAATGACTTCTACATATGGGTCAGTCATTTTAGACACTTCCAAAACTGCTGCAGAGATGGAAATACAATTTTTAAATACATGAATTATTTTTCCATCTTTGTTGCCACAGTTTTGTAAGTGCCTTTTTCAGTTCTAAAGAAAGGGGTGTCCCAATACTTTTGTCCATATAGTGTATGTACAAGTCATTGGTGTTTGGTGATGAGTTTTTGGCTCAAGGTCTGCATTTAAAGTCACACCAGAGGTGTTCAGCTGGGATTAAGACTTGGCTTTCTGCAGACCTGTCGAGTTCTTCCACACTGACCGAATCAATCATTTCTTTTTGAACCTTCTCTTATACACAGAGGCATTGTCATGTTAGAATAGAAAAGGGTCCTGTCCAAACTGTTGCTATACAATTAGAAGCACACAATTCCATAGAATATCATTGTTTAAACATTAAGATTTGTACTCATGGAAATTACTATAGTAGTCAAACCTATTAATTAGAAGGGGGTGTCCCAATACTTTTGTCCATATAGTGTATCTTTCTCCCGTCCATTGCTAAACTAATACACAAACACTAATACGCAATGGAGAGGTTGCCAGATTGTTTCGCTAATAGCTTATTATTGCAGTTTAACCTGAGGGTGTTCTTGAGGTTTTGAGGGTGCTTTGCACTGCGTGATAAAATGGATATGTGGCGTAGAGCATGAGAACAGTGTCAATTGCGAGAGTTTCACGCTGAATGCGTAAGTAAGACTTGGCAGCCCTGCTAAGATATACCTGAGTGTGAGTCAAATTGAGAGCTTGCTATTTTGAAATGAATTGGGAATTCTGTATCAAAAAATGTGTATAACCCAAATTAACAAATCTTTCTTTGTGTAATGCAATATTTATTTTAAATGAATTTAAAACGGCAAGAAATAATGTCACATAGGCTAATAGCCATATGAATAGCCATGTCTTGTTTCTCTAATAGGTACTTTACCAGAACCATATATCAGTTCCAGTTTCAAGAGGCCTTATGTGAGGCAGCTGGCCACACCGGTCCCCTTTATAAATGCGACATTACAAACTCAACCAAAGCTGGTAACAAACTCGGGTATGCAGAATGATGTATGTTCTATTAATAACTCCTATATTCTTTAATTTTAGGATAAATATAACTGCTATAAACAAACAAAAATATTTTGGTCTGCAGGCATATGCTTGAGTTAGGCAGATCCTTGTCTTGGACTCATGCTCTGGAAGATGTTGCAGGAACCACGAGGATGGACTCTCAGCCACTGCTACATTACTTCAGCACTCTCATGGACTGGCTAAAGGAGGGGAACCAGAAGAACAACAGAGTGCCTGGCTGGGATGTCAATATTAACCTAAGTTAGTATTTCATTTGAACATAAACATTACATTTCTTTAGATTCTTATAATAAATTCAGCTATTATATAATCTTCATTCATCAGTGCAAGTACTGATATGACCACATACTATATATTGAAAAAATTAAACAAATAAATCATTAGGTGTATTTACTTATTCACAGCATCCTCTGTAAATAAAGATGATTCAAATGCATTCAAAGTCAGAATACGCCTAAACTCTGCCATGGGAGATGATGCAGTAAGCCTCTTTTAATTTTGAACAAACAATGATTTACAGATAGAAATGGAATTTGCCTTTGCTAATTGCTGTCATTTTTTTATCTCCAGTACACTTGGAATGCAAATGAAATGTATCTCTTTAAGTCCACTATGGGCTTTGCCATGCGCCAGTACTACTTGGAAGAAAAGGGAATAGAAATGAATTTCATGCAAGTATTATCTCTTCTTATCCTTCACTAATTGCACATTTCAGAGTGTGATTGAATCATTGTCATTGTGACATTGCACAACATATTTGTTGCGCACAGGCCAGAGAATATCAACACATACAATGAAACGGCCAGAATTTCTTTTTATTTCGTTGTGATGGATCCAACCAAACCAGACACAGTCATTCCCAAAGCAGATGTAGAGGCAGCTATCTGGTATTTCTCGAAAACCATACTATATTTTTAAATATATTTTATAATAGATACATTTTTTAAACTAATTATAGAGTGTATGAATATTGGGTGCCATGATAATTAAGGAGACCTTGAGCAGCTCCAGGGAATTTCCCTTTTTAACTCTTCACAGGTTGTCCAGAGAACGCATCAATGGTGCATTTTTACTCAATGGTGAAACGCTGGAATTTGTTGGGCTGCAGGCAACATTAGCTCCACCCAAAGAGGAAAAAATCACAGTTTGGCTGGTGGTATTTGGAGTCGTAATGGGCGTAACTGTGTTTGGGGGGATCTACCTCATTACCACAGGGATATTAAACAGGAAGAAGTAAGTACTGCAGGTGAAACACTTCAAGAATGAGTCAATGATTGAAAGCAACTTAGAGCCAGTTCAGTGTCAGTGAAGATTGTCATTCTTGTCCATATTAAAACACTGACATGTTTGGTAGAACTGCATCATCATAACAGCTATATGCATTGTGGACAATGATTAAAAATTACACAAAGATGACATGATCCAACAATGGTACAATGCAATAAGCACTTTATTTTTAGCATCAAAGTTAGAAATGTTACACATTATAATACCGGTAATTAATTTCTATAGAAATAGTAAAATATGGGGTTTAAAAAACTAAATAATTCCTATTAATTAAATCCATACAAGATTTTACCACAACTGGTGTGGTATCTTAATTGCTTACATTAGTGCAAAACTTTTTTTTCTTTTCAGGAAAGCAAAGAAGGCTGACGAGACTGTGAACCCATATGAGAATTCAGATGGAGAAGAGAACAAAGCCTTTGAGGAAGACATTGAACAAACAGGACTATAAAGAAATAGGTGCTTTCAAAAATGTGAGAGCGATGGGAAGGGGGGTGGGGAAAGCATCTACACCATTGCCTGCTTTTGGAAACGTTTTGTTTTTTCCAATAGAATAAAAATATTTTTTTTTCCTTGGAAATGTTTTATTTAAATGCTTGATATTAAAAGTGTAGAAAGCTACATGAACACATTATAATGTGATAGAGTAAATTTATATTTTAACCAATGGGAAAGCTCAAATTTTTAGTAGCTTATACGGGCAAATGTAAATAGAGGTTAATATTATAAATATATTCATAAAGTACTCTATGTATTTTAAAAATACTATGAACATTCTGAATAAAATCCTTAAATTAATAAGATGTTTCAATATCCAGCGGGTTCTGTGGTCTCACTCTAAGACAAAGCAACTGCTGGATGTATTATTGCCTCTTTTCATTTTCACAACAACATCATTTACAGTGTGAATGAACCATCCTCTGTGGAGCGCTGACTCAAAATACCGGAGACCATCACACTTTTGAGCCATGTAGAAAATAAGGGATGATTTTTCTGGGTCATCTGCAGAAATGTGTATATTTGTTCTGTCATACGCCTGAAATAAACATAAAAAAAGTTGGTTTGCTGTTGAAGTTGAACAGGAAGACTGATTACACAGGAAGTGTAATACTATATTGGAGCACAATAAACATATTTTTGTAACTTGCAGAGCAATGCCCCACTATGCAACCCTTGCAAAAATCAAGAAACAGATTATTGAAAGCTTACTTTGATTGTTAATATCTTGTCTTCTCCTTGGCCGGTGCAGCAGAGGAAGTTGTCTGTGCCTGTGAAGTTCAGCACAACAGGAACACCTGAGTCTCTGTCTCTGGTGACCATGCCAAGGAAGGTGCCATGAAAGATGGTGATTTTTGCTGGGGGGAAAAAAAGTGACATTTGTGGAAAATCTCATTTTAAAATACTGTCACAAGGTAATAATAAAAATATGATTTTCATTATTTGATGCAAACCTGACATGGTTTTTTCCAAACATATCTCGTTCTGTTTTGATGCAACATAATTGCATCCTTTGAGTGTCTTCAGGAACAAATTGCTTTGCTCTTTAATTACTTTCCAAATTTGTGCAGAAACTGAAAAAAGGTAGCAGAATATTACAACCAGAACTTCCATTTTCTTATGAAAGAAATGGAAATTTCAACATTAGACACTTCAAAATGAATAAAAACGGAGAAGAATAAATCACTCTTACTATAGGCAATGTCAGCTGTCTCGGCCACGATCTTGCTTTCATTAAGCTGCCAATCACCGTTGCAGAAAGGGTTGTCAGCATCAGAGTCTTGATCAATCATCAGATTCAAGCTCATGTTTGCCAGGGAACGAAGCACATCGTCATCCACGAAACAGTTGTCCTCCATGTCCTCTTTCTGCTCTGGCTGTGGATGCTCTGGTTCCTGAAGCGCACCCAGCTCAGTGTCTTCCATGGACAGGCTGAATCTCATGCATTTCAACATCTTTTTATTGCATTGGGTGGCCTCCGATTGAGCTTTTTCAGTGCTCGGATGACGTACAGTCTACGAGAGGAGATGAATTGCTTTAGTTGAGTCAAAAGGTGATCTCTTGAAGGTATTTGTTTCAAATGCCAACCTCAACGCGGTCACACGTGTCACTGAGTTTCCTGACTAACGTTAGGCGGAAAGGTCGCAGTAAACATGACAATTTCATTTCTCTTTCCCGTAACATTTATACAGGTTAAATGAACAGAGAAGTGAAAGAGCATATTAAGTAAAAGTGAACTAAGAAATCAGAAAATGCCTACGTTTTTGCACTACTTATCATCTGGAGTGTATCTCCCTTATTGAAAATGTATATAGACATTGATCAATTGCTATTTATTGTAAAATATGTATTTATATTTACACCAGCTACAAAATATCAAATTGCTACATACCTCTGCTTCCATGTTGATCTCAGCGCTGATAAAAAGGATGTGAGAAACCTGCGTTTGAAACGCTGCTTTTTCAATGTCAAAGCCCTCATGCGGGAGGAAGAGGAAGTTACTAGACATATACACCAAAGCGTGGGGTTTGGCTGGAAAAATTGATGGTGTGTTGGTGGGGAAAACACAAACGTAATTCGAAGAGGTTGGACAAAACTGGCTCTTAGCATCATTACCAAAACATACTCAGCAGTAATTTCAAACGTTCACTTATTAAGCCTAGATGCCTATAAAAGGCATGAGGTAATAACACATAATTATGTCTTTTATTATCTTTTATTGTCTATTATTATCTATGCCGACCTGAGACAAAGTGGTTAATGGAGGTAGAAAAGGTCACAGTTTGGCTGTTGGTAATGAGACTAGTGGTAAACGTGGGGATCTTCCTACTGCTGGGGCGTTCAACATGAAGAAGTAATTAGCCTATTAAGGGGAAACACATCAGAAATGAATCATTGTTTTGCCCTAAAAATGAAGAGTGTTGGCTTATAACCAGTTTAGTGACAAAGATGATGCAATTCTTGCCAATAGCACATTTTATATTGGAATTGCATCATAGGGCACTTTAGGGCACTGACAGTTATGAACTACAAAACAATTTTATTCATATTCTTAATCAAAATCTTTCATAAAAACAACTAAATTAAGCTATTTCCTTTATATAATTAGTAACATTATTTAAAGTAATTTTTTGTAAATGTAATTACGCAGGATTCTTAAGATTAAATGTGATTAATAAAATGTGTAATCATAAATATGTTTACACACTAAATCGAATAAGAATTAGTATAAAGTTATTTTGATTAACATATGTTCAATGACATTCTTTTAGGAAGTGTAAAAAACAGATTTATATTATTTTAAAATAGTGGAGATCAAAATGAGAGAACAACCAATAATTTCCTAAGTTTCAAGGTCACTGCTTAGTCCATGGGCGTCGCTAGGCCATTTTTAGGGGGTCTATAGCTAAAATGACTACTCAGCCCACCTAAAATTTTGCGATTAGCTCCATAAACTACACGAATTCGTGATCGCCTCATTCCCCTTCAAATTTCATCTGAAAACGGCGGCAGACTTCGATCTGCTCCTCCCCGTCTTTCAGCGCTTCTTTTTCAATCCGCAGACTGCGGCGGGGCACAGCGAGAGGACAAGGTGTGTTTATCGATAGATTGTTATAATATCTGCATCTGTGCAGTTCTTTGTCATATATACAGTTTACAAAATATCATGGGGGAGCAATCGGTTCCCCATCTACTGTAGCCTAAGTTTTCACTGACTTTGCAAAACGGTGAGCCAATCTAAAGTGACTGAAACCCTCCAACAGCAGGTTGTCCAGATGAAGGTCAATAGAGAATGAGAATGTGACGTAACGCCGCGTTGAGTTCTGGGAAACTGCTTTGTTTATCCGCCATATTTGCAGGATAGCGCTGCCGTTCCGCTATTGAGTTTAGGGCAGTATTTGATTGTTTGTCATGATTGTGAAAAATGTCACCGGTGTATGTCATTCATACTGCATCGATAATTGCAATAGTAACTCAGATCATCGTTCTGAGAGAAAAATGGACAATGCGATATGTTTTTTGGCCTTTTCTATGTGTAAAAACACCAAGGGAAGGAGGTCGCGGAGAAGACGGCGAATAGTAAATCTGTTAATGTCACTGATTAAACCCACTGACTCACTCAGTAAAAGAATCACATTGCAGTGTGTTTTTGAAAGTTTTGATTTGGTTGGTTTAATAGTTAACATTACCTTATTTGCGAGCATGACTCTCACTAGGCTTGTGAATTAGCAGAACTTGGGACTTTCTAAATTTAAAAAATCTAAAATTGTAAAGCATATACTATGTGCAGATATACATATAAGATCAAAATGTGAACGCAACGCGTTTAAGCATTTTCCTCTCATATAAAGAACGCGCTTAATGCACCGAGACAGTGATATTTAAAGACCACATTCTGTACACACATCTTACTAATAAAGCATAATATGTGTGGAAAAACAGATGAGCCCAAAATATGAACTTTAGAAATCGCTGTCTTAATCCAGAAGCGCTTTCTAGATTACAGTTTTCTAAAGAGAGGAAAACGCTTTACATTTAAACATGTCGCGTTAATATTCTGGCTCATCTGCATGTCTTTTAGCATCACTGTCTTAAGCACATTAAATACAAAACTTTCCCCAAGCTCCTAGGGATTTTATTTTGCTTGTCATTTGTTGAAATAAATATAAGAAGTACGAGTGAGTTCGTGACTGTTCGCTGAATGTGACCCACAATCTGTGATTCTCCTCCGTGGCCATGGAAAAATGAATATTTATAATGACATCAATTATACTTTGTCATTTAAAAGTTTTCAGCAAAGAAATGGATCGACTTCTGTCAGTTGTTGAACACACTTTTATTTGGATACTCTACCTTATGATGGCTGAAGCAGCAGCGAGCGTAAAGCGGGCGACATTGTTTTCACGCTAATCGGGTAAACACTGTAAACCAGATTCTACAAAACCTAAGAGAGAAATGCAGTGCATACCATGCAGTGCGATAAAATAGCTTCTCTTCCCTGCAAACGATATAATGAAGAATGAATGGTTGTTTAACTTAAAGGCAAAAACAAAAGATAAGCAGTTATCCTTATAGAGAATGAGAAGTAACCATGGGAACGGATAGCGTATCCTGCTAATATGGCGGCGCCTTCCCGAAATGCAATGCGGAGTGAAAAGATCGTGACGTAACTCCTCATTCTCTATAGCTGCCATAGCAAGAAAAATGGATTGTTCCAAATCTGCGATTTCTAGAATATTGCATCTTTACAATGTCACTATCTCATTCAAGCCCCTCAAAAAGGCTGGTTGAAAGACAAATGCACGAGAAAACAGAATAATGCGGAGAATCTCAATGGGGAATCGGTTCAACACTGCAGCTGGAATTGCTCGCCAGTTCAGTACTGAACAGGGTAAGGATCTGTCTCGGCATACAGTGTCTTGACATTTAAGAGAATGTGGACTGAAAGTACACACTCCAGTGAGCAAATCTCTCATCAGCAGAAAGAATCAAAAGGCTAGATTAGAGGAGCATGTTGTGTGGACAGAGGAAAACTGTTCCAAAATTCACTTCAGTGATGAAAGCAAGTTTAATTTATTTTGGTCCAATGTTTATCAAACTGGGGAAAGACTGAACCCAAAGTGTGTAAAGAAGTCAGTGAAAGGTGGAGGAGGAATTGTCATGGTTTGGGGGTGTTTTCTGCAGCAGGAGTTGGGCCTCTTAAGGGGCTTTCTCTCCAGAGGAACCTAGAACCATTAATGGAAGTACCCTTTTTTTGGGGTGTGTTTGCACTGCAGGAACTAGGAATGGTTTTAGTTCTAGGAAGTCCATTTGGGGGAACTAAAATTGGGGGCATTTTGAAAAAAAAAATCCAAATATCCAAAAAAATCCATAATGGTTTTCACACCGTTCTCGGAACTAGCTGGCAGGGTTGTTCCTAGAGAACCAATTTCTCCCTCGTTTTCCTGGTTGCATTTGCACCGGCAGCAGCGACGTCTTTGTGGCAAATGCCATTATTGCTGTTTTCCATGTTTGAGAATATATATATATAATCTGAAACAATTGCTGAAGCAGTGAACTTGATTCATAACTTTTTTGTTGTGATTTTATAGCAGAAACATAATACATAAACACACGTTAATATAGTAAATGATACATTTATTCAGAAAAAGCAAGTTGTTAGTAGCTTTTATCTTATACTAACAAATGTAAATAATAGCTGATATAAATACAGGAATGACACACATTGTGTTTAAAAAAAAGATTATAATTAATCTTTTAAACAAAATTATAATATTTCAGCACAAAAAGTAACTATAAGCAGTTAGCAATAAAAATAAATATGAATTACATGTGTTGGTTTACAAACATCAGTTTAAAAGTAGCTGAATATAAAAAAGATGACAAAAAAACAAAACAACGTCAGCTCATAGTATGATACATATCTACTCACTACTACGATGGCAGTACAACACACCATTCTTTGGAAGAGGCTGCTTCCTCTAAGACAACCTTAACAATTAAACTCATCCAAAACATGTGGCAACTTTAACCAACGCTTAAACAGTCTCCAGCACATTCTCTTAACAAACTAATCTGACCAATTTGCTTCTTTCCAAAATGCCAGTCCAAAGAATTGATTGACATTTTTAATGAAGCAGTAGGCTTCAGTAGGGATGGTCATGTCAGCTTGAATCAGTAAGATCAGTTCATTATGTTAGGATTGGGATTGAATAATCATTATTTTGAATTGCAAGTTAATTTGAGAACAATTCCCAGTTATAAAATGTCATATACAAGTGTGATATACAAAACTGATACTTAAAATAGTTTGTAATAGTTTGTAATAAGTTATCACTACTATACAAACTCTTCTCAATTCTGTGATGTCCATATCAAGACCTTGAATTCTAACATGACCCATTCTCACTCAGAATTATGAATGAGAAGGCACTGTCTTGTTTACAGTCAAACTGATCTTCTTTATGCATGTCCAATACTCTATTATCTACCCTTTCTGTGTAGATAAACCATCCTCTGTAAAGAGCTGACTCAAAACGCCGGAGATTGTCTCGCCCACAAGACATGTAAAATACAAGAGACCATTTTTCTCGGTCATCAGGACAGATGCTTTTCAGGTCCTTTTTATTACAGTTCTGCAAACAAACAAAACAAGTCTAGATTCAGCTTAAAGGAACAGTTCACCTATAAGAATACAGTGCATAAATCATACTTGTAAAAAAACTACTTTTAGTCTACTTTTAAATGACTTTCCAAACAATATTGGACCTCATTGATTTTCACTTGACTTAAATAATAAGACAATAATAATAAGCTAATAATATACAAGACTAAAAAAGTGTTCCAAAAAAGTCTACAAACGTACATTTCCTTTAAATTTAGGTGGCCAAGATTGCATAACAAATAACAAAAAACAAATAATAAAATAAAAATAAACGTACATGACTGTCAACCATCCTTCTTATAGCACCTGTTGGTGGTACACCAAGAAGTTTCTATGTGCCACTGAAGTTCAGTACAACAGGAACACCTTCACAGCCCCATGGTGATAGTATCATAGTAGAGGGTGATGTTGGCTGAAACAAAAGTATTGCCAAAATATATTTCAAAATGTACTTGAATCAAATCAAACAAAGAATGATAGTTCAGTTATTTAATTTACTTCTAAATAAACTTTTCATTTGATTGCAAAAAAGTATTTACAAAATTATATTATTATATAATTAATATATACATATATATATAAACTTTATTGTATAGTATTGTTACATTTTATATTTATTACCAACCTGACATAGTGTCTTTCAAAAGCATATGCTGATTCTCTGGGGTGACATACTTTTCCATCAAGAAACTCTTAATGAACAAATTCTTTTGCTCTCTAATCTGCATCAAAATCCTTGAAGAATCTGACAAAACAGAGGAAAAATAAATTTTATGGACATCAGTTATAACATTTAAGAACTTGAATTGTATTGTCAACGAATGCAACATTTGTTTCTTACTAAAGGTAATCTCAGCTGTCGCAGGCAGGACAACAACTTCATTAAATTGGCAATTCATCCCTCCACAGCTGTTGCAAGGGCTGTCAGGATCACAGCCCCGAGCAACGATCACACTGAAGCTTGTCTCAGCCATGGAGACAAGCAGAAGATTGTCTTTACTGAAACAGTCATCCTCAATGTCCTTGTCTTCCCACTCTGGCGATGGTTGAACTCCAGTGGCTTCCAGATCTTCCTCTCTTACCATCATCACGCTGAATCTCATGACTGTCGGCTCCTTTTTACGCACATTGATTTCCTCAGATTCACATTCTTCGGTTTTCCTTTTGGGCGAATGATGTATGGTCTAAGAGAGGAGATTTAAGACCTCAGCACAGTTGATGTAAATCAAATCACACTAGCTCAGGCAGATGTTTTACTCCTCAAGCAGTTAATCAAAAACAAACCATGATGATGTAATCTCTGGAATTTAATGTTTTAAACACCCACACACATGTCCATGTGATCAATCAAAGTTTCCTGACTAGGCAAAAAAGCCCCTGTGAAAACTTCAGTTTCACTTCTCTCTTACATTTCATTGAACTGAGTAAGTAAGTGCATACGAGTGCATTAGTGTGTGTCAATAAATACAAAACTCACAAGTAAGGGGGACTCCTCAACCAGCAGCTCAGCAAATGCCCGTGGAGTCAAATCCTCTACATCTGTGTTGTTTATCATTATAACTTTATCTCCCTTGCTGAAAAAATTCAGATATAGATGAATGAACAGACAGCCAGATAGTCACACAGTTGAAGATAGAGATAGATAGATGGATGGATGGACGGACAGTACGACGACGGACGGACGGACAGACAGACAGACAGACAGACAGACAGACAGACAGACAGACAGACAGACAGACAGACAGACAGATAGATAGATAGATAGATAGATAGATAGATAGATAGATAGATAGAGTCTCACCTTGCGAATTTTCCTTTGTTATAGTTAAAAAAGCCATTCACTTCATACGAGTGTTTCCCTTCACGTTCAGTGTGGAGCAACATAACACCACCACAAGCAGGATTTCCCTAGAAGACATCACACATTAAATGTTTTCAACTGGATACATTTATCAAATAACATAGATGTTGATCTACATTTGCATACAATGAAACACTGCATACCTCAGCTGCCATGATGATCTCAGCGCCGATTATGAGGCTGTGTGTGTCCAGACTCTAAAACACTGCCTTTTGAAAGCCAGTAGACCTGATGATGCCATAGGAAGAGGAAGCTACATTTGATGTCACTAAACCAGTGTCAGCGTTGGTTGGAAAACAAGAAGTATAGAGTTGTAGGGGAAGGACATAAAAGTGTAATCACAAAGATGGGAAAATATAGCGAAATAATTCTAAACTGATAGCTCTCTTTGAGATTATCTGTGCCACACAATATGACCACACTGCACATGCTGCTCATCTCTCTTGAATCTGAAAAGCAAACCATTGTCTGCAAACTGGGGCACAAAGCTGACCTTTTGACAGGAAACGTTCTCTTTATTTAGGTTGGTGAACTGATCTTTTAATGTATTATATATTATATATAATTTGATTTAAAAGAACAAAACCTAGTTCACTTAAAGTGAACCAGAAAGCAAACTAGCTGAAAGTGACCTCAGTTCTACTCAAAAGTGAACCTGTTTTTTTTTTTGGTCCTCTTCAGCATGGAAGTGATCTCAGACCCTTTCTTGTTCACACCATAAATTCATAAGAACCTTCTGTGCAGCATTGGAATGCTGGAGTCTGACCTTATATTTCTCAGCGACTTGGGGGTAAAATTGCTATATTTAAAGTAACTAAACTCACAGCTTCACTGTTTGCAGAGTGACGCACAGATGCAATTCACATACGCAACTTTCATCCCTCTCTCACTCTCTCTCTCTCTCTCTCTCTCTCGATAATTAATTCAAATCAATCATATAATTCATACATTCAAATAAAATTGATTTACCACTACTTCATCTCTGTGTCTGATTTAAAGCAGGCAGAATGCCCACGGAAACTATACAGGTATTCAAGGGCAGGCTTTAAGATGGTTTAGATCCTACCTGTCCGATCGCTACCACCTTGTTCATTTAAATGGGGAGTCATCTCAATTATCACCAGTAAAATATGGAGTGCCACAAGGATCTGTCCTAGGTCCTCTGCTATTTTCGATATACGTGTTGCCCCTTGGTAATATTATTAAAAATACGGGATTAGTTTCCACTGTTATGCCGATGATACTCAACTGTATATCTCAACAAGACCAGATGAAATAATTTCTAATTTATCTAAGCTAACAGAGTGTGTTAAAATTTAAAAGATTGGATGACCAATAAATTTCTCCTATTAAATTCGGATAAGACAGAGATACTTATTGAACTAAAAGACAGTACACAGAATCTCTTGGTTTACAATTTGCAACTAGACGGATGTACGATTACTTCCTCTACAGTCAAAAATCTGGGTGTTATATTAGATAGCAACTTGTCTTTTGAAAATCATATTTCCCATTTTACAAAAACCGCATTCTTCCATCTTATAAACATTGCCAAGTTACGGAACATGTTACCTGTTTCTGATGTAGAAAAGCTAGTTCATGCATTCATGACCTCTAGACTGGACTATTGTAATGCACTGCTAGGTGGTTGTCCTGCATCTTCAATAAACAAGCTACAGGTAGTCCAAAATGCAGAGGCTAGAGTCCTTGCCAGGTCAAGAATATATGATCATATTACCCCAATTTTGCAGTTTCTGCACTGGCTTCCTATTAAGTTCCGTATCAGTTACAAAATATTATTACTTGCCTATGAGGCCCTTAATGGGTTAGCTCCTGCGAACCTAACTAGTCTTCTACCACGCTACAATCATCACGCTCCCTAAGGTCGCAAAATTCTGGACTTTTGGTAGTACCTAGGATGTCAAAGTCCACTAAAGGAGGTAGAGCTCTTTCGCATTTGGCTCCCAAACTCTGGAATAGCCTTCCTGATAACGTTCGGGGTTCAGACACACTCTCTCTGTTTAAATCTAGATTAAAGACACATCTCTTTGGCCAAGCATTCAAATAATGCATCTCATAATCATTTACTGCAGTCATAATCTAATCAAATGCCATATTATTCTTTAGTTTGGGTTCAACAAATCAATTTTGCTTGGTTGGAACAGCAGCTACTCTAATTATGTTTGTATTTGTTTCTCTGTTTTTTCAGTCTGGATCCAGAACACCTGAGAATAGATGATGCAACCCCTCAGAGGACCTCAGATGATGCCAACCCTGAAACAACATAAAGAAATACCACATTTGGCTATACGTTTGATTGCATCATATAATAATTGATGTTAATATTATTCATCGTCTGTTTTATTACGTCTTAAATTGATTTTTCCGTACTGCTGGTTTGTCTGGTCAGAGGAGCACTGGCCCCCCGACTGAGCCTGGTTTCTCCCAAGTTTTTCTCCATTCTGTCACCGATGGAGTTTTGGTTCCTTGCCGCTGTCGCCTCTGGCTTGCTTAGTTGGGGACACTTCATTTTCTGCGATATCGTTGACTTGATTGCAAATATACTATTTAAACTGAACTGAGCTGGTTGATGACATCACTGAATTCAATGATGACTGAAAAATGAGTATTTACTATTGTCACTTTGCATTATTGAAACACTATTTTCCTAATTAATGCTGTTCGCTGGAGGGGGGTAGGCGTGGTAACTCGGCTGCTCGCTGTATGTTAAAAACGCTATATAAATAAAGGTGACTTGACTTGACTTGACTTGATGTGCTAGTAGCTGGTAAGCACCCTCAATTGAAGCCTTAATAATAACATTTAATGTAACCAATCACAGACATATCTGTTGATTTCATGAACGCAATGACCAAAGAGGTGTTAAAAGGTAAAATTCCACTTACTGTTTTTGTACCGTGCTGAGTATTGTACACTTGTGAATCCTCTCATTATAACAAAGTCTAAATACAATGTAAATAAGAGATTCATTGTGTAGTGTACAGAGGTAATTATAAAGGGAGCGCTCTTTGCGCAATAGCAATGGATGTATTTTGACAAAATATATGTCCAAATATATTAGCATTAAGGTTAGAGCTCTCACTATTTTCAGAAGCACCCTTAGTGATTTGATTCTGGAACCAGACCTCCCTTACTGTCATAATATAGCCTACAGTAGCTGTCTATTATAAACTAGGGCGACTTTTAACTTATAATAATTTAACTTCTGGATAATTACATCATGTAATTTATGAGAGTGGCATATTTGATCTAAATGTGTAAATATAAAGCATTCTGTTTACTTCATCGCTGTCACACAGTAGAGTGTGTGCGGTCCAGAATGTGCAATGCTGCACACATAATTACGCCATTTACTGTTTATAAATTCTGATATGTTCATGACAAGGTTAATAGATCAGGCCTGTCTGACGTACGCAAATGTATTTTGTGTTACATGAATGAATTAAATGATAAAGATGGGTTGGAGAAGCT
Organism: Sinocyclocheilus anophthalmus; assembly: GCA_018155175.1. Lineage (NCBI taxonomy): Eukaryota > Metazoa > Chordata > Actinopteri > Cypriniformes > Cyprinidae > Sinocyclocheilus > Sinocyclocheilus anophthalmus. Next base: position 289,209 of record JADLZN010003259.1, read on the forward strand.
TTTACTTTGCATTATAAGCCTTCTGCATGTTATATTTTTTCATCGGTTTTCAAAAAGTGGTGGGGACAGAATCGACTTTGGCAAAAAGTGGTGGAGACATGTTCCACTTGAAAATTACACCTATGTCTGAACTGAGAGCATTTGGAGGGCTCAAACAAACTAGGTGTGAAAACACCAGCCTTCCTTTCAGAATCACCACAACGTTTTATTGTTTCTTTCCACCGTGCAGTGCACAAAACCTATTTCACAGCAAACACAGATAGTGAAAGTGACCTAAATAGACATATTTAATACTTTGAGGAAATAAAAAAATGAGGTTACACATGCAGAACAGTACACGTTTACACTCCCGAAACATGATCGTATACCGTACTTCCTCATGCAAGGTAATATTAACAAAAGAAGAGGAAACTGGCTGCAGGGGAAGAGGCACTTTGTGTGGATGAATGTACAACTGTTAACCTCAAATTAAATTATTTTTTTACTTTGTCAATAGCAAGGCATTCATAAACACTTGACATCCATCCACAAACAAACAGTATATAGACATAGTACATTTCCAAGGAAAAAGTACTTTTATTTAATATGGTATTTAATATCCTCACACAAAGCTAAGGTGCATGGTTTGGTTTTATAGTAGTCTATGGTGCTTTTTCCCCCTTTTTTCCACTGTCCATGTATGAAAAAAGAGCTGTATGAAGATTCCTCAACATTCTCCTTTTGTGTTCCATAGAAAAAATTAATTCTTTGGGTTTGGAACAACATGAGGGTGAACAACTAAACAGAATTTCTCAGCTATTCCTGTAAATTACATATTTTATTTTACAATGATGGCTTTACTAGCAAGGTTCGTACATATGTTATTTTGATACTGTGGTTTCCTGCCAACAAGTCACCACACAGTTTTACGCCATTCTACACACCCACATACATGATTGCCAAAATTATACCAGACGGCCTGCATGGCTCTTTACACTCAAACCAGAGTGTAAAATGTTCATAAACATCCTCAACACCTTTAGAAATGTTTACACAAACACGACAGCCACGTTTGAGGTTAACACTCGTACAGAAACTTACTCAGCCAGTTTGACACATCAAAACAGAGGGTGCTCTCTGACCTCTCAGACCACATCTATACAAAACAAGCAAATATATCTATATCTTTAGGTGCAGACTCTTTCAGCAATTCTGAGAGTCATCATGGCATTTAATAATAAAACAACACCGTGTTGACGTACCATAGTTTTATAAGCAATGTTTCTGATATAGGCTATTTTTATTAACTGCATGCTTATCTAATGACAACTCCAGTCCCATATTTGAAACTGAAGCTATTTTTGATAGTTGCACTGAATGAGAAAACAGTTAACGATCTTCCACCACCCTGATTTGTACAAACATTTCCTGCTTGCCACTCTACAAAGCTACGAGAATCCTGTCAAACCTCCCCACTGCTGAACTATTTATGGAGAGGCAAAAGAGACAAAAAAGACATCAGATACACAATTTAAATGTACATATACAATACAATAAAAAATATTTAAATTTATAAGCACTTATACAAGTGGCATGTCCTCATAAGAGCAAACCTTTTAATAAAAAAGGTCAAAGTCACCCACAGAGTGACATCAGCGCTACATATTTCCCTGAAGTTATATCATAAACGTGATATGTCACTCACAGAATGAGTATCACCCAGCAGATTTTACGTTTATTTTTGGTTGAATGCAATGAATTACTCATTTCTGTTACTAAAAGCATCAGTATGTGGGTTTGAAATAGTGTGCAGGTGCTTCTGAGTGTGAGTAAAAACAATAGAGAATATGACTATGAAACAGATGAAGGAGTAAACAAACTTGCCACAAAGCGTCTTTCTGTCAGGGTTCACAGTTCTGAGGTAATACTATGCTCTCTCCTTCAGTCTCAGTATTAATCATCATCATGCTTTTGGGGCCAGCGGGAAGGTGATGTAATGTGATGTATGTGTGCTCAAACCAAAACAAGAAAAAAAAATCCCATCAGTGGGAGGAATAGTTCACTTCAAAAATAAAAATGTGCTGAAAATGTATTTACTCTCAGGCTTTCCAAAATGTAGACTGCTTCTTCATCAGAACAGATTTAGAGAAATGTACCATTAAATCACTTGCTCATCAATGGATCCTCTGCAGTGAATGGGTGCCGCCAGAATGAAAGTTCAAACAGCTGATAAAAACATCCCAATAATCCACAAGCAATCCACACGACTACAGTCCAGTAGTTTTTTTTTTTTTTTTTTACTTCAAACAAGTCCTCAATCCATTGTATTACTTTCTTCAGTGAAAAAGTCATCTCATCTGAATCAGAAGAGAAATATGCACAGGTCAATCACAATTTACATACAAAAACATGGACATCAATTTTACATCTTCACGTCCCTAAACATGATGCTGAGCAAGACTACACTTTCTCTAACATGGAGCTCAGCCTAAGGCCAAAACGTAACAAAATAAAATAAAAACGGCATATCCGGTTTTACTGGATATTAATGAATGGTGGGAGAAAGAAGGTAGATTTAAAAATTTGATGAGAAAGAGGTAGAAAGTGGTTGGCAGATAAATATTTAATGAGAATGGAGAAATAAGATGAAACAATAAAAATAAAAGAACAAAAATGAAATAAAGCAACAGACTGGGCTAACAACCCCCAAAACACAGTGACGAATAAGTTGGACATGTCCATGTCTCCCTCTAGTGGACATTTGTCCAACTGCTGATGTACATCTGTCCACATAAGCCTAAACTCATAATTTTCTTTTTCAATGCTGAATGCTAGTTTTTAGCATGAAACATAAAAAATATCAGTTAGAAGGACTAAGGAAAGAGTAACTATACATATGTCTCTGACAGGAATAAAGGAATCGAGAATATTTCTGGAAAAAACACAATAAGAGAACATTTGAAGAATTTGTATTTAGCTTTTTTTCCCATACAAGAACATTTCAAAGTGGCAGCTCACTGGAGAGGAATACTATTTTTGAAAGAAATGTTTCATTTTACATTGATAGTTTTGCTAACATGGTTCAAACATCACATATGATATTTTGATAACTGTTGGTGCCGCCAAAAAGTCACAGACGTTTTAACCTAAAAAAAAAAAAAAGAAAAAAAAAAAAAAGGAAAGAAAAAAAAAAAAAAAATTAAAAAAAAAATTCCCACCACCACACACACCAACCAATGCATACATGATTGCCAAAATTATACCAGAGGAACTACATGGTGCTTTGACTTAAACCACAATGTAAAATATTCATAAACATCCTCAAAACCTTCAGAAAAACCTTCAGAGCCACATTTTTGAGGCTGACACTCATACATACAAACATACTCACTCAAGCAGTTTGGCACATCAAAATAGAGGTTCCTCTCTGAATCGATCATGTAGCTGCTACAACAGACCACATCTATACAAAACAAACAACTATGTCCATATCTGGCATTGATCTGGATCATTTATTTAATGTTTGTTAGTAATTAATAATAACAATTCTGATATAGCAAACAACAAACTTGTAGCATCAAATATCCTTCAGAGTTACTACTAATAACAATCCAGAATATCCAATCCAACAATATTTTTATAAAATGTTAAATGGTCATTTTATATTTTGGAGATTTGGAGATACCAAAATGTTCAGTATTTAAAGTTCTTTCTTGTTTAGATAACAGTGATGAGTGTGAGCTAAAATTAAGCCCCTCTGCTCTAGGACAGAGCTATTCTGAGACCGACACTCAGTCAGACAGCCAATCATGAGCCAAAGTATCTATAGACTCAGAGTGGACAGCGTAACACGTGCCACACTATTCCCAATCCAAAAACTGTTTGTCCAACAGGTCACTTCGTCAACCAACTGCTCTTCATCTTGAGGAAACAGACCTCATAAGCAAGTACAAGATTGTTCTATTTTCTAACTATAGTAACAGTAGATCATGCAACTAGAGGAGACATGCAAACATTAATTCTCCTTTGCTGTTTTCTCTTGCTTGCTTTCATTAGCTCTTCCCTCCATCTCTCTCTCTCTCTCTTTAGGGATGTTGGATGTTTTAATAATTGGAGGAGGTCCTCATGCTTTAACCCTCGCTACTCTGCTCTCAAAGCCTGAAAAACCTCTCTGCCAATCTAGTGCTGACATCCTTCAGGGAATTCAGCTGAGCAAAACTAAAGCTAAAAGTGTAGACTACAAAAACAAAAAGAGACAACCCATCAGTGAGTCAAGCAGTGTGTAAAAAGGACAACAGTTGGATTATGGGTTTTTTTTTGCTCATGCGTGATATCCTATAATCACAGACCGATTTAGATCTTCTTTCCAGGGCCAGTGCTTGACACAAAGAATGAAGCCAAATGTCTGCCTGTCCTCCGCTGCATTTCAAAGGGGTGGATTCTTATGGAAAAATGGACATCACTGTGGGAAAGTCAGTTTACCGCCCTGAACATCCCTCACCTTCGATCACACACGCTGGTGCACACCGATCCATTTACCAAGGTAACTTAGCACTGGAGAGCAGATGTGACATCTGCATCTCCGTTTGATACCGTGTGCTTTTGAAATATCTACTCTTAGAAAAGTGTCAAGCGGATTTCCAACTGATGGTTCGTAAAGTTTATGATAAGCTAATAACGGGATAAGAAGGGGAAAAATAACGAAATATTTTAATTCAACAACTCAAATAAAACATGACTATAATGCTGAACTTTTAGTTTTGTCTACCTAAACATATTTTGACAATTATGACAATTAACTAACATCAAGAACCGTGAACAGCATGGTTTTCACTATTGAAATGTTAACTTAAAGGTGACATATCAAGTCAAGTCAACGGTCTCTTTATTGTCCAATTCGTCCACATGTACAGCACTACCACAGAGAATTGAAATTGCGTTTACCTCAGACCCTTGGTGCACTACAGATCACATAAATACGATTAAATCAAAATCACACTAGACAAATATCCAACTATACAAATAATTCACATGTAAAATATATAGTAATAAATCACAAGTCTATGGCAGACAGAGTACAAACCATTAAAGTAACAAGTGCAGAACTTTAATTGATAGTAGTGCAAAAAACAATGGATTTGTAGTGGCAAAAGAGCTTATTCTCTGATTAAAGTGAGCAGGTGGTTGCATTTGGAGGGTTGGGGGAGTGGGAAGTCCATCAGAGGTCGAGTCAGAGGTGCGTGTGGTCAAAAAATGGGTGGGGGCAAGGTCAGAGAGGATGCCCAGGCTTGCCTCCACGGAACAGCTTGATGGATGACGCTGTCCTTCAGTCTGCTGGTCCTGGACTGGAGACTCCGCAGTCTCCTCCCTGAAGGCAGCACACTGAAGAAGCTGTGTGTCGGGTGGGATCACCTGCAATGCAGAGGACTTTGCGGGTGAGACGTGGGTGTAAATGTCCTGAAAGAAGGGTAAGAGGCCCCAACGATCTTCTCACTGCTCTCACTATGCGTTAAGTGTCTTGCGACAGACGCGTGCAGGGCGCCATACCACGACAGTGATCCGCTGTTCGGATGCTCTCGTGGTGCCTCTGTCAGGTGCAACATGATTGGGGCCGGGCTCTGGTCTCTTTCTAGTTGCTGAGTAATTAGAGCCTCTGCTTCATGACATCTGAGCTTTCCCTTTAAGTGCTATAATTGGGTCCCCAGTGCATCTACCAACCCAGAAATCATGAAAAAGAACAACCCAGCATTTTTTTTTTGGTAAGCCTTTTTCTGCAAGCTCTGAGAAAACGAGCGTGTCTGATTTCGCTCCCTTGGTGACGTGGCAAAGGGATCCCATTATAATATTACAGCCCCCTTAATCTGTAAGTTTCCACCCACGGTGCCGTCATTTGATTTTGCAAGCGACAACGGTGTACTTGTTCTAATGCCATGGCGAAAGTTTGAGCAAACCATGCTAACTGTTCTGTCTTTGGCTGAACAGACGAGCACAGAACACTATTTAGAGTCCCAACCTCAGAGGAGACAGAGAGCATGATTTATTTACTGTATATTATGCTTCTGCCACACAGATATAAAATAAACATGCAATTTATTTCCCAGCTGTTTACCTTCACAGACATAACCGATTGTTTTTGTAACTTTTTTTAATGTAAACTTGTGTGTGAATGAGAATTTTGTTTAGTACTCACATGCTGTGACAGCGCTTTCTGTCCGTGTGCTTCGGATGTGTGCGCTCAAAAAAACGTATATCAGAAGTTTAAACTCATACGGTTTAAAACGCATGATTTCAGCACGATAAATATGATAATCAGAACCAAAACAGAAGTTTTTTATCAGAGAGAGGAGATTAAAGGGAAAAGGGGGCAGGGAGCAGCAGCTAATTTGCATTTAAAGACACAGGCCCGAAAAACAGCTTGTTTCTGCTTCCACTCAAAACAGGCATTTTCAAAATTATATAATAAATGATCTGTGGAGTTTTTTGAGCTGAAACTCCACAGACATATTCTGGGGACACCAGAGACTTATATTACATATTGTAAAAAGGGGCATAATATGTCACCTTTAAATTAAAACTAAAACATAAAATCAAAAGAACTGCAAGTAAACTAATTAGGGCAAAGGGCTTCGGCTGACAAAAAAGTTTGGAAATCCCTGATTTAAAGCATAAAAATTGTTATAGTACTTTGTTGTAAGAAAATACAACAGATGAACAGATGGTCAGACGCGAACAATGTATAAACAATAATGCAAACCAAGAAATAAACATTACAATTATGTTGTCTATCAAAAGGACTAATAGTTTGTGCATCTGTGTACAATCTCAGAAGGCCTTGCAGGACTTTGTGCTGGAGCAAAATCGGGAGGATGAGCTGAACTGTTTACCTGAGAAAATGTATATTCAGGATGAGAATGCATTTTTTAACGACAATCGCCTGGGAAAGAAGGACAAAAAGCTTCTTAGCACAACAAAGGGCCTACAGAAAAACCTGTATTTCAGTCTTCCAGGAACACAACTCAGTATTGACTTCTTCCAGGAACAGGTCTGAACATCATGCAACAGAATGCCTTACTAACAATAATTAATAAACCGACTGGACTGCTTGGTTTTAAAGCAACTGAATGTAAGTTTGTTTTTCTTCAAGTATAGCCTAATCATTCAAAGTCATTCTGATGGTACACTGACTTCTAATAAGGATGATGTTGGCTTCTTTCTCACACTCCCTCACAAACGGCTGTTCTTCAAGTATATGTAAGATTGGTGAGCGGGTATGAAATTCCCCGAAAAGGGTGGATTGCTTTACGGCAGCAACAAATGTAAGTGCAGCTGTCCACAGTAATTACGGCAGTGTTATATTTACGACAGTGAATTCCACTCTTTTAACTGTAGGGGGGGCTCTAAAGTCGCAGACCTACACAAAACTACATACAGTTGCTTTAACAGCACTACTGGTATTAAGAAAAACTGTGCTGCATGATGCTCTGAGCATTATGAGAAATTGAGTTCAGCTATAACATGATCAAATATCTCATTTGGAATGCTAAGTGCAATGTGTTTTAATACTAAACTAACTTTAAAAGTCGAATTATAAATGCTCTATGAAATAACAATAGATTATGGATTACATTGCAAAGGACTTCCACCTAGGTACGCAAATTTGACCTGGACAGTGTCTTAATCCGAGCCACAGTGGACAGAATCATCCCAGTCTTAATTGAGGATGAGAGCAAGGTTAAGTTTTTCAAGGTGACACTACACACTGGGGAAAATATAGAGGCAAAAACAGTTATCATGGCGACTGGACCTTCCAGGGCGCAGATGGCAAACATCCCATGTTGGGTGCGGGCAATACAGGAGAGTTACCCAGAGGAAAGTCTACAACACACAGTGCAGCTCATGCATTACTTCTGTACAGATGAAAAGATGGGTGAATCCTCCTCAGGTGAGTTTCTAAATGTTATCAATTCCTGATCAGCCAGATATGAAGCAAAAAATAACTAAATACATACTATATTTGAATAATGTAAGACGATGAATATGCACTTTTCCTCAGGTTGTCCTCATGTGTGTCAGATGGGTCAGAGAGTGATGGTGGTAGGTGGAGGTCTGACCAGCGCCCATATTATCTCAATTGCGCTAAAGCAGGGTGCATGTCATGTGACCTGGGTCTTACGAAAACACTTACAGGTAAATTGAGTGTAAACATAGCTACATAAAGGAAAATGTAAAATCGACTGATCATAACTGCCAAATAATCCCTAACAATAGTTTAGGGGTCGCGTATCACCCTGAAGGGGTTTATTTTGAGATTAACAACCTGCTACCTGCCAAATAAATGAATGGACATGGAATGTTTATTAAAAGGTGCTCTAGGTGATGTTGGCCATTGTAGAAATTATGTCAGATATATGAACCACCAAATTAATCCCACCACCCCTCTTTCTTCAATCTCGAAGAAGCAAAAAATCAGCACCATTGCTTAATTAATTTATTAATTTAAAATAACAAACTTTACTCTCTCTCTCTCTCAGTTGAAGCAGTTTGACGTTGGGGATATAGAGAGTCTGATTGGACGCTATTCCCACGTTGAGCATGGGATCAAGATGGATGGCCTGGCCTACTTAAGGCAGTTCTATAATGAAAGAAGTCTTCACAAGAGGCTAGCGATGATTAAACAAGCCAGGAAAGGAGGAGCAGTGACCCCTGAGGCCTACGCACAACTTCAGCCTTTCATTCAGAGTGGCCAGCTCCTGATCAGAGCTCATTGCCAGGTGTGTCAAAATCGTTTGGCTATATTGTGAGGCAGCTATGCTCAAGTGGGATGCTACATGTCATGAGTCATTAACAGCTGAGCACAAAGTTCAAAGAGTCTAGCAGTGCAAACCAAGTTACTAGATTTCTTAATTAAATGTAATTAATATTTTATTATTTAAAATGTCTTTACCCCAAGGTGGCTGAAGCTAAATGGTGTTATCAGTCACAGCGTTGGAGGGTTTCCTTGTGCAGTGGAGAACAATGGGGTGGAGAAAAGATTTGGCTGGCAACAGGCTGCAAACTGGATGCTACCCAGGACCCTTTACTCTCTGACATCATGACAAAATTCCCCATTCAAGTGAGCAAGTGGACATTTCAAGTTTGTACTTAACCAAAAACTTTAAAACAGGGGTTCAACATAAGAATCATAATACAAACATAAATACATTATTACACTATATACTTACATGGTAATAGACCAGAATTTTAACCCTTGTTGTTAAGTATCATATTTGATACATCAGGATTTTGTGGCTCATAAATCCTTAGTATCATAATCAAAGCTTTGTAGTTTTCATTTAATGAAATGCATTACAATAAATAAAAATAAATTTTCTTTAAAAGCCTGATGTATCATATTTGATAGTCACATTTTAACATTTTCTAAAAAATCATGTATGGGTAATCAAGTAAAGTTGATTCAGTCCAGTAAGTGCTCATCTTGAAATATTACTACAATATAAAGAATTCAAAATGGTGTACACAACCTAAAGACCTTTGACTTGCTAAAAAGTATGAACTATCAATTAGATGACAGAAGACATGTAGTAGATTGTGTACAACACGTTTTTCAATCAATTTTGATCATGTTGATAATTTAGAAGTTTAAGAAATGTGTATCAAATACAGCAGGTTTTTAAAATGCTGAAAAGTTATTTTAATTATTCATGTGCACAACTGTACAAAAGTTAAGCATTTCCTGCTTGACAGGTTCTGGAGGGCTGGCCATGCATAACAGAATCACTGCAGTGGACAGCAGGATGCCCCCTCTACATGATGGGACAATATGCAGCACTTCAGGTGCTGTTATGTCCTTGTTATGTATTATTATGTGTGGTATGAGGTGAAAACATTTGAGTGAGTCATCGTACTATGAGTCATCACTGAGTCATTTCTAGATAACACCTGCACGCTAACTATGATTTAGGCTGCAGATAACATAACCACAAGTACAGAATAGGTCATAAATATATGAAATATCCACAGGTTGGGCCTCATGCAGTGAACCTTGCAGGAGGTCAAGCTGCGAGTATACGCATTTTCAAAGACATCATAGCTCAGCACAGTGGATTGGATGAGAGTACATCAGAAAGGATGGAGAAGACCCGCACTGAAGAATACATATCACATATGCACGGCCTCATGTGGTTGTAACATCTACATACAAACACCTGCAAAGACAGAGAGAACCTTATCAGCAGTCTCAGGTGTCAAGTAACAAGGAAGGGGGGAAATGCTAACAGCTGTGAAATTATATTTTATGATGCTGCACTGTATATGAAGCTGACTAATAAATAATGACCTAACCTTTTTGGGGGGGGGGGTCTCATTTAAACCAACAGTCATGTGTAAATGCATAGTCACTCTTATGTGGCTCAAAATATTGCATTGTCATTGTAACTTGCACTGCGCCTTTAAATAATCCGAATCTAGCGGGACTGACTGTGATCTGTGTAGGAAACCATGGCAAACCCAAAACGTCAACATACAAAACATACACCTGTCATAGGTGAATACAGATTTACTGTAAGAGCGAATAACACTGCAGAGCAGAGTTGTGTCTAAATAAATGTTCATCGTGTTTCGTTTTTGACTTCCGGTGCATTTGGGAGCTCACAAACAGAACTGAAGCAACATATTGGGATTATAAGAAGATATCAAGGTGTTTATCATGATTAGAAGAGTTGCTAAGGTCGTTTTGAGTGTGGAACAGTCTGAAGGCGTCGGGGCTCGAGTTCGCCGGAGTATTGGACGGAAAGAAGTACGTTTTCATTGCTGTTTTTAGCATTTTTATATAACGCATGAAACTCGTTTTTTTTAATGCACGAAGACACATGGCATTGCATTGCATTGCACTGTTTTATTTCAGATGAAGAATCTCGACCCTTTCTTGATGCTGGATGAATTCTGTATCGCCAAACCAGCGGGTTTTCCTGATCATCCTCACCGTGGATTTGAGACGGTAAACGCTATTTATTTTCCAGCAGTCAAGACTCAAACTTAGTGTACTTTCAAACTATGAATTAATACAGTAATGGAAAGACCGACACTTCTTATATTAATCCTTGCAGTCAGATGAAATGAATTGAAGTAAATCGCGGTGTTATGTTACTAGCCTTCTACTTCCTGTTGTTTCTGATCAGGACAAAACGGAGTCTTCCGCCAGGAGGCGCGTGGCGGCTCAAAAAGACACTTCAGCACTTTTATTGTTGGCTTACGAAAGACTTTGGTACACTTAAATGTGTAGTTGTTTAATTCTATTAAATACCTAAACATTTTCTGATAAACGGACATCTGTTTTCCGTGAAACAACTAGTGCTCTTATCCTGCAATAACAAGCGGCTGTGATTAGTCCATCCAAAACATCGCTGAGAAAAGTAACAGGTACAACGTGACAACATGTTTCTTGGATGATGCTTCTACAGCCGTCTGAATAATTAAATACGACAGGCTTATTACATTTTTTTTCAACTAAATAATGACACTGAGAATGGTTAACATTCACTGAATTAAAAATACACTATGAAAAGAGTTCAAATAGGAGAAGGTGGACCCATCGCAAAGATAGATTACTTTGACCACTAGAGGGCTCACAGGTTCTTAACGTTTTAGCACTGCAGTCACCCAAACTGGCTTTAGTTGATTTTCGCTTTGAGGTCGTCTATGTTAATATACAAAACATTGACAAAATTCACTTTTAGCACACAGCTTTTTTTTTTGAAAAAAAAAAAAAACCTGACAATAAATATTGATGGCTCATCCTGTACTACAATTTTTTTTTATCCAATCAGATGCACTCTGGAATGATAATAGCCCTTCCCTGCAAACAAATGCAACCAACTAGAAAGTAGCAAATTCTGGTTTGTTGCTGTGATGTAACTAAAGCCTATTGGGTTTTCTTTCTCAATTTCTTTCTTTTCTTTTTAAGGAGTCCTTCAAAATGTCATGTCCAAACAGAAAAAAGGCAATTTTAACAAAGCTGCCGAGCCTATAAAGATTGTCCAGTAAACCACTCCCATCGTTTTTGGCAGTTTAAAGTACTCAAAAACTGTTCGCTCAATTGTGAGAGAATGTATGGTCATTAAAAACGCTTCCTTTAAAATGTCAGTATTTTGGCCAGAACTGGTCCTGAGAGTATTTTCTGAAACTTGACTAAAGAAAAGCTGACCATCTCACTCAGCCTTCTTGTCTCCTTATTTATTTACAACATCTGATGTACTCATTTGTTTACTCACAGTTTGGCAATGTGTTTGGCATAAACTGTTCCTATGGAAAGTGGGTCTGTGCGGCTGTGGAAATCATTTAGACTTGTTTCCTTAAACAGTTTGGTGTCATCTATTGCCATCTGCACAGATATAGTCTCATCTCATTCACTATACAGAATGAGTCTGACTATGTGTCACCTTTCTTCATGAATGGATTTTTCTTGTAATATTTGTATTCAGAGATTTGCTGGAAAGTGACTCATTGTGAGAGCACTCTAAAGCCAAATTCTGGCTAAATATTTATTCCCTCTAGAGTGGTAATTTGTTCAGCAGGCATACAGTACATAACACAGACAAACAATATACAATGGACTTTAGTCTGGATAGATGCAAATTAAAACAAGGCTGTGAAGGATAAATATCCAGTCTGTTCGTCGAGTTTAGGCTCTCTTTGTAGGTTTTAGAGGTTTCATTTTTCATATGAGCATTATTAGCAGAATTGGACTTCTAGGTTGCCTAAAACATGCAGGTGTGTTTGCTCACGAACAGCCACGTGACCGTCAGATCACAGCTGTGCTTGCAGATCACAGGCTGCCTGTGGCCACAGGTCAAGCAAGCCTCCGAGGGTTCAGATGTTGACCTCTTACCCTGCCTCACGTATCCTGTTGAGAGCAGCATTGTCTGTGTGGGAGATGGCATGCAATCCATCCACGCTGTATGTCGGACCACCTGCAGCTGACCATGTACATTCATTTTTACTTTTTCAGTGGACAAATGGGAAAAGGCTTCGGGCAGATTTTATTAATTGGAAAGATGTTTATTTAATATATGCAAATTTTGATTATGACACATTAGCATCTAGCCTCTAGCTTTTTTTATGCTGCATAAAAGACCTTTACTAGACATACGAAAAATATGTGTATTCGTATTTATGTCAGAATTATTTACTGATCAAATGTTCATTAGATCATCAACCGCTAACACTTTTTTTATTTTCCATCTCACAGCCTAGGATGTATCTGCTTTTGGCATTTAGCTTTATAGTCCATCAGGGCTTTACCAAAATCCCTCAAACATAAACTTTTTGCATCTACTCTGCAAACACAGCCCTTGAAATATGTTTCACCTTTCACCTGTATGATTTTTGACATGTTTATTTTCCTCTAAATGAACGTCAAGTTGATGACTTTTCCATACTGTCTTTTGCATGAACATTTCCCCAAGAAATGGCTTCATTTTCAATCAGAAAACTACAATCTTACACCTCATCCCTGTGTTTCAAAAGGCTTCACATGTGGGACTTTTCTTTCATTCTCACATATGTGGTTAAATATGTTTTGCTTTTTGCACAGGTAACATACTTGTTGAGTGGAGTAACAGCCCATGAAGACTCCTGTGGTCACAGCGGGAGGTTAGAACCTGGGGATCTTCAGGTAGAACAGCTTGTAGTAATTTAATCAACACTGAACTTTTTTTCATGTGAAATTTTGCCAATGGAAAATAACTGTTACGTTAAAGACTACATGTCTAATATCATTTTAAAATGACCTTTGGTCCCACTTTATATAATAGGTGGCCTTAACTACTATGTACTTAGATACAAAAAATAAGTGCAATGAGTGTACTTATTGTGTTCATATTATATTGCATAACACTTTTGCTGGTATTGAGGTGGTATACGGGTAAGGTTTGGTGGCATGGCTAGGTTTTAGGGTGGGCTAAGGTATAAGGAATTGGTCAACATTGTAATTATAAATGTAATTACAGAAATTAATTACAGATGTTATTACATGCAGGTATTTTTAAAATATAAGTACAATGTAAAAACATGTATGTACACACTGGGCCTCATTTATCAATCTAAGTAGAAACGAGCGCAGATCGTTGCTGCACAAATCAACGTACGAACAGAGTTCAGCGTGGGGTGATTTATGAAAACATTCGTAAATGCCGCCGTCACTCGAGTGCGTACGAATGATCGCATGTTTGATAACACAAGGGTGGGGCATGGGGGGGGGGGGGGTGGCGCCTAAAAACAATCTCAGTTGAATATCACGCCCCTAAAAACACCCAGGTTTAGAAGCCTCGCCCTAGAGTTTACGACACGGAGAAACGAAACCCGGCCAAAAAGAGGAAGTAATCTCGCTAAAGAGAAATTGATCTTACTCCAAAAACACCCATTAACCTTGTAATTGAAAACAATTAGGCTACATTAATTTATGTAATTTATATGTATATTAAAATACTGGAAAATATAAACAGCCTTTTTAGTTCGGCGGGGGGCGAAAAACGGTAGGGGGCGACTCTACAACAAATATTTAAATTTACCGGTATCAGAACAGAACAAGAATGGAAAAATAAGGGTAGTTATAAAATTATATTTATTTAACTGAAAATAACACCAAATTAGGCTATAGTGGCATTACATTATAAACGCATACAAATGTCCAGCAAAACTGAAGCCCACGGCATTGGTCGACTCAGGGCCTGTCTCAATACCACAAGAATCCAATGTTAAAAATACCATTTTTGCCATATTTGTAAGCATTTGTTTGCATTACTATTTATCATTATGCGCCTAACTGGCTTAATACTTCACTCCTGTTCTAATATCCGTGTAGAATCCTTCACATGTCAAAAATTGTTATTGTTTGGGCGCTGCATGCGATTTTACGAGGTCTTTTCAAATAAAATTGTAACTTTTATGTTTGGTTGACTGCTTTTAGTTTGATGAATGGCTGAAATGTCAGGCAACGCTAGAACTAATGTTGTTTGTGTGTGCGTGAGGCGCCTGTGCGATCAGATGGATTCAATCAAATAAAGATATAAAGAAAATAAATTAAATGCATTAGTGTCACAAAAACGAGCGTAGCCTATATTTTTTTGCACAGTGTTTTTTTCCCCCTTTTTGTTAATCTTTTAATTATATTATAGCCTATTAAATATTTCGTGTGATCCTATGGAGGGGGTTGTAGTTCACTTTTATAAACTGGTAAATTGGGGTAGTCAGGGTGGGGGGGAAGGGGGGGGGGTTAAATAGATCTGCCTTTCAGCAGAAGCGTGCAGGTGCATTATGCGACGATTGAATCCTCATGGGTTCGTTTATGCTGCTGAATGCTCGCATAGATAAAGCTAAAGCCCTTACAAAACAACACCAAAAAGAACATTCTAATCTTACTGATTACCGAATCGCCTAATGAGCTTCGTTGGATGGTCGAGAATATAAAAGAACAAAAATGCTGTCAATCTACACTTCTCCACGCGTATTTACGAAATGCTCTGCGCAGTTCAGGGTAACCGAAAACTGCGGACCCTAGCTGAGACCAACTAATTTGATCGTAGCCACCCTCACGTGTCCATATTGAGAAATTCCAAGTTTTGCGTTGAAACGCCGTACGGCATTCAATTTTCTGCTCTTAAACTTCGTTTCGTGTAAATGGGCCCATAAGTTAATTGTATCAAATTATTAATTTAAATGTAAGTACATAGTAGTTAAGACCACCTAATATAAGTAAAAAAGCTTACGCAAGTCTATTATAGATAGAATGAAAGCCACCATTTTAATTTTTTTTATATACTGACTGTAAAAAATGGTTGCAAATTAAAATAATTTAAAATTAAGCTATAATTAAAATGTATTTACGTTTAATAGGATGTTATATCCATGCATACACACAGCTTTTACACCCGTAGGGCACTTCCTGTGTTTTTCTGTGTCATAAAGCTGTCTCAATTTCTCCCGGGTCAGTGAGGGAATGTTTTAATGGGCATTTAATATGTCTGTAGGCCTCACTACTTTAACTACAGCTCGCACCTAACCTCCAGCTACCGGGGCTATAGCCTCACCATCAAACACTCAGGGACTCCCTGACAAAACCAGTAGCACAGAGTGTTTCACTCCATAACTCAAACCACCTAGTGCCCAATGGCTCCCTGAGAGGGCTGCTAAACCTCAGAACGAATGGAAATTTCCACTAAGAGAGAGCGAAAAAGGAAGAGGTGAAAGAAAAGTGCTCTATTAGGTATATTAAGCTGTTGTTGTAAAAGTGGAGTGGTTAATTTTTATGTTGAAATAAAAGCTCATAAAGATCTCTCATGCTCCACATGAAGATGACATTAACCAGTGCGCAAAGCCCCTGAACCAAGCGGTTGGTTAGTCTGTTTATTGGCAAATACTACCAGATAGGTCTTCCATTAGGAATAGAATGGAATAAAACATTAGTATTTGTTCTCACTTCTCGTTCTTTGTTTTCTGTTATGTTAGTGGATGACGGCAGGTCGTGGGGTAATTCATGCTGAGATGCCTGTGTCGGACGGACGCATTCATGGCCTTCAGCTTTGGGTGAACTTGAAAAGTGCAGATAAGATGGTGGAGCCTCAGTACCAGGAGCTGAAGAGCAAAGAGATTCCCAAACCCAGCAAAGATGGAGTCACTGTGAACGTAATCTCAGGGGAAGCTCTTGGACTAAAGGTAGGTGTTATAGCACAAGCTACTGATCTGAGAGCAGTTTTGTATTTTGTCTTAATTTTCATGGAAAACTGGGAAATATCTGGGAATATATATATATATATACAGTGCCTTTTTTTTCACGTTTTGTTATGTTGCTGCCTTATGTTAAATTGCTTTAAATTACTTTTTCCCCACATCATTCTATACTCCATTAACCATAATGGCAAAGCAAAAAAAAAACAGGTTTTTAACATCTTTGCAAATGTATTAAAAATAAAAAACTTAAATAATCACATTGCTAAGGGGGTAGGTGCTGCGACGCTGGAAAGGGGTTAATTGCTTGGGGAGACAGTGGTGGTACTACACTTCAAGTTAGGGGGTGGGTACGTGTGACAAATTCAAGTTGGGAATTGGTAGGTAGTTGGAAAGCACACGTACTAATAAAAGTCTAACAGGCATGAAAGGGTGCAAAAAATAATTAAGTCAAGCAAAACCAAGCCCTGAGGTCCTGAAGGACTGCCTGTCTAGCTCAGAAACAGTGTTTTGCGTCCAAGCCACACATCTGGGGAAGATCCTCTGGCATTGAAGATGCACAGAAACATGTAAGCCTCCATGTCTCCTTAAGTGGGCAAAGCGAGTGTTGAAAACAAACTAAAATAACTCTTCCTAAGAACTATGTCTCCTTAGCCACAACTGAGCGATGAGTGGAGAGGGTGGTCTACTGGCTTTCCACGAAGCGATAGTAGCGCGATTTACGCATTACGACCTTCAAATGCAGCAAATTGACATTGCGTGAATTGAAAATATGCCTACATGGAAACATGTAAATTTCACAAAAACTCCCATATATTGCAAAAATGTTTTTATGCTCGCATGAGGTGGTTTTTCAGGCTATGCGAAAAAGGATTAATTCGCAAAACTGCAATGGAAACGGCTTTTTTTCACATTTACAGGTCACATGGCGTATGTAAAAAGTCATATGATCATTCTTCAATGTACTATAACCTCCAAGAAATACTTCATAAGTGGCCGCGCTCCAGTATAGGGGGCTTTCCCTACTATTAATACTTAAGACAATTTACACAGCACGCGTCTGCGGTGCAGTGTGGCTCTGATACGGCCACTGAAGCCGATTACGACCATCAATGCTTGTTTTTATACAGTCTATGGTTTATTCCAGCTGCGCCACGCACGTTTCTGAAGCGTCTCTCTTTGCTGCTTCTGTAAAGATAAATGCATAAGCCTCCTTTAAATAAATATAGCCAAAAATCCCACCAAAATCCATTGCCATGACTTATCGCGAGAGGCAAAAGGTTACGTTTAAGTCTCATAACATTGGTTAATGGAAACGCCGTCACTTCGCAATACTTTTTTATCGACATTCAGAAAATATCTGCCAAAGTGTTTGGCACAAATCTGTATTGAAACCACCTGATGGCCACTCTAGTTGAGCTCCATGATCATATATACAGACTGAAGAGACCTACAGAAGGATAAACATCACTGCAACACTCCACCGATCTGGGCTTTATGCTGGTGTGGCCAGATGCAATCCTCTCCTCAGTGAATACACATGAAAACACACTTGGAATTTGCGAAAAAGCACCTAAAGGACCCTCAGACTGTGTGAAACAAGAGTCTCTGGTCTGATGAACCTCAATTCCAAGCATAATGTTTGAACGAAACCAAGCACTGTTCATCACCTGCAGAGTACCATACCAAAAAGCAGCAGCCTCAATGCTGTGGGGCTGTTTTTCAGCAGCAGGGACTGAGGGACTCGTCAGAGTAGAAGAAAAGCTCAATGCACCAAAATATTGAGATAGCCTTAATGAAAACCCAGTCCAGAGCATTCAGAACCTCAGACTGGGCAGAAGGCTCACCTTCCAACAGGACAATGACCCTAAGCACACAGCAAGAGTGGCTTATAGACAACTCTGAAATGCCTTTGAGTGGCCCAGCCAGAGCCTGGGATTGAACCCAATCAAATATTTCTGGAGAAGCCTGAAAATGTGCATCTGCCCCCATCTGACCTGACAGAGCTTGAGAGGTGAAGAGGTGAGGTGAAAAATGGCAGATAATTGCCAAATTCTGATGTGCAAAGCTTGTCGCATCATACACAAAAATACTTGAGGCTGTTAAGATGCTTCAGCTAAGTAATGAGTTATCTAAGTAATGAGAATACTTATGCAATGTACTTATTTCAGTTTTTTATTTTTAATAAATTTACAAAGTTATGACAGTTCTGTTTTTGCTTTGTCATTAGGGTGAGGAGTGTACAGTTGAATGTGGGGAAAAAAGTACTTTACTAGCAGTTTAACCATAAGGCTGCAACATAAATGTGAATTAAATGAAGGGGTATGAATATTTAGCAAGGCACTGCATATATATATATATAGGGAATATATATTGGGATTGTTGAGGGAAGTCTATTATGCTCACCAGCAAAAGGTAATACTGTGAGGTATTATTACAATTTGCTATGATACAATTTAAAATAAATTTAAATATATTCTTATTCTTCAATTTTAATGTATTGTAATTTATTCCACCAGTATCCAATGCCACATGATTCTTCAGAAATCATTCAAATATGCTGACTATTCAATTATTGATGGTATTTAATTATTAATAATACAACTTTTCTTTTAAATTGTAACAATATTTCACAATATAACTTTAATTTTAATTTAAAAAAAAGAAAATCAAGCAGGCTTGATGAGCATAAGAAGCTTGTTTTGAAAACATTAAAAAATCCAAACTTTTGACCATTAGTTTAATATAAATGGTTCAATAGAAATAAATCAGGAAATCATCAGAGTTGTGTGAATGTAGAAAAACTGATTTGTGAATGAACAGTTCATTTGAATAGTTTTCAATGAGTCACTCAGAAGGTTCACAAATTGGAATTATTCATAAGCAGATATATTTGATTAGGAATGGAAATACTTTAAAAATACTTATCCAGTAATAATAAACAACTGGATAAGTAATGGAAATTCTTTGTTCAAAACATGTGGGTGTCTTGGAGTAAAGTCGTTTCTAGCCTAACGTAGTTAGCACAAGTGCTTCACAGAGCAAAGGTGCTTGTTTGGGAGCCCAGTTTCTCCTTCTTTTCCTCATAGTTTCCATTCTTATCCCTCTTTTCACTATCAGTAAGTATGCCAAAACCTTCAAAAACGATTTAAAAAGTTTATTGTATTTAAAAGGTCTCTTAGTAGTTTTCAGATATACTAAAGCATTAATATGAAGTATGGATGATTTTACCAGTCAGAAGGCCTTCATGTTTATCAGGTGATAAAAAAGATGCTCCTCATAATTATTCTAAACTCTTTGAACCAAACCACTGAGTGAAAAAAAGTAGTCAGTACGCCTCCGTTTGCCAGACACTTGCATCTGTTTATCGTCTGTAATTTCGCAAACATGTTCATTTGTGCATCCATTTATCAACACATTACGACTATTACCCACACCTCGGTCTGTCTCTTTCCCATCTATGATTTACGGGAAATACAAAATACAAGATCCTAGAGTCATGTTGAGCAGCTATAACCGAATGTTTGATCCAAACGGCCGACTTCTTTGTAAATGTTCCATCCAATCAGAACGTCCCATTTACAATCCGATACTGGAGTCCATCAGGCGAATTGCTGCTGCAAGGGCATCCTCTGCCCCCTCTCTCAGACAACAGCAGGAAATTCGGAGCAGGCTTCATTGGAAGTGGTTTTTGTAAAATGTTTTAAATGTAAAATGTGGTTATGGAGGGTTTCTCTAGGGCAGAGGGGTGAATGCAGCATTGAAGTTAAATGTGGGTCAGCCAAATACTTGGGCTTACTGGAACCAGATATGCACCGGAACTCACACACAATGTTTTTACATCTGTTTGAGCTCATAATTTAAACAATATTGAACAATTTCCCTTGTTTTTTGTCTTTTAGCAATGACAAGATCTGGTAAAAATGGATATGTTATGAATAAAGAACATAAAATGTTGTTTTCACAGTAGTCTTCTGCTGTCAACCATAATTTTTTCCAGATTAAATATTATGTTGTGGTACTTACATGCCTTTTCTGTTGCCAGTCAAAGGTTTACACGAGAACTCCAACCATGTACCTCGACTTTGTGCTGAAGGAAGGTGCAAAGCATTTGCAGTCTATTCCTAAAGGTAAAAAAATTATTATCAGATGTCTTGATGATTATTTAATTATTATTATTTTCCATTAATCCCAAAGTTACTGTACAGTACTTACAAACATTATAAACGTGGTTTACATGGCATTTTTCCTAGTTAAGGCAAACAAATTTTGAGTAAGTCTTTATTTTGCTCATTAAATGCATGACTGTGAAACATCATACCTTACACACAATTCTGGGAAAAGAAATGAGTCGGAAAGGGGGAGGGAGTGCTATGGGGGGTTAACTACACACATAGTGGAGCAGGTATAGATTCAAAATAAAAAAACCATAAATGAGGGAAATCAAACTAAAGCAGTAGTCTCTTCATACTTGGTTGGCTCATCTGATAGTTTATTGAAGCGGAGGGTACCCCGGCGCAAGATATTAAAAAAAAGTTGAGCGCCCATGAATTGTGCTTGTATAAATGGTACAGAGTTTTAAAGTGCTCTTAAAGGTATAGTGTAGCCTTTTGGCATGAGTATCAAGCTTTTTTGTACATCAATATCAGAAACTGACCGCAGATTAGAGAGGTTGAGTCAGGCTTTTTGGTCCTGGTTCTGTGTGTCCAAATGCAGCCTCAGAATGGCCAATACAATCACATCAAGATAAGAAAAAGTTTGAGTGGTACTATATGACTTCCTGAAATCTCTTGCTTCTAATGCAGAATATTAATATGATATAATATGGTATAATGTTCTGTAATTGAATGAATAAATATTTATATATAAAAATTAATAATATGTGTATATATATACAGTATATATATAATATTATTATTATTATTAGGTGTAAATGGGAGTTTAAATCTTATGTTTTAAGGGTGGTCTCAGACTTTTGGTTCCATTGTATATTAACATACAGGGTCGATTCATGCTAAGTCACTCAAATGAGGCCCAATTTAGCTGCATTAACCCTACAATTATTATTATTTTATAATTATGGTTCCAATGTTTTAATTGTTGTATTCCTTTCTCAGGCTGGACTGCTTTCATCTACACCCTCGCAGGTTCTTTATGCACTGGTGAGTTCAAATGAAGACCGTATTAAAAATAAACTTTGTCTTCCTGCAGGCAAAACCACTAGCAGCTTTCTGTCCTTGAAATTCGAGCAGGTGCTTTACGATTATTTTTCACTTCCTCTCTCTCTCTTGGACATCTGACAGACATTTAGACTATTCCTATGATCTTGTGCCAACGGTAACTCTAAACTCTCACGTTGAGAAATGAGATTGCCAAAGCAGTGCTTGATATGTTGATTTATCAGGTTGATTTTGATGATTTCCAGGTTGTAGAAATGTCGTTTGTATAGGATTGTGAAATTCGTTCTATCTATTTGAATTTCCCTCAGGCCCAGACGATGATCTGAAGACAGTTGAGCCACACCACACAGTGGTTTTGGCAGATGGTGAATGCGTCAGAGTGGAAAACAAGGTTTTTTCCCCCTCCTGCTATTCCTATGAAGCTACTCTGGTAGTTTTTGTATGAATTCAGTAAATTCTACTGTAAATTCAGTCTCTTTATATCCCTTCATTATTATTTCTAGGCAGCTGAAGAGTCTCACTTTGTGTTAATTGCTGGTGAACCCATTAATGAACCTGTGGTTCAGCATGGTAAGTTATAATGGTATAGGTAATATTATACATTTTATTGAACAAGTATTTTTTGAATTAGGGGTATGATTACATGATTTGACTATTCATTAATCAAATTAAATGTATTTCATATACAAATATATGCTGAGAAAATACATCACATTGTTGTGTCAAATGTGATTTACATAGCTAAGGGGGCAAGATTTTGATATTTTGTAGTTTTTACAGTTATTTGCACTGAATTAACATGTTAAATTGACAGTGCTAATTTGAATAGGTAAATATTGCATATAAATATATTTACATGTGTTATATTATAAACATTCTGTATTTCTACATTATTCAAAATATATATTTTTTTAAACCAGAGGATTTATTTATTTGTTTCAGGGCCTTTTGTCATGAACACACAAGAAGAGATTGATCAAGCCATCTCAGACTACAGATCAGCCACTAATGGATTTGAGAGGGCAAAAGTTTGGCAATCAAAGATCGGTCAAAAGTTCTAAATTTTTCTTGAAGATCCCTTTCTATGGGAATAATATGTGCTTTGTTTATTTTTTTGTGCCTTCAACTTATTCTGCGGCTCCAAGAAGTATTTGGATATTTAAATCACACTTATAACCATGTTTCATTTATTTAAAAGCAACATAGTAGGCTATAGTGCTTAAAACATCCAGCAAAAAGAGATTTTAAATGACGTATGGACACTTTCTGGATGTCTTTCTGTTCATAGTTAAAGGGATAGTTCACCCAAAACTGAAAAGCACCCCATGATCTACTCACCCTCAAGCCATTCTAGTTGAATATGACTTCTGTCTTCATTCAGACAAATACAATTTGGAATTATCTTAAAACATGTCCTGGCTCTTCCAAGCTTTATAATGGTAGTGAATGGCTGTTGAGATTTTGAAGTCTAGAGTGGACTTCTAGCGGATGACGTAGAGAAGTGACGAACGTGGTAGCACAGAGGAGAGAGCAAATCAAAACACTGTTCACAAATTAGTACAAAATGAGGATTTGTAAAGAAAATTGTTGGATGAGACCGGATAAATATGGATATTTTTCTTACACAAACACATCCATTTGCTTCATTCACCCCCTGGAGCCATGTGGAGCACTTTTTATGATGGATGGATGCACTTTATTGGACTTCAAAATCTCAACAGCCATTCACTGTATTATAAAGCTTGGAAGAGCCAGGACATTTTTTAATAGATTGTATTCGTCTGCAAGAAAAAAGTCATAATATACAGTATATGCTAGTACAACTGTGTGAACTTGAGGGAAATGGACTTTATACATCCACTAAAAATCACCTTGGATCAGTTGTTAAAAGTAATTATAAACAGCTCAGAAAAACATAATTTGTTTGCAGATACCGGTGTGATAATTTCATATAATACACTGACATTCATATTTTAAGTGCGACTTAAGGGTACAAATATTTGTGGGGCCACATATGCAAAATGTTACTCCAATTATTTCTGATATATTTCTGATAGTTACAAAGTCATGTATTACTTTTAATCTATGTAATTCTTGTAATGTTTTTTAATAATGACCTTTTATTTGAATCTATTAATTTCTGTTTTTATTTTGTATTTGGCTCTTCACATTGTATCCGATCACAACATGATTTCCTTTATCCAATATCTGTGTCATTTTAGATCTACATTTGACCACACAATTCATCCACATTTGATTAAAGTGATGTTGAGAATCTACACAAACAATCTAGTAATAGATTCCTTTGACCGCTGATAATAGATTCTTTTGAAGCTTTTAAAGTTAAAGCATTCAGATGATCCAATAAAGCTCGTAGAGTGTGGGTGCAGAGAGCGGCACTCACAGCCCATTACACTGCATTAAAACTCCCTCTAATTCCCGACTCGTATTACAAGCTCATTGTTGGGTCTGCCTGAGAGTGACGCACACACACAGATAACAAGAGAAAGGGCATGTCGGCTTAGTTCCCCTCCTATTTCATTCCACCACTTTGCTGCATTTAAGTGGGATATTGGCTGCATTCAGTCTCTCTTCTCCACGCACTTTCTCTCTCTCCTCCCTTTATCCCTCCGTTCCCCCTTCCCTCCTCCCCCTCTTTCACTCCTTGCCCTCTGTAGAGGTCTGGATCACATTTAAAACCACATGTTCTGTGTGCGAGCAACTGAGCCTGGAAGTCGGCAAGCAGGAAACGTGGTGACAGCAGAGTGGGACTGGAGCACACAGCGACAGGACAGACATGCATGCCTCCCAGACGGCCTTGCACGCACTGGTGGCTGGAGAAGACTGGATGTGAGCCCTTGGCGGATTTTGCAAGCACATATAGTTTGACTCATCTGGATCCGTGGAGACACTGGGCCAAATCTGGCCAAGACAGATAACAGCATCAAGGGGTTGTCCTGATCAGAGAGAATCGCAGAAAAAAGGAAAAAAAACGGCTAAGTCCTAGACTAGCATTGATTGATGTCTCATTCTCCTCCTCTTTTTTTAAAAGAGGAAAGCTCATTTGGCTCCGGAAAGGTCTCTGTTGGTGCGCCTGTGTGGTCCAGTGTGAGAAACCTGCTTCGTGATTTGTGAGTGTATACGCAGACTGGCCTCCCTCGCTGTTCAGTCACTGGACGGTATCCTGGAGAGTTTGTAGCAAGATGAAGACACAGAAATGTGCTGGACTTCATATGTTGTTACTCCTGTATGTCAGACTGATGCTGGCCGTGGACGCCTACAGACCCCAGAAAGTAAGTATGGCATCCCTCAGCAGACATGTAGAACACCAAGTGCAGCCAAAACCTCAGGACATTTTGTTTGTTTACAGTCAAATTTGAATGATACTGAGGTTTAGTTGAAAATAGTTTTTTTTATTTTTATAGGTTTTCAGTTGTTATACATATTAAGTTGGGAGGTCTTTAAAATGCAGAGTCTGTCCATTTACACTTAAAAATAAGGGTTGCGAAAGCGGGTTTTCCAATGATGCAAAAGAAGAACCAAAGTTCTTAAAATAAAAAAAATTTTCTTAGTTCTTAGAGCATTTAAAAAATCTAAAGAACAGTTATCCACTGTAAAGAACCTTTTGTGGAATGGGAACGTAGGTTCTTCATGGAACCATTGATGCAATAAAGAACCTTTATTTTTAAGAGCGCACTCACCCTTATGTCATTCTAAACCTGAATGACCTTCATTCTTCTAAGGAAGACAAAAAAGTTATAATGTCCATAAAACAGCATTAGACCTCACTGACATTTTTTAAAATATCTTTTTTTTTTAAGTTCTTTTTTATTACTTTAAAATGGCTAATCCAAGAGGATTTAAAGTCATTTTGCACTGACTCACTGAGCAGGGATCTGTGGCAAGCTCAGCAGGGCCGGATGGGGCCTCCTGCTGTGACCTTAAGGTCCCTTACTAGCAAATTCGATCATTTTTTCTGTATGTTACTGTGCAAAGTAAGGCTTGAATCAGTCTGAATTAAATGACAATGTTCAGAATTGCAGTCTTTGAAGTAAGATGGTTCCTCTGGAAGCACACTTGGGAACTCAATGGCTACTAGTGAGAATTTCAAAAGACAAGCTGCTAAGGCCATTCATCTGTTTTTCTGTGTGTGTTTATCAATGGTAGGTTATGTAAGAAGGGTTATGGGTTCCAAGCAGTGGAAAAAAAAGTCCGAAAACAAAAAAAGGGGGGTCAGTTAAAAGGGGGTCCAATTAATTTTACAGATACACTACATAAAGAGGCTGTGTTAGCATATGTGGTGTTGGGCAGTTGTTACGTCCCTGGTATCCAAGTGCAGCCTGAGGCATTGTAGGGTCTTTTATATGTTCAAGCTCTCAATGTTCTCATCCGTCTCATTTCTTCTTACCTTTTAGGGGTCGCTCCACTTACAAAAAAAACGGGGGGGGGGTGCATTAATTTTGCACAGTTGTAACTCATATTCTTACTTTCTTTTACTCTCGCTCATTCTGTTTGTTGTTGCATCGTTTAAATGGGTAAGTGAAAGCAGACGGCTACACCCTAACATATTGAAGAGATCATAGATGATCATGTCAGTACACGACAGCAGGATGCAAGACTTCTCTAGTGATGACTTCCATATCGCGTGCCAGCCCTCTCCATCCCGGCCTCGGCTGTTTTACTTTCCACGCGCTTTGTGGCTTACCCATCTCATAAAAGCATTATTGGAAGTCCTTTGGCCCCTATTGCCATTTTTTATTCGCCTTTTTTGTGGGACACACCCGGTGTGTAGTAAACAATCAAAACCAAGCCAGTGCTGGTTTTTGCCTGCTTAACTCAATATTCTCAATATTGAATGAGAGGTGGCAGACTTCAGGGTTTGTATGTGCTCTCCTCCCCATGTGTGAGATCTACTCCATAAACTCTTGCTCTTCTGTAATGAAGGGTAAACTAGTGACCGATGCATTGACCAGGGGTGCGTTTACCAATACTGTCTTGCGGGGTAAGTAATCAGCGGTAACCGACAAAACAACAGTACCCACTTATACCATTCAAAAAAAAAAATATCATCATGATCAAATTAAAGCTGGGGGACCATCCGTAACTTTTGTAGAGGTGTTAAAAAATGATCAAATATTTGAGTATCAATATTTGAGAACAACCAGACACACATATGTTCCAAAAACTAACCACCTTTGCTTTAGCGCGCGATCACAACGGTTATCTCATTATCCTGTTTTCACCTCATATTGAGTGGTACTGGGATAAGGGGGAACTCGCGGAATGGAGCATGCTGACCAGAAGGGGGCCATACTACGCATCATTAGGTACGTCTCACACATTGTAAGCAAAGGGCATCCACAGCAGTGTGGCATTTAACACATAATATAGACTGGGAAAACCTAAATAGCATAATAAAATATATGGGTAATACGATAGGATGTAAGAGTCATTAATATGAAATTTTAATACTATGACTATTAGAGATTAGACTGTACAGAAATTGAAATCTTCACGCTAATACACACTACATACATATAGTCATGCAATGCTGATGTTGTTAACATTAATAATTTAAGAACAAAGCATAACAATAATAATAATAATTTGCACGGTTTGATGTGATATGAGCTAACCGATCGTTAGATTTAATCACCATTGGTAGCGTGATTTATTGTAATACTTTTTTCCTCTGTTGGTCAGAACAAACGTGGCAGACTTGTTACTGCTTGTTCAGATGACAATATCCAGTGAAAATTCTTATTTGGGTCATATATTCCTAGATGTAGGCTAGAATCTGTGATTCCTAAGTACAGTATCCACAGCAGTGCGGTGACTGACAGCCACACATACACCTCAAAACATTACATTTGTGCAGCGTGCTGGTGCACAACCCACGCAAGGAAGATAATTCTGCAAATAACTGCAGTTGCAGGTTTCAAACAGAGATGGAGACAATGGTAAAATTTACGGACTGCAGCTTTAACTAAATAAGTAAAAACACAATTACAGATACATTTTGAGTAAAGTGTAAAGTAAATGCTCATTTAATCATTTTTTTTCAAGATGTATGTACATATGCTATCATTCAATTTTTTTTCTACTTCTGTTAAGAAAAAATAGCATTACACAGCATAAAATCTGCCTAGCAGCAAAACAAAAACCATTATATTACTAACAATATTGACATTCTCCTTTCACTACAATCAATAGATGAGTCACAAGACAGTGCCCATTGTGTTTGTATGAAACAAGAGCGTGAATCTGCATTGTTACACAAGAGATACTAAAAAAGTAGCCAGATGAGCACACTGATATACAGCGAGAATATTAGAAAATATCAGACCACAAAATGCCACGATTGACCAATAAGAAACATGCTCCAGAGAGAACCATGTAATGTGCATCATATCGGCATTATACTATACCCTACTCCCTAGGAATCAATATCGCCACTGGCCACTGAAAGTGTGACCACTTATGACTTTGTCAAGGTTATTCTGCAGCTGTCACTAGGCACTTAGTACTGTAATTATTCAATCCATGTTTTGCAAAACAGCCATGATGTTCTGTTCATATTGGTGGCACACGTCCCAAACTCCAATCCCTGAGATCTGTGTCTTCACTGAGCTTCTAAACAGGTGGTCCATACTGAGCTAATAGAGCGTATGTTCCAGTTGTTTAGAGTGAGCCTCTGCCAGAGGGTGTTCCATGTGTTTGGCTACACAAGCTGGTTTGAGAGAAAAAAAATTGAACTTTATGGCCTGACAAGCCTAGACTGTGCACAAAGCTCTAGATAAATTCTAAAGATTGAGAAATTTAGAGAAATCCAGCACTTAGGTCTCACAAAGTCTGTGTGCAATTGTCCAGTCAGCAGAACTATGTATAATGATTCAAGGCTCCATTTACCCATGCTGAAGGTTGCACTGTCATGTCAATATTTAATATATGTATATCTTTAACAAGTTGTAAGGGAACACACTGTGGATTATATTGAGGTTGCAAAACTAAGGATCTGTATGGTCTGATGCAACACTGCATATTCATTTGTGGCAGAACTACACGAGGAACAGCTGCATCCTTTCCCTAGTGTAACACCGATTCTTTACACAGCCAAAAAATGCTGAGAAAATCCAATGTTGATTATCACTACTGCCCTCTAGTGCATAGAAAGAAAATGTTCCTTTTAATGTGCATTCAGATTTTGTATTTCGTAAAAATGGTTTAAACAAGTTATATCCTTCCACTGTAGTGAATTTGAGCATATAGTGGGTCTGGGGGGTCTATCTAGTAATGGGTCGTGTTTAGTTTTTATCCTAGCTGGTTGGGCCTTTTATTAAGGCAGCGTACGTTTCACATACCTCAGATAGCAATGATAAATGGGTGGTTGTCTGCTGTGTCAGGGAGTCTTGTAGTAAGTTGTAAAGTTGGGAAAGAAAGGTGTTTCTAATTTGTGGGCATTTCAAGTGTTTTAATCCTAATCATCATTTATCTACTCCCGCTTGATTATTCCATACTAATATAGGCTGAATTGTGGTGCTCATGAGTGGGGTGGGGATCCTCAAGGAACACAAATTGCTTATAGGGGAATATTAACTTGGGTAACGTCTTTAGTTAACATCAGCACCCTCTGGTCTTTATAACCAATGCAAGATTGGCTTCTTTTCTCCATAGGACATAAACCAGGAGAGGTGGGAACAGGAACTAAGGGAAGCTGGGAGTCTGGATGAGCTTCTTATGTTGACCGAATACCCAGACTGGAAGCTGTGGAGATGCAGGCTCAAGCTGAAGCATTTTGAATACGCCACTCCGCCGGAGAACCGCAGGTCAACTCGCTATGCAGCTGCTTCGTTCAGCCCAGAGATGCTAAAAGGTTGAGACCCTCTTGCAAACATAATTGCGAACATGTGATGTCTAAGTACTGTACATAGATTTGTGTACCTAAAAAGTACCTTGTTTTCAGATATTGATGACGAATGGCAGAAAACACAGTGTATGCCCAGAGAGACGTGTGTAGATGTGGCAAAAGAGCTGGGCACCAATACAGCTGTGTTCTTTAAGCCCCCGTGCGTCTCAGTCTTCAGGTGTGGCGGCTGCTGCAACAAAGAGGGAGTTACCTGCCGTAATACAAGCGTGACTTATGTCAATAAAACTGTGAGCACTACTCATTGCATTGCGTGGGTATTACATACAAATTAATGTCCAATACAATTTGTTTGTACTTGCTCATTTATATGGAAATTATGTTCAGTTCATTCAATATACAATCAAAACACAGTCTTAAAGGGACAGTTCAACCAGATATTAAAAAATATATATCTGTCATCATTTACTTACTTTATTTACTCTCATACTGCCCACTTTTATGGTGCTTTTGTGTCCTTTTTAAAGTTTTAAAGCCTTGGCATCAGTCGATTATAAATGAATGGAAAAAATCGACCGGAATCATTCTTCAAAATTTCTCCTTTTGCGTTCTACAGAAAAAAAGAGGTTTGGAACAACATGAGGGAGAGCAACAATATTTGGCTGAACTATCTCCTTAACATGTGTTAATGTGTACATTCTGTTCCACTTAACTGTTTGTAAAAGACATCCTCTTCCTCACAGATTTTGAGTGTGAGTCTGGCTCCGTATAAAACTGGACCAGAGCCCGTGCTGGTGAAAATAGCCAATCACACTGAGTGTATGTGCCAGGAACATTCGCTGATCCGCAGACATGTTCGTGAGAAGCACAAGAAGAGGTTAGTAAAAGAATAGGTTTGTGTGAAACTGGGTGTAACCTTGACATGGAATATTAGGTATACAGTGTAATATTCAATAATGATAGCTAATGTTCTTTAGTTAAAGGGGTCATATGATGCTTTTTTAAAGATCATTATTTTTGTGTATTTGGTGTAACAGAATATGTTGACATGCTTTAATGTTCAAAAAACACATTATTTTTCAAATACTGTACATTATTGTAGGTCCTCTATGCCCCGCCTCTCTCAAACGCTTCGTTTTCTACAAAGTCCCTCCTTCCGACAAGCGCAGTCTGCTCTGATTGGCCAGCTGACCCAGTGCATTTTGATTGGCCGAACACCGCAAGCACTCGTCGGAAATGTAACGCCCCTTACCATAATCGCGAGCTTCATCTTTCTAAATAAATGTAAAGACAGTAAATAATGTTATTATTTTTACCATCAGTTCAAGCCCGAAAGGGAACAGAGTCGCGTGACAGACAGTGATGATGCTCGTATGTGTTTTGCAGTACACAAGCCACGGTTAGACAGCTGACTCACTGTGATGTGACCCTGTCTCTCTCTCTCTCCTCTCTCTCTCTCTCACACCACACCTCACAAAGCGCGCACACACACACACCACACACACACGATGTGCAAACTCCGCATTTGAACAGTCCATAGCAAATACTTAAACTAATAAAAACATACTTAGAGTAGCTGATTCAGAAGCGCCAGATTGTCATAGCAAAGTCAGAAATACCTCCTCTCCTAGTTTCACGAAACTGTCGTCCATAAAATGCATTGCTGTTCCGTTGTAAGTGATCTTAAAGATTCCTAATTGCATCTACTTCCAGAAAGCCAAATAAAGTGCTTTTGCTTCCGCCTAGAAACACACAGCGTCTCCCTGACATGGCTGCTTCTTTCTTTCTTTGCGTGCACATTTGGGCAGCATTATGCAAATATTCTCACATAGTGACCTAGATATGTGGGGGCATGTTAGAACAAGTCTTAACTTTGATAAAGAATATCAGGTTTTGAGACTTTAGTCTTTGCAACAGCTTGTAACACTCCAAAGAGAAAGGAAAACTTGAAATCGCATCATATGACCCCTTTAATAGTTTTAGAAAATTCCAGACTGATTACAAACAGGTAGGGTTGGATGAAGTTATCAATGAGGCAATCAGCATTCCCCTACACTTACACTGAGTGCAATGCATTTTTACTGAAATTGCCTGGGTCTTTCTTGTGGTGTAACATCAAACTCCTTGAAATGTTAGACCCAACCCTTATTTTTCCAGTGCCATGCTGTGTTATTCACTGTTGATACAACAATGTTGCTCTTGGAGAAATTACAGATTGGACCTGCTGAGTGGCAGCCATATGTGCTTGTTGGCGTAATAATATGTCTGTGTGTGTGTGTGTATGCAGTTGCTCTCCTACACGTAAGCCAGAAGACAAGAGGCTGTGCAACAAAGGTTTAATATGGGACTGGATGGCAGAGCGATGTGTGACGTACCCCTCCAGTAAACAAGGTCAGTGAGTAATTGATTTCAACTCACGTATTGCCACTTCCTGTTCTGGCCTAATGCACGGATGCCTCGGTTACTTTTTATTATATGTTAGTAGCTATATTGCAGGAACTTTTATTCAAAATAGACCCATTAAGGCACACACAAGAACATGTTTTTGTGCACACACAAGAAAATGTTGCACATTTATTACATCTGCGATAAAAATTTTATTTTATTTATACTTTTTGTTTTTATACCAGAGCCTCTGTCTACTGTTAGTGAGGAGGACTGTGAGATTGATGTAGAGCGATGTGAATGTATTCCAAAAGTATGGACACACAGATTACACCATACGTGACACGATTCAACAAATCTTCTGAAGGTAGAATGATTTTCAAAAATATTGGATATTAAAACTCATGTAAGGCCTTATGTTTGAATGAAAATTAGTTTATTTGAGTGTTTTTTTCACTGTACATATTCTTTATTTTTTTTCAAATACTTGATTCTGATTGATCAGTCACGGCAAACATAAACTGGTGCCATCTTGCATCTCATTTATCGATTGTATTTAAAATAACCTCAGAGGACTTTAGGAATAATTTTACTGTATTATTGTTCGGGTCTTCCTTTTTTAAAGATATTATACAGATAAAATGATAAGCAAATATTTCAGAGTAAATAATTCATGTCCATATTTAGTTCGTAAACATCCATCTAATATGCCACTCCATCTGATCACCCTGTCGAGATTTATTTTGTGATAAATCCAGACTGTAAATCATCCCTCGGGATAGAAGTAAAGTGCTTGATTTTTAGTTGTAAGCACAGAATGTTATTAGGATTCATGGCAAATATTAATTTACGGAGGAATGTTTGGGCTATTTCTTATGATTCCATAATGACACTCAGTTTCATTCATATTTGTTACAGCGGCAAGAGAGAAAACAACGATGAACACAACGCCCTGACAATCTGCAAATGCCGAGCGCAGAGACTGCAAAACACCATTCAATTTATTTATCTCTCTATTTATATCAAATAAAAATACTTTTATTACATTTATTCACACATCTCATCGGTAACATGGCAGCGATAGCTTTCTAAATATAAAAACAATGCTGCTTTTCTGTTTGAACACATGAAAAATGATATCTGAGGTAAATGTGTCCTTTGCACTGAAGACAACGTTTCACCCTAAAGAATGTCTGTGGAATTTCTAAGATATAACTTACATCTAAAATAATTATATTTAAGTATAAATTATAATTTTTCAAAATGTTCCCTGGTGGGCTAATAGGGTCTACGTGGGTTCACGTCATGTTTCCATGGCACAAGAGGAGTCATACGGGATGGTGTACATACAAAAGTACTTCATTACTCCACATACATTGAGGAAATGATGATAAATTGATGTGTTCACAACAGAGCATGCTGCCAACAATTAAACAAATTATGTATTGGAGATGAAAGCTGTTCAAATAAAAAACGGCAAATTTAATAAATAGACCTATGATTGTGATGTTTTCACAGAAACCATTTTAATGTAGTGTATGAAGTATTTTCAGAGGAAAAAATTAGTCATTGGCATAAAATCATAGCATTCCTGTGCTCTTATAATAGGCTACAGTTTCAATCACTTTGGTTTGTTTTAGCTTTAGTAGCCTATAACCTGAAATCCATATTAATCCAACAGTGAATGGTTCATTTCAATAGTGCTTGATTAAATTAAGGCAGGACTGATTGTCACAAACACCATGGGCCTCATTTATAAAGTGTGTGAACGCTCAGATTTGATCTTAGAGTGTGCGTACGCTTAAATCCACACCAACGCTCTTGTAAAAACTGCCTTTGACGTGGAAAAGTGCTTAGCGTCACGTCAGGAGGGTCTGAGCAGACGTACACGCTTTTTCTTGTCGGAGTAGGCTACTGCAGGTTTTTGAAAATGTAAGCTGTTCTTACAGCTCACTGTTCTAAATGAAAGGATTTGGATGATGACTGGTGATCTTTTATATGTTAATGACATTAATTAGGACTAGGAGTCATTTACAAGGCATGAGAGCTGAAACCATTCAGTGAAGCGCAAGTTCAAGATCATTTGCGATTCAAAGATTTCACAACTGAAAGATAGGCGTATGTGCATTTTCTGTGCCTATGTTCATTCTATGAATCACACGTAGCCTACGCATATTTGAGAGATGATCGAAAGAGCAAATTTAAGACGGTTTCTGCACATAATTTTATAAATGAGGCCCCATATCTCTATTTAACTATGAAACAAAAACTTTTAAATTATACTCATTTTTGTGGTTTAATGAAAATTTTTGGACTTTGTACTCGCTCTTAAAAAGTATGTTTACTGAACTGTATCTTTCTTTCTGGACAATAACATTGGACATATTTAAGGTATGTTCTTCTAGAAATAGACTTTTAAAAATACACTTAACCTGAAAAACAGTTACCAGGGTGATGACTAGCCGGTCTATCCTGTACCTAGATGTCTTCTATTAGGTTAGAAAATGAAGAAGAAAGCAGTCAGTGCAACCTGACAAAACTGAGTGCACCTACAGCCAATTAATTGTATTGGTGACTGTTCAGTAGCCTACCTGAATGCTTTGTAGGTGGTTTGGTCTTGGAAAGTCAGATGAAAATTTCCTGTAGATTTCTGTTCCAGTTCTTTTTCTTCTGTTCCTGTTTATAGGCTACACAAGTATTTCTAATTCCTTGGTGACTTCTCTTTATGTAGCCAGTAATGCCCAGCTAATTTTCTCAAACAAAGCGCTAGTGTCCATTCTTCCTCCGGTAAGATTTCCACGGAAAGATTTACAGTAGGCTACACTTACAGTAGGCTCAATAATTGACACAAAACTTTTGTAAAAACACCATGACTCATATTCTGATGCATTACCCTGTCTGATGATAACTAGCTACCTGAATAACAGATGTCAAAGCTGACTCCAATTAAACTAAAGTGACACGTAGTTGGCTCGCACATAAAGGACAGTGTCGCGACAGTAGACTTTCTCTCTTTCAGTAGCTTTTCCAGTAGACTAATTAGGCTAGTTTTCCAATGAGTAGAGATTTAGCATGTCAAACCACTAAAACTCTATTCTTTGCCACATTAAATTGCAACAGCAGCTTCAAAATCGACTCTCCGATGCATAGAAAAGTCGCTTGTAGCTTGAGAAGTTACAGTCGCCACTGATTATCAAAGCAAGTCGAAGTTAAAATGCTGTAAATTTCTTCCAAAATACAGGGCTGTGACAGGTGTGGTCGTGATACATGGGTGAACAAACCCATGCACTGAATGGGGCTTATTTCCTGAAATGAACTAAGCCTACTTTCCACATATATTCCACAGAAAAGACAACCTGCCACTCCTGACATTTTCACTCAGACACTTAATCATCTCCTTAAGCTCATCCATGACAGTTCGGACATCCTCTTCCTCCAGGTTGTGACTTCCCCACACGCTCTCTGTCCATTACAGTTGAAGGTCACATGCACAGTCATTGCCCCCTGGAGTGTTAAATGCCTGGGAGTCGTCCAAGATATCTTGACCTTTACAGATCACTTTGTGCCAAATGCACACTCCAGTCTCTTCACATCCCTAAACATTCAGCACTCACCGCAACCCCACTGCACTCAGCCTCTTGTTCTGTTCATCTCTTCACTTAGGGACTGTACATCATTCTGACCATTCTGTGTGACCACTTGAAAACATCCATCAATAAGCTCCCTTATGCAATCATGGGAAATTCTCACGTTGTGTCTCTGCTCATGTCTCTGGTGACTCCACAATGTTGCCAAATGAATATTCAAATAATTTTTCAGGCCACAGTGCAGGCAACAGATGGTCAGATTATTTAATTTTAAAATGTGTCTCTTTCAACCTACCTAAATTTTGGTAAATAACTCTAAATGAACTTTTTAACTTGGTCCTTATTTTGAAAGAGGAGAATCAAACAAGACAATGGGAAAATTAAGCTAATTTATCTGATAAACTTTTTTTTTTTTTTACACAATTTAAATTCATATATTCAGATTTATTTGTTACAACTGGAATGATTCAGAATTGCTGCAGTAATCTCTTTTGTTTGTCTTCTGCTTTTAATAAAGAGTTTGACTAAACCTCAGAAATAAAAGCCCAACAGCAATCAAAGTCAAATCCATTTATGCTCAAACTGGCGAAAGGAACGGAGTAATTTTGGCTATTAGCTACTTCAAGTTAGCAAAGTGTTTTAGATTTGAGAACAATTTTAGGATACAAGAGCCAAGAAACCTCAAACTGTTTAGTATAAATCAGTTTTGATAGCAGACTGACCTCTTTTTTTTCTGGTGGTCTTTGAGATCATGCTTCTCGTAGAAATTCAGTTTCATCTTACAGTTTTGAAGGTCCAGTGCCGGCATGTCCATGCAACTTTCTCCAGTTTATTAACAGTCACACAGACACTTATTCAGGCCAGCTTGCCACAAAGAGACAATGCTCGTCGGCGGCATTTGACCTCATAGCTACATGAAAGGGTTCCAGGGCACAGAAGAAGTGCAAGACCAAACAAAACATGAAAAATGAGAAAATTAGAATGTCTCGTGGCTGTTTATGTCTGCATTCCTACATCACACTGAAATATCAGTGCCCTGAACCTGACTGAACTCTGTGTGCTTTTCAAGTTATAAGATTATGACTTACAATAAGTTCTGATCTTGTTTAGATATTTCTGTCTGGCTCTTATCTAATTTTAATACTGGCCCTAGAGGGGAGTTCAGAATTGTACAGTCTAGTAAAGTTCATAAGGACAAGGAGACACTTAATGTGTCTTCATCAAATTATAAGCAAAATAAACTTTTAATTTTGGTGACTAAATGTCTTAAATTGCCTTAAACAGTTCTTTGTGGATTTTGTTCGTATGTGTATTGTGTGTACTTTGACTTTTTAGTGTACCAGCTTTTTAATAAATGAAATCCTTGCAGAGCAAATCTAGACAGAAATACTTTTTTTTTCTTCCCTGGCCTCCATTTATTTCTTTAATATATACATTCTTGAAAAAGAGATGATATGGTGAGTTTATTGTCTTTTAACCCATATTAAAAACTACAAAAGCAGACAGATGGCAAATGCTGAAGCTAATTTTGTTGTATCTTTTTTGCATGAGTGGAAAGAAATTTCATTACATCTGAATTTTCCATTGTTTATGAAATGCGATACAGCAGCACAGTTAAGGTGGATCCTATCTGCTTTCTTAACTTTTATTTTAGTGTGTGTTTTCAATATTTCCAGATTAAGAAGGTTTATGTTAGCTATGCTGATAATACCACTGAACCAATAAGCAGTGTTTGATCTTTTCTGTTATTTATGAAAAAAGCCTCATAGAAGATCATGCTGATCACGTCATTATTTATTAGTGTAATTTCATGCCAACAACCTACCATTATACTTTCAATGACTAGCAGTGCATGTTTCAGAAAAATGCGAGATAAAAATAAACAGGTTGTTATCTATCCACTCATCCCACTGAATCACTGAAATTTCCATATAAACAACATACAGGCCATATGAACTGTTTCAAAAGATCTTTGGCTTTCTTTGCAAAAAGAAAAAAAAACGTTAATTTCTGTGATTATAGTATTAGTTTGACATGTTAAAATAATTAAGTTAATTACGGTAGCATCCATGTTCCCCCCACTTCCTGAGCCTACAATTATCTTTTTTTCCCCTACTTCTTGTGGCTGGAATTTTTATGCTCTGGCTGTGTCCAGAATCTTCTTTCACTTTCAAAGACACTTTCAAAAAGGGTACATTCTATATGCTATGAATGTGTGTAGTATGAATGCAGTCCAGATGTAGATTACTACATTTGTCATGTTGCCACTGTTATGTGACCTATCAGCATCACCACCATTCCCAAATCCTCTCCCGTGGCCTCATCATGGGATGATCAAGTGTCCACTGGATGCACATTTCAGATTCTCTAGCTGGAAACAGTAGGTCATCCCTTTTTGTCTACTGTTTTATGAATACTGTGAATTCAGACAGAGGGCAATTCACATTTGACCTGATTACTGGCGGGTGCGAGACCCAAATGCAGGACCATAGCAAATTGCGATTTTAGCTTGACTAACTGGTTAATCTCAAATATTACAAATATCAATACTAAATATTTTGACTATTTATTTTTTATCACGTATTTAGCATAAAAGTAAACGCATAAAATAAGTTAAACTAAATGATATTGTTCTGTAATTGTTGTTAATGACCAACAAAAACAGTAATCTGATCATTTTGAAATGTTTAGTGAATCACATTCACAAAAATATGATTAGTTTTTTATTATTAGTCATTTTATAGATATTAGTTATTTTGAATCAATTCACAGCGTTGACTACAATTAATGAAACAAGAAAATTATATATTGCATCAATTAATGCTTTTTTGTGAGACTAATTATCACTTTGTGCATGGTTGTTGATGCATGTAGGTGGACAGCAGAGGATGCTATTTCTGTAATCTGTATTGTGTTGTTGAGCACAAGGGCAATGAATGGAATAAAATGATCCCATTTTCATAATTTCCTTCAATTGCATAGAAAGCCACAGTAGATTTATTGTAGGGCTGTTTTAATAGGAACAAAGGATTTTGAAATGTACCTATAATTTTCTTTGGGGCAGGGTGTAATCAATATACAGGTCTTTCTCAGAATCTAAAGATGCATGCTGAGAAACATATTTCATATAAATCACAATGGGCTGCTTTTCAAGAAATACACATAGTACATCCACAAAGATTTCTTGACCTTCTATGTTTGTTCACAACAATCTGCACTTGCTGACATATAGTGGTTAATACACTTTAAAGGTTGTCTAATTATTTTATGGATTGCCGCATGGTCTACTGGTTTGAATGTATAATCACTGGTTTGACATGCATTTGTATGATTCTGTGTTGGTTTCTTAAAAGAATAGTTCACCCAAAAATGAAAAATGAAAATTTAAATCTAACTTACCTACCTGAAAGTCATTCCAAAATACTTCTTGTTCATAGAAAACAAAAAAGTGAATACCTGGCTGGTCTATTTTTATCCAAAGGAAGTGTAATGTGAACTGGGGCTGTCAAGCTCCACAACTGCCAAACAACACCATAAAATTTTCATAAAAGTGGTCTATATATGACTCATGTACTGCATTTCAAGTATATTATATTCACTTAGTATCCCCCTTCAATCAATAGCCTACACACAAAGCAGTGAACAGTTTTCCAAACTTGTTGATTTCTTTGGTTTATTTTTTCGACTAGTTTCCTGTCATTTTTTGAAGGCTTTCTGATTAAAAACATGGGCAGCCCAGTCAAGCCTTTAATTTGAGATGACGTGGTGTCAAGAGACACAACAACTATGCACTTCAGAGTTGCCAGTCATTCGTAAAGGAAAGAACCAAAATCAAATTGGGCAACTGTATACTGGGCTCAAATTTTCTGCCTCATCCTGACACTTCAACATTTAATCTGTGTCACTTCACAGACCTTCTCAAAACAGGCTTCCATTTCACTGATGTCAAGCATGGTCAAATCCAAAAGAAGAGAATGCCAAAACTAATATCACCTTCCCATATTCTTCATAAGATTCATTCATGATTTAGTGTACATTACTGCACATGCTTTGAGAACAGTTCTGTTGGGGGGAAAAGAAGAAACTTTCTATTGAACAAAAACTTACATTCAGCTATTGAGTTCTTTGATTTCTCTCAGAATGACAATCTCACTTTGGCATAATTTTACTGGGTCGCCCAGTCCCATGACAGTTGTAATGAAACTGAAATGTAATAAACTCCTCCTCATCATGTATTTCAAATTGAAATTGGGGGCAAACCAAGCCAGTCGATTTGGTCAGTCACACTTTAAAATACATTTTAGCTTTTCTATCCACTTTTTTCCTGAGTAACCGATGAATGCCACCATAACGGATTCTAACTTCCGTTTGGATGCTATTATTTTCTAGTCGCCACAGAAATCCATATTTATTTCTTAATTAGTCGTGTAATAATCCGGACAATGTACAGTCCTGTCATTATCTGTCATTATCTGACAGTTCATTATCCCTTACTTAGACCACTGGAAAAAGAAAAAAAAAACAAGGATATAAAAGAAAAGAAACTTAAGCTTTTTGAGAATCATTAAGTGAAGTGGACAGTGACATGTTTTTTAGAAGAGCTTTGTACATCTGTCCAATATTTCGTGAGGCTAAATTAAGATTTCATGAGAAATCATGCATAGATTGTCAGAGAAACAGTTACATCTTTACAACTCCTTACAAAAGGAGCAAGGGCACCCAACTCATTTCCAAGTGTTTACCATTTCAGCAGCTTTGAATGGGGAAGAAGTCTTCAAATGCTGGAGAGCATTCTCTTTCATCTAAAGAAGTCAGAAATAGGCACGGAGGAAGTGAATAACAGCACTGCAGTAAGAAATATGGGTCCAATCACAAGAACATGAGAATGATGTTCCTTCAGCGGACACTGTATTCTGTAGAATACCAGGAATTCAGTCTATTTTAATGCACTTCCTGTCATTTTATTAATGCTTGGTAGTTACTCTACACACTTGCTTTGACCTTTTTGCTGGCTAAATTGCGTAGGATGTATGTTTCAGCCTAATAAATAACTTTTTACACCATTTATCTAAATAATGAATGAGCACGTGAATCACACACGGTTTACAGTATCTGACTGCTTCTGTTTTTCAATTTTATATGTGGTATGTATGTATCTATATACAGGTGCATCTCAATAAATTAGAATGTCGTGGAAAAGTTTATTTATTTCAGTAATTCAACTCAAATTGTGAAACTCATGTATTAAATAAATTCAATGCACACAGACTGAAGTAGTTTAAGTCTTTGGTTCTTTTAATTGTGATGATTTTGGCTCACATTTAACAAAAACCCACCAATTCACTATCTCACCAAATTAGAACATGGTGACATGCCAATCAGCTAATCAACTCAAAACACCTGCAAAGGTTTCCTGAGCCTTCAAAATGGTCTCTCAGTTTGGTTCACTAGGCTACACAATCATGTGGAAGACTGCTGATCTGACAGTTGTCCAGAAGACAATCATTGACACCCTTCACAAGGAGGGTAAGCCACAAACATTCATTGCCAAAGAAGCTGGCTGTTCACAGAGTGCTGTATCCAAGCATGTTAACAGAAAGTTGAGTGGAAGGAAAAAGTGTGGAAGAAAAAGATGCACAACCAACCGAGAGAACCGCAGCCTTATGAGGATTGTCAAGCAAATACATTCAAGAATTTGAGTGAACTTAACAAGGAATGGACTGAGGCTGGGGTCAAGGCATCAAGACGCACAGACGTGTCAAGGAATTTGGCTACAGTTGTCGTATTCCTCTTGTTAAGCCACTCCTGAACCACAGACAACATCAGAGGCGTCTTACCTGGGCTAAGGAGAAGAACTGGACTGTTGCCCAGTGGTCCAAAGTCCTCTTTTCAGATGAGAGCAAGTTTTGTATTCATTTGGAAACCAAGGTCCTAGAGTCTGGAGGAAGGGTGCAGAAGCTCATAGCCCAAGTTGCTTGAAGTCAGTGTTAAGTTTCCACAGTCTGTGAAGATTTGGTTTTTGCAATGTCATCTGCTGGTGTTGGTCCATTGTGTTTTTGAAAACCAACGTCACTGCACCCGTTTACAAATAAATTTCGGAGCACTTCATGCTTCCTTCTGCTGAACAGCTTTTTGAAGATGCTGATTTCATTTTCCAGCAGGATTTGGCACCTGCCCACACTGCCAAAAGCACCAAAAGTTGGTTAAATGACCATGGTGTTGGTGTGCTTGACTGGCCAGCAAACTCACCAGACCTGAACCCAATAGAGAATCTATGGGGTATTGTTAAGAGGAAAATGGGAAACAAGAGACCAAAAAAATGCAGATGAGCTAAAGGCCACTGTCAAAGAAACCTGGGCTTCAATACCACCTCAGCAGTGCCACAAACTAATCAACTCCATGCCACGCAATTAAAGCAAAAGGAGCCCCTACCAAGTATTGAATACATGTACAGTAAATGAACATACTTTCCAGAAGGCCAAAAATTCACTAAAATTTTTTTTTTTTTTTTGGTCTTATGAAGTATTCTAATTTGTTGAGATAGTGAATTGGTGGGTTTTTGTTAAATGGAAGCCAAATCATCACAATTAAAAGAACCAAAGACTTAAACTACTTCAGTCTGGGTGCATTGAATTTATTTAATACACGAGTTTCACAATTTGAGTTGAATTACTGAAATAAATGAACTTTTCCACGACATTCTAATTTATTGAGATGCACCTGTTATTATAATAGATAGAAAAATGACATTTTAAAGAGAATATGCATACATTTTATTTCTGTTTGTAAACTTCTGTAGTTTTTCAAGGTTTTTTTTCTTTCTGTATGACATGGCTTTTTACGTAATAAGCACATTTTGTTTCTAAAGCAAAACAGTCAACAGTTATGTACAGTCCAGTAGCTCAGGAAGTGTTTTCAGTGGTTTAACCTAATTAAAGCGATAGCATCAGAGGACAGAAGCTTGTAAAAATATCTGATAAAAGATCAAAGGCTATAGCTTGTTTTTGCAAGGTTTTAGCCAAGAAATTGACAGATTA
This sequence comes from Sinocyclocheilus anophthalmus, assembly GCA_018155175.1. Taxonomy (NCBI): domain Eukaryota; kingdom Metazoa; phylum Chordata; class Actinopteri; order Cypriniformes; family Cyprinidae; genus Sinocyclocheilus; species Sinocyclocheilus anophthalmus. The sequence goes on from JADLZN010003259.1 coordinate 331,963, forward strand.
CCAAAACAACAGAATAACTAAATAAATAATCTGGAGCCTCGTACAACATGATGCAACACAATTATATACACAGAAAGCTCTCATCTGTACACAGATATTTTCATAAATACTAAATATGTATATATTTTTTTAGAAATACTAATATGTTATGTAGAGTCATGCCCACATGCTTGTGTACCTCAAATGCTGTGGTGTCCAGCCTGTATTTGATGCAGTGCTTGCCAATCTGCTTTGATCAATTTCCCACGATACCCTGATATTGATGATGAGGTATTTACAGGAAGTGCACAGCCCATTGCACATGCCCAGAGGAGAGTGATGGAAAGATACTGTCCATTACAGAACAAAAATAGACCCGCATTTAGCATTCCAGTTGAAGTCAGTTTGATTCAGTTATATTAAATAATATTTTTGATTTGAAAAAAAAAAAAACTTTAGATGATACCATGAAGTACCACATATTTTGTATGTTTTGATAAAAACATTGTTTAAAAGTTTGTTGTTTAAAATTGTGCAAAGCGCCCATCTTTATGTTGTCTAATGTTATAAAACAAGATCAAATGTTTCGTTAGCCATTACACGTCAAAACGTCAGACTTGCTGTTAGATTGATGTGACTGGGCATCTGCAGCAGTGTGGGACACATGAAGACTCATTTTTGTGCCAGATCAATATGATTCCAAGTCTGCAATTTACAGTACCACGACAATAAATCCAACCTCGTCATTTTTTACATTTAGTACAAACGTGTGATTAATGACTTCAAGGTGCACATTCACTCTAAAAGAATGCACTCGCAAAACACACACACACACACACACACACACACACAGACACACACACACAGATGTGCATAAGGAACGCTCTTACTGATCCAAAGTGACAAGTCAAAACCCGGAAATGTTAAATGCCATGTTATTTGAAAACACACAACACTTTTAGGTATGACCGCATCTTGCATTTTTTTACTAACCAGCAGCAAGAACACAGCCTCATTCTGAATTAATACAGCCACTCTGGTTTAATCATCATTGTTTGTGCTAATCACTATTTACTTATCACAATATATCACTATAAACACGTACAGTGTAAACAAGATACATTCTTGGTGAAAGTCACTTTATTAAAAAATAAATTAAGCCTTTTAGCCTGACGCAGTGACACTGGAGCAACCAGCAGAATAAGCTTGGGGGCGTGACCATCTGTCTGCCCAACCAATGGCAGATAGAGGGAGTGTTCAGGAAACCTGTTTGAAAACATTCATTATTATTTTGCAGTTCTGTTTGGTGCTGCTGAATATTATACATTCCATCATTAAAATGAGTAAACAATCATCATTGTCAGATGAACAGAATACATTTGGAAAAATTAGACTGCAGGAAAGACGCCTACTATCCATTCATTCATAATAGATGCATTTTCTCTTCTTATTAAAAATAATTTGCACTGTGGCTGTGTCTGCTTTTGTTATCTATATCTCTGTGTGTATATTGCCTTCACTGCCAATAATGAGGGCAATTATATGCTATCATTCAAATTATTATTTTAGTATCATTCAAATACGATTGTATAGTTTGTATTAATAATTTGAATTAGTTTTAATTTTTTGTATTTTCTATTTTCATTTAAATTTAAATTAGTTTTAGTAATTTTTCTATAGTTACAAGTCTATTTTTTTATTCATTTTTATTCCAGTTATAGTTTTAGTACATCAAGTTCAGCTAAGTGAAAATAATAAATGTTGCCTTGACAACTAGCACAAATAAAATAAGTTTATTTTTACATTTAACATTTATTATGATTCAAATAACAAACATTTTGTTATGGTTTTAGTTTTTGCTAACTACAACAACCCTAATTTACAGAAAAAAAGGTCATAAAACAGTAATGGGGTGAGTGTAGGCAAACAAATAAAGTCTTTATCTGCTCCCAAATGGAAAAAACATGAATAACCGATTGATTATTTGACAACAGAGAAAATAAAACAGTGGGAAAACAACTGATATTTTCCAGTACAAGCATTCTTAAAAGGTCCGACTGACCTCAACACCACTTTCTGCTCCCATACATCTATTTTTACTCAATCTAATCTCCTCAAATTTCCCTAAGGGACAGACATGGCTCTGTTATATATCTCTAAGGAGAGGTTGGTGAGAAAATACTTGGTGAGAAAATACTAATTTACAAATGAAAGAAAAAATAATAATCCACATAAATATTCTGTGTTCATAACATCAGCTGTCTGACCATCACTATCTGATCTGGACAAACATTGGGGACCTCCAAATGAGTTTTGATCCCACATGGTTTATTAAATGGTCATATACTGTTCATGCAGCATCATGCATTTAAATGTCATTGCTTTTATCTTTCTTAGAATCAATCAGACTAATAATTATGCACTGGTTGCTTAGCTCATCCAAGAGGTCAAGTTTAAGCATGGTCCAGTTTGCCCCTTCTGGTAAATGTTGTAACTACACCACTCTGATGGGACAAAAGGCATCTTTCTCCTTCATCTTCCTCTATTTTTCACAGTATTTATTGCTAGTTGACTGCCTTTTTCTTTTGCTTTGTTGTCTTTTCAGAACTGTTTGTAGATTATTGTACTATTCGCGCACGAACTTTCAAAAATGGACAATCCCATGTAATATGCAGCGGTTTGAGTGGGTAAATGCACCATTTTATTCACAAAGTCAAACACACTTGAGTTTCTTCATGTGAAACAAGATCACAAGTCCACAACAACAACATCAACAACATGATTGCACATTAACTTCATTACAGGTCAAAAAGTTTTCTTTTCATCTTATAGCATCCTTTTTAGATAAAAGAACAGCAGTCTACAACATCTACAAAATGAAAAGCTCCATCCGTTTGCTACTATGCTCTTTGGCAAATACAAACAATAAAAAAGCATCATGAAGGACCAAGCCACAAAACAGCAATGAAGAAAATATTTTCTATATCTTGGAAATACACAGAATTATCCACTAAAAGCACCACAAAAGCATGTGTCCTTCAGCAAATCCAGCCCAATTCCTATCAGGATTTACCTTGTACACAATACTGATGAAATAATACAGCAGAACATTAGCCTGCTGTAATGCTTTTTTCTTTACTTTTATCATTTAAAGTAGACAAGGACGCTATTTTTGTTAAAAGCAATGAAAGAAGTGCTTTTTTCTGAATCAACCTCTGTAAACTTAAAAGCAAAAATCTCCATAAAAAATATGCAAATATTCAGAATGATCACAGTCCCAGTTACCTCTATAAATTCATTAGAATAGCAAGACACCATGAAAAATATCTACATATCTATCCAAATACTGCAAACAAAACTGAATAAATATCTATTTAGTACATAATCTTTGTTCATTCCTTCACATTGAAGTGGGTTTGCCACTTCAGTGACTCCTGCGGCTGTATATACTGTGATATACTGCGGTCGGTTCTTTCTTTTCAGTGAAATGGCCAAATGGATTTGCAAAATGGTCACTGTGAATCATTTATAATATATACACTATAAACCATATAGGGCCAGATTTACAAACAGCTTGTGCCAGCGCAAACCGTCTTCAGGATTTACTAAAGATGCGCATTGAAGAATTAGTGCTGTAAAGGCGTGGACAGTTATTTTTGCATCTGACCTTACTGAATATTCATTTGTAGGAGTTTCCCTTTCAGACACAAAATTTATGGGAGGAGAGTATTAAAATGAAACAAGGAACACAATTTACTAACGTTTGCGCTCGTCAATTTACTGGTATTTAACTCCACACAAAAAAAAATAATGTGCCATTATTTAACTCCACAAAAAAGCAGGCGGTAATTTGCACTGCTCTTGGTAGATTGCGCTGGTCATTATGGAAATGATCTGGTTGCTTCTATGTTCTTCACTGTGCGCACTGTTAGTAAATCACCCGCAGAATTTCCCCCTCCCATCTGTGCTTTTATGGAATTGCGCTCTACCACTAATTTGCCCTGTTTAGTAAATCTGGCCCATAGTATCAAGATACTTAAGAACATAGAGAAGAAATAGCACTGGATAAACTGGATATCATTAGTACATGAGAAAATACGAATAAGATCATTCAAATTCATACAAATTAACCACCAATTCACTAAAATAGTTGCAATGTTCACCTCACTTGTACATTTTTTTGTTGTTTTCCTATGTGAACATACACTAGATGGATGTCTTTGACCATGTCATTACTTTTTTGCTATTTTCATGTTTTAAAATGTTTAAAACATGTCTAGAGACACCTTCGTTCTGATCAAGTCTACCATTTCTCACATCCATTGTTTGATCTGAAGAGTCTCAAGTAATAGTTTTTGAACCTATTACAATACAAAGTCCAATCCAACAATAATCAACCGGCAAAAACGCTTCCCAATTTTATGTGGTTCCTACAACTAAACTTTAAAAAGAACAGTTCACCCAAAACATGAAAATTCTGTTATTATTTACTCAACAAACCTGCATGCTGTTGCAAATGTAGAATTTTAAACAAGATGTTCATTTTTATTTTTGAGTGAACTATTTCTATAATGTAGCTGTAGAAGAAGTAGTTTAGCTCTAATGGCAGACAACATTGCCATTGACAAGGCTGAAGCTGGCTACAGAGTGGTTCTGGGTACTTTTGATTGAAGTCAGTCGTGTATTGTTACGCTTAGCGCTTTGTGAATGCATCAAGATGGTCGGGCAACAGCAGCAAAGCTGCTTGTTGAACTGCTTTCTAAAGGATTAAACTCGCAGCAGCCCAGCGCCATAGCCAGAGTCAAAATGAGATCACCAACAGAGTTGGTGAAGGCCCCCCAACGCCGTACCCCCCCTCCCCGCGCAACGCCTCGGACGATGCAACCCATGGCACACCCATTGAGCCGTGTCCACCTCCCATGTGTAACCCTCGCTTAGGACCCGAGCCTAGACGCCGCCCGAAATCACATGGTGCGGAAGCCAAGCCAACGACCAGCATCACAAGAGACCACACAAAAACACCCCAGCACGGATCTTGGGCAGCCGTATCCGTGACTCAATCTATGGTTAACAAGCACAGATATCACATGTGCAGAAAAGTCAAAATCACAGACTGTCCTCAGATCCCCTAATAATCATTACAGCATCACACAGCCTGAAGCGTGTCCGCGAATCTTATCAATTTAAAAATGCTTTAAAAAAAAACATTCCCACACACGCCCCCCTGTTCTCAACTTTCGGCACCCACCTGACCATCCTGACACAACAACACAGGCTCAACCAATGGTGTGATTTTGGTGTGGTGCTAATTGTTTGTTCGACCAATAGCAGACAGAGGGAGTGTTCAAAAACTTGTAAAAAAAAAAAAAAATTCCAGTTGCATTTGGTGACACTATAGTGGCACAGAAACTACACACTTCAGCTTTCTTTTATTACTACTACATTTTATTTACTACTATGCATTTATTTCTGTTATTCACATATTTTTAAATGCATTAAAAATCACAAGAAATTCATGATACACACTGAAAAAATGATTAATTGAGTTTGCTAATTTTTTTAAGGTAAGTGGTCGCAATCAATTACTTTAGCTACATTTAAATAAACAAATTTAGATGACTAACTTTCAATTTTTTTTAAATGTAGCTAAAATAAATGGTTTGCAACCACTTACCTTAAAAAAATATAGTAAATTCAATAATTTTTTTCAGTGCAGGTACCTATGAAACCAAATGCTCTTATACGTTTAGTACATATGGTTCCTTACATACAGGTATGGTTCCTTTCAATATAGACTGTATTATTAATATAACAATAGAACAGCAAGGTAGATGTTTCTGGTCTCATCTTGTATTGTAAAAACCTTTTGAAAATAGCTCCTGAATCACCATTCAAGACCAATTAGGACAAACCGAGAGGTTCACTTTAACATTACAGATGCTCTCTCATGCACTCCGGCTTATGGAAACGCTGGCATTCTCAGAAAGGAAAATGTTACATTAATATGTTACAACTACTCTAAATTCCAAATATAAAATATAAGTGTTTGGAAAAACTTGTTCTTTGACTTAGAAAAATATAATTTAACTAAATTATTGAATTTCTAGATTAACACAGAAAATAGACACAAATAAATATTTTTTAAATTGCACTGTGCTTGTCATAAACACATCCCTTGAAGTTAGAATGTTACAAATGATTTCTGGGCCTTAATGATTGTTGTATGTCTACCTGTAAACTAAGTCAAACCAGGGTGTATAAATCGGAGGAAGTGATAAAATTACTTTAATTGCAATACTTAAAGTTGGCACCAGCTATTAACTGTTAAACCATTCTAACTTCAACAAAAGCACTACTTGACCTTTAAACTCACCTGCCTCAGAATGTGCGCATTTCCCTCCACAGGCATGTTAATCGCACTCTGAATCAGACTCCTGGCAATAAAGATGTAGTACACAGAAATAATGAAGAGAGGAATGATGTACAGAATAAGGAAGGAGGCCATGGAATGGATTTTGGGGTGCAGGTCTCCGGCGTGAGGGTACGGAGCACATGCTTTAAAAGTCTCATTGGTTTCTGGGATGTGAAAGGAGTGTAGATCAGAGAACACCACCTCAGGAATGGCCAGGATCATGGAGAGCAGCCAGATTGACGCAGCCCTAAGGCAGACCTTCAGCGAGGCTTTAGATGTCTGGATATCCATTGGCTTGACAATGGCCTTGTATCTAAGAGACAGAAAAGGACCCGGGAACAGATGGAGCCATTTTAATTAAGAATCGAACCGTAAGAACAATGTTTTAATTGAGAACGAACACACATCAAAAGAAAATGATGACTATTTGTTTGAACGGACATGACTAATTAGCTCATGGCATATGATAGGATAAATAAAGGGGACTCTCATGCAACTGAGGTCTGCTAACCGCAGATTTGTCTCTATGGACTGCTGTGTCGCTGAGTTCAGTCCAGTTGTATGTAACCTAATGTTCCCAACCCCTAGCATACCATCATAAAAAAGGTTAATGTTTTGCTAAATAAATTGTGATAATATTATATTATATTATATTATTCAGTTGTGAAACATTGTTAATTATAATTTACAAAACAATGGGCCTAGAAACAAGATGACGACGGTAATATTAATATTATTACTCACATAGAAAAACTACATTACCCACGATTCTGCAAATGAATCAGAGATCAGAAACAAGCAAATCACACCAAAAAAAACTTTTTAGTGGCCACCCACTGACATGAAGCACTGTGAATGACGTAATTAAGTTTAAATACTTACATATATGCATATTTTGCAATAGATGTAAAATATATTGTTTTTATATATAATCAACATCTTTAGTATAGTCGTTTATCTCTCTTGTCATTTTTTATTTGATTGTCATTTGCAGTGCTTCATGGGACTGTAGTCTTTCCATTATTAATCTTGTACCTTGGACTTTTTGTCCAATTTTGCTTCAAATCAAAGTTTGTAGCTGGTTGGTTTGGTTCATGGCTCATAACTCTTTAACAAAGACCTTTTAAAAATATCCATATGGAAAAAATGAATAGAAAAATGTTTCCAGAACCAAGGCCGCTGAAAAGGTTTAGCAGGAAATATCAGACCGCTAGAAGGTGGTTGAACAATCAGAACGGACTATTCCACAAAACCCAAGCAATAAAAAAGTTACCAGAAGTGACAGCAGCCTATCTAATCTATGCCTGATCTAAAGCCCTAAATACAGACCACAGGAAAAGATCCTCCCACCTACGAGTGCCATCTACCATCTGTTCATGGCTGTTCACCTACATAAGAAATCAAGCCTCCAGTGCTAATTAGACTCCTACCACATAGATCATGGAACTGTCTCTCTCTTTCTTTCTTTTTATAACTATTTAGGCATTTTTTCATTTTCTTTATAACAGATGGAGACCAAAGTGTAAGTGGAATTTCATTTCAATCACCTGCATTTGTGTAGTGCATTCCCAATAAAGCAGCCTTACAAAGAATTGTCCCTAAACCAACACCCCGCCCCCTCAGTCAGCAACTCCTCATTAAAAAAATTTGAGAAACCATATTTCCTGTTTTGAATAATTTTGTAAAGTATTACTGAACAATAATTATTCTTAATAATTTTAATAAATTGACTTTTGATTGTATAAAAACACTAATCATGTCACCACAGAATGTCACCATTGTTTCTCATTTAATCTGACAGCAACTTGACCCTCAGTTGATCTATAGCCCTTGAGGTGCACTTGTTACTCTTGAGTGCTCTGGCATCAACACTAAGAGGCAGAGGAAGCCATTTTCTCAATCATTAGACACGTTATTTTTCATTTCCACTCATCTGCTACTATCACACACCAAGTCACACACTTCCTCGGGAGAACAAACAGACTAAGAAGGCATAAAATTGGAGCCTTGTGTAAATGGGATACAAATATAGAGTAGAATAGAATGTGTTCCGATCTGAACCACTAAAGTCAGCCTTATCTTCTATTTTGTGAACCACACAAAAGTCGGGTTTTGGTAGGTTCTCAGAGTTTTTGTGTGTTGCTAAAACCTATTAAATATAAAATTACAAAATGATGTGATAATGACAGACAAATGAACACAGGCACTGCTTTTCACCTTAATTATTTTGACAAGTGGGACAGATCATCAGACAGATAATTAACATTAGTGAACAAAAATACTATTCATTGTTAGTTCAAGTAAGCTTATTCCATTCAATAATATTAACAGATATAACTTTAGATTTTAATAATGTATTAGTCACACTAATGTATAAACAAACCCAGGCTACTAAAAACAGACCCTTACAAATAATTCAATACGATTTTGCAACAATATATACATTTTCAATTTCCATTTTAACCACAATAACCTTTTGTATTTTTATAGAGACTTATGTTTAAGAAGAACGGCTGTTTATGTTACTAATCAAATAGTAAAAGGATCAATTACATTAACATTTAAATAGAAATAGTAGGTTATTTTAAAGTGCCACCGAACAATTGAAGTTTTTGCTCTCTAAAACACATTGAGGCAAACAAGAATGGGCTATTTATTTAGACTTGCTACCTGTCCGCTGCCAGCGCTGTGAGCGTGAACACCGAGACTCCAACCGATGTCAGCTGGATGAACGGGATGAGTTTACATCCTATCCGCCCGAAAAGCCACTCGTCCGCTAGAAACTTGCTGGCATCTACGGGCGCGCAGGTGACCAGCAGCAGCACGTCTCCGAGAGCGAGACTCGACATTAAGAGATTTGGTACATTGCGCATGGATTTCACGATGCAAAACGTCCTAATGAGCGTCACATTACCAATTAGTCCAGCAGTAATGAGGAGCGCGTAAACGGTGGCGATAACGATGCCTGAATGCAAGTGTGGATGCTCCGGAGCAGCGCTGATGTTGCTGCGCTCCGGAGAGTCGCCCAGAAACTTTACATCGTCCGTCGGTGTTAATATTAAGTCAGACATGTTATCAGATCAGCTCGTGGTCATTCTGAATCTCAAGTGTCCAGTATACACGAATATTGCCATGAATGTGGTGTGTTCCGGTGATAGTCCTCTCCAGCGCATCCTGTGCGCAAATGGAGAGTCCATGTGAGGTCTGGCTCCTATACGCCAATAAATTGATGCGCCTGCGCTCTCAAGTGCAGAGGTTCACATATAAAAAATGTTCCGTGAAAGATGCATTTAACGATTAACAACTGTTAAATCTGTCACAGTTAAATGCACTAATGAAATAACCAATTGTGTACTTACTCTCGTTAGAAACTGCATTTCAGTTAGCCATAAAGGCTGTCTGTGAACTTAGTAAGCTGCCTTCTAGAACACCTAGCTTTTAAAAGATAGAATCCACTTTTGTATTCTGTATTCTGTATTCTCTCTCTCTCTCTCTCTCTCTCTCTCTCTCTCTCGATATATATATATATACCTTTTTTAAATAATTTTGTTACTATTTTCGCTAGTAGCGTTTTTCAAAACCATTTACTTTTCAAATTTCAAAAATCTATTCTTATATTCTTATAAATTCAATTTTTACATATCTGTTATTATTAATGTTAAATTACTTTAGTAATTTTGCTAGAGAGAGAGAGAGAGAGAGGAGAGATTCAACAATCTCCTGTCAATTCTGATAATAACAAATTATATTATTTTCATCACTTTTTCCAGCTATATACAGGTATATGCAACTGGGAATAAAATGTCAGCTAGGTCCCCTGGCAACTGTGAATCATTATTATAGGCATATTTTAAAATTCTACCTGCAACAGAACAGTCTTTCTCAAGCATGTTCCTGGAAACATCACCATTACAACTTTTTCTAATCAAACATTCCTGATTTAACTCATCAGGCTGTTAGTGGAGACTCAGATAAGGGTGACATCCAAAATGTGTGCTATTGGTGTGCCTCCAGGAACAAGGAAACGCACTGCAATAGATAACAGATTACTGTTATTAAATATGATCAGAACACAGTAATGCATCGTCTTGAAAACACTGTCAGAATCCTTTTATTATATGTAATTCTCAATGACAAACCTGCATTCTGGCGTAAAATATAAATAGCACTTGGCTTTGAAGCATGTTGGTAGCCATCTTCTTCTCAATGGTCTGAAAGTACATACTACGGCAGAATGACTGAAGATATACAGCCTCCATAGAAACAGATTTTGATTTCAGTGAAAATTAATGTGAGTGTGCTACCCCAAACAGGTTTACGCAAAAAAGAAAAGCTGACACTTATAACACAGAGCCAAGGTTTCAGTTCATTAGATGAAAATCAAAACCACAAAGAGGATTGTACAAAGATGATCAAATTTAACTTTCAAATTTGCAGTGTGTTAATGAGCTGAACCGAAACTGATTGGTATCTGTTTCTATCTTATGCCATTACAGTTACACAGTGAATCAATGCCTTGAATGCCGGTGTGCATCTATTAAACAACCACTCCATAATACACAAGAGACACCAGCTATCAGCACATGGCATAGCTGTTCACGGAAACAGGCTTTAAGTACTGTACAGCCGCATGACAAAAGATCTGGCTGTAGTGGAGAAAACCTTTTAAAGGGCCTTCCCATAAACTAATGCCATAGTCAAAGTCATAAGCACAACTTTCATCAACATTATGAGGTACCAGATTATAGTCAATGTTTGGGTCCTGCAGCTGGGAGAATGGATGAAGCGTGTCTAGTGATAACAGAAATGCCCTATAGCTTATCTTCACCAGGGGTGAATGAATAGGGCAAAGACTGAGCTCCTATTGTGTTGGCGAGATAATCCTGTATTACACGAAGAAAGGGTATGATACACAAAAGACATTTTTTAGAATCCATTCACCAGGCTTGCCACTTCCCAGACCGCCCACATCTTCCCTTTGATTTGCCGGTGAAATGGTCCACCTCGGTTTCACTTTGAAACGTGCTTTAAATGTAAAAAGCCATATGCTGTTTGCATGGGCAGGCCAATGTGTCTGCTCTTCTCCTCTTATTAATACAATAACCTCACAAAACCCACTCCACAAGCACTTCAATGAAAAAAAACATTATTGTCTGTGTTGTAAGACACTTTCTTTTTTACTTGCAGGTTCTGAAGAAGTTGACTGATGCGATGAGGATAAATGGAGATTGACCTATGCATGCTGAGATTCACTGGAAATGTTCTAAGTAATCAGTGGTATTGATGGCGATATTTACAGCAACAGTTTATGACTGCCAATGAAATCTGAAGCACCCTTATCACAGTCTGGCAGATTGCTCTCAACATCCCAGTGTCTATTAACATTATTGATTTGACTGCACTGACACTATTGGATGAGAACAAAACTTGAACCGAATTGAGTTGAATAACAACACTATTGTCTTGTTTATAGCTGAATCTGCAGCTGAATTTTGCAACACTAGTATTAAACTGAACTGAATCAACATAGACCTGACTTGAGTTATATATAAATAATGGCACTATTATCTTGCTACTGCTGCTTTACAGCAGAATTTGGATTTGAAATTTGCATCATTGATTCTGGTACCTTCCTGTTTAATGCTGTGAAGCTGCTTTGAAACAATCGCTATTGTATAAAGCGCTATAAAAATAAAAGTGAATCAACTTGGTTAAAACTATTATGACAAGTGTGATATCAATGTGAAGTTGTAAGCATAATCAAAATCAAGTCTGAACAATGACAGCAACAGATTAATTGATATTAGGCTGTTTTTACAAGCATGACCAGTATATGTTTTGTGTTGATACCAAAAAAAAAAAAAAAGTTTGTATATAAAAATGTATTTTGGGACTCGCAAGACATGTTTCCTAAAAGTGTTGCCAAAAAAGAGATGACAAAAAAAAATGAGAGAGACAGATCTGTTCTGATAGCAGACAGCAGAAAAAAAGACAATCCTACATGCAAATAATACAGTGCAACAAACCATATATCTATGTGTAGTTAGGAAAAATAAATAGGCATATCTTTTGTTCTTTACTTCAAAAAGCAGTGCACCAAATAAAGCTTCATGTGATATTTTGATGCAAATTAATTTGTCAGACAACATAGACAGGTTGTGTGACATGGCCTCATCCTCAAAGCATAATTAAAATTATAAAATAAATAATAATAAAAACGTATATTATATCATGCACAAACAGACATATGTCCCCTACTCTAATAATACCCAAATAATATTTCATAGAGACCATGTGGATTGGAACGCATGCAGCCTTATTGATTAAATGTTCACTGCCAAATTAATCTGCTCTCTAAATTATCTGCTAATGTATGAGAGGATGATGATCTCAAACCAGTATTTTATTTTTAATAAAATATGCTATTATCTTTAAGCCATGTGAGATATGGGGTTTGAATTAAAATCCCATGATTAAAATAATGGAGGAAAATAAAGACATAAGGAATGGAGGAATAGGACATGACATAAAAATGAATTACAAATATTACATATTAAATTTGACGCATTGAGTGCAGGGACACGTATTACAAACTGAATGAGAGTTATTTATACAGATTCTTTGTGGGACTTTTGGGACATGAAGAATGGATTTTTAATCATAAAAGTACAAAGGTCTTAAATAACTTCCAGTAGATTCAAAATGAAAGTTTGTTAAAGTCAAAGAAGTAAGACTTATAAAGAGCTGGTATTGTGTGTAAAATACAACTCTTTTTACTATGATGAAAAAAAAAGGTATGATAGGATTTTTTTTATATTATATTGATTCTTTCTGCAGTCAGTTCTAAATGGCTTCTCAATTTCTTGCTATTCAACAGAATGTCTTTGTTTTCTTCAGTAAAATACAATTCCATTTCAGTGTGGCAATTTTATTGATTTACCTAAATGTCACATCAACTGAATGTCTCATCTATAGGACATTATCTTGGCCACACCACTCCTTCCAGATAAGCTGTCTGACAGGATTTGGAAATTAAAAAATAAAAACTCCCCACTGCAATTTTTCTGCAATTATTGAGTCGGAGCCAAAACCCGGATATGCTGATTAAATGTCATTCTTTATTATGTTCCATAAGCAAACAACTTTCCCGACTTTCCGTTAATCCACCTATGAATCCATAATAGCATTTCTGATATTCCTTGAGAATATCTGCCTCAAAGAATAACAAAAAAATTGTTTTCTTTTCTTCGCACTGAATGAATGTTGTTGGATAAATAAGAGGACACAGATATTTTCCAGTATATACTCATATAAAGAATTCATCAACAACTTAAATTCTGGAGGGAATAAAATACTAATCATGAACTATGAGTCAAGAAAACTCATGTCAAAGGTCATCAGACTTGCAGCGAACTGCTGTAACCTTTTCAGCATGACTGGTGATGAAAAGTTTCCGTTGAGACCTTTGCTTCTAATCAACTATAGTGATAACTACAGAATCACAGTGTAGAGTTATCAAAGCTATTATAAACAGAGCACATGCCTGATGATGGCAGCGTGATCGAAAAGTTGCTGTTTTCAATACATTTCTAGCAAATTATGGCAGTGTGCAGATTATTAGCCTCTCCCTTAATAATATATTTAATATTTCCTGGTCTTTCCGCTTGCAATCATTCAGGTGTGCAAAGGGTTTTATATATACAGTGGGGCAAAAAAGTATTTAGTCAGCCACCAATTGTGCAAGTTCTCCCACTTAAAAAGATGAGAGAGGCCTGTAATTTTCATCATAGGTATACCTCAACTATGAGAGACAAAATGAGAAAAAAAAATCCAGAAAATCACATTGTAGGCTTTTTAAATAATTAATTGGTAAATTCCTCTGTAAAATAAGTATTTGGTCACCTACAAACAAGCAAGATTTCTGGCTCTCACAGACCTGTAACAACTTCTTTAAGAGGCTCCTCTGTCCTCCACTCGTTACCTGTATTAATGGCATCTGTTTTGAACTTGTTATCAGTATAAAAGACACCTGTCACAACCTCAAACAGTCACACTCCAAAACTCCACCATGGCCAAGACCAAAGAACTGTCAAAGAACACCAGAAACAAAATTGTAGACCTGCACCAGGCTGGGAAGACTGAATCTGCAATAGGTAAGCAGCTTGGTGTGAAGAAATCAACTGTGGGAGCAATTATTAGAAAATGGAAGACATACAAGACCACTGATAATCTCCCTCGATCTGGGGCTCCACGCAAGATCTCACCCCGTGGGGTCAAAATGATCACAAGAACTGTGAGCAAAAATCCCAGAACCACACGGGGGGACCTAGTGAATGACCTGCAGAGAGCTGGGACCAAGTAACAAAGGCTACCATCAGTAACACACTGCGCCGCCAGGGACTCAATCCTGCAGTGCCAGACGTGTCCCCCTGCTTAATCCAGTACAAGTCCAGGCCCGTCTGAAGTTTGCTAGAGAGCATTTGGATGATCCAGAAGAGGATTGGGAGAATGTCATATGGTCAGATGAAACCAAAATAGAACTTCTTGGTAAAAACTCAACTTGTCGTGTTTGGAGGAGAAAGAATGCTAAGTTGCATCCAAAGAACACCATACCTACTGTGAAGCATTGGGGTGGAAACATCATGCTTTGGGGCGGTTTTACTGCAAAGGGACCAGGACGACTGATCCGAGTAAACGAAAGAATGAATGGGGCCATGTATCGTGAGATTTTAAGTGAAAACCTCCTTCCATCATCAGCAAGGGCATTGAAGATGAAACGTGGCTGCGTCTTTCAGCATGACAATGATCCCAAACACACCGCCCGGGCAACGAAGGAGTGGCTTCGTAAGAAGCATTTCAAGGTCCTGGAGTGGCCTAGCCAGTCTCCAGATCTCAACCCCATAGAAAATCTTTGGAGGGAGTTGAAAATCCGTGTTGCCCAGCGACAGCCCCAAAACATTACTGCTCTAGAGGAGAACTGCATGGAGGAATGGGCCAAAATACAACAGTGTGTGAAAACCTTGTGAAGAAAACGTTTGACCTCTGTCATTGCAAACAAAGGGTATATAACAAAGTATTGATGAAATTTTGTTATTGACCAAATACTTATTTCACCATAATTTGCAAATAAATTCTTTAAAAATCCTACAATGTGATTTTCTGGATTTTTTTTTTCTCATTTTGTCTCTCATAGTTGAGGTATACCTATGATGAAAATTACAGGCCTCTCTCATCTTTTTAAGTGGGAGAACTTGCACAATTGGTGGCTGACTAAATACTTTTTTCCCCCACTGTATATATATATACAGCGGGTAAAATAAGTTTTGAACACGTCATCATTTTTCTCAGTGAATATATTTCTAAAGGTGCTGTTGACTTTAAATTTTCACCAGATGTGGGTAACAACCCAAGTAATCCATAAATACAAAGAAAACAAAACAAATAAGTTCAGAAATTAAGTTATGACGTGAATCTAATAGAAAATCTATGGAAAGAACTACAGATCAGAGTTCATAGAAGAGGCCCACAGAACCTTTGAAGACTGTTTGTGTGGAAGAATGGGCCAAAATCACACCTGAGCAATGCATGTGACTAGTTTCTCCATACAGGAGGCGTCTTGAAGCTGTCATTAACAACAAAGGCTTTTGTACAAAGTAATAAATACATTTCAGTAGTTCAATACTTTTACAATGTGTCTTTCCATTTTATTACACACAACTTAATTTCTGAACTTATTTGTTTTGTTTTCTTTGTATGTATGGATTACTTGGGTTGTAACCGACATGTTTTTTAAAGCACAAGGGGAAGAATTTTATTTAATTGATCAAACATTCAAGATCAGTAATAAACTGCAGGTAAATCTTTAACATGTAGTCATGTCTCGAATGACAGAACATATGTCTGCCTGGAATAGACTGAGGTGCTGATGTGTCATGAACATTAGTGGCTCTGATGGGGTGCAGCTATACAGAGTTATGCTGCTTATGAAACTCTATGAGATTTTCATTATGTGCGTTAAGAAATGCCATCTTTGCAATGACTGTTAAGCACAAATGAGATATGTCCTCAAAAATGTATTTCGCATACGCACATATACACACATGGGAAGGAAACCATAGCAACATCACATTGATTTGCTCATGACAGCTGCTTGAGCTTTTTGCATGAAAACAGGATTTGTTTTATTACTCAGAGTACCTCATTTTGACCTGACTCACGTTCAGAGACTAAGGAGAAACTGCCACTTCGAGATTTATACAAATGTGAAATGTGATTTATGTGAATTATGCAACCAGGGGGGCAAGATCAAGAATGGCAGTTAAATTCAAGGAACAATTATATACTTACCTTTGACTGATGGCTCAGGGTGAGGTGATGGATGATGGCAGGGCAGTGAACAACTTGAATTAAGCTTATAAGAGGGGAAAACTACAAAAAAATGCAAAATAAACCACTGGGCTGTAATACATTTGAATAGCTGTATCTTAATTGTTCAAATGAAAATTATTACATTTCTAAAATATTATATTCATAGATTAATTGTGATATGTTAGCTCATTATTGCTTTCTAAATGAACCACTTTAAATACATAAAAGAAAAATACATAGACAGACAGACAGTGATTCATGACTAGATTTTGCCTAGAAACCAGTTTTTAAAAGCCTCTTTTTCGATTGAAATTTCGATTTTGACAATATGATTCCCTACATATTGCATAAAGTTTAAATACGTTGCAAACTTTTCATTACTGTACACTATATATTTTTACCGACCTTCAAAGCTCTTGAAAGGTTTTTCTAGGCTCTTTGCTTTACTGAATCTGCATATGTTAACCTGATATGAAAAATTATCTCAGAGAAAATTAATAGTGGTAACAATTATGACGTCATTTTAATCCCTTTGCACACAACATACACAACATGCAGGCCTTTAGCTGAATCCAAAGAAGTGAATAACAAATTAAAAAGCATTTGGAACACAATTGACAATTACATGAACCCATAAGACCCTCATCGAGTGACACAGCTGAACTCTATGGGGTTTCCACTCACACAAATGTAATGATGCAGACCGCTCTATTCACTGTCAAATCTAACAGCTATGGAAGAGGACTTCCTTTCCACCCTGTTCCGTCCAGGGCCCAATCTCAGTGGAAAATCACACTGATTAGGTCTGACAGCATTTCATTCTCTTTAGTAATTCTGAAGACAATTAAACTCCAACTGGATGGAATAAAAACCACTGGGTTTTATTACACGGTCAAGATCATGCATCACCTGAGCCCACCAAGGAAATTCAAGTTGAGATTTTTATTCAAGCTGGCCAAAGTTACATTTGTTATTTGCTTGCTTAAAATCAAGTAAATAAACCCCCAATTTCCACTTTTCCCATTTTTGTGTGCTTTTAAAGGAAGAGTTCACTCCAAAATAAATATTTTCTGAAGATTGACTTACTGTTAGACCATCCAAGATGTAGAAGGTTTTGTTTCTTCATCAGAACAGATTTGAAGAAATATTTCACTGCAGAAAGTTATAATGGAGAGAGGACTTTGGATTGAAACTTCAGTTTCAAGTTAAAATCATCTTAGTGATGGATTTGTTTGTTACAAACATTCATCTTTTCACTTCACAATATCCTAAATGATGGACTGAAGCTGTGTGATTTACTTGTGGATTATTGTGATAAGCTGTTTGGACTCTCATTCTGATGACACATTCACTGCCGAGGATCCATTGGTGAGCAAGTGATGTAATGTTACATTTCTCCAATTATGTTCTGATGAAGAAGCAAACTCATCTACATCCTGGATGGCCTAAGTGTGAGTAAATATGTGGCAGATTTTTATTTTTGGGTGAATTATTCCTTGAAAGCATTCTTAATTGAAACCATGTAGTCCTAGAAATCCAGAATTTCTGCTTGACAACTGATGCCTCATTGACAGGGTTTCAGATTAAAAATTACATTGCTAATTATTTTATGCTGTTTGTGTCTGGCGCATGAATTAAAATAACAGTGCTTTGTAGACATACAGTAGATAGACAGTATCTCAAAATCGCAACCGAAAAGCATCTGTCTGTCCTTCTTACACCTCTCTAACCCTTCGCTTGCTTCCTCTCTCGCTTGTGAAGCTGTGCTTATGCTTGATGGTCTATGAGATCATATCCAACTTATCTTACATTCTCTTAAGCCAGCGCCAATACTAATCCCGTTCGGAGAGCCCGGAGGAATGTAACGGAGCAGAGTGGAATGGGGGTCCACAATCATTGCAGAAATCAGTTCCTGAAAAACTGTCAAATTGCACAGAAATTTAATCCTATTACGTTGCATTTTATAGATTGGCCCACAAAAACACACACAAACAGAGCATGGTAAATCGATAAGGCTATGGGAATCTATATCTCAAGCATTACACACGCTGTGGACTACAATTACTCTTATTCTTGTCACTGAATGGTTTCAGGATTTAATTTCCCTATTCTACAGTGAATGGTGAGGCAGAATATAGCACTTACTATATGTATATAGATATATATATATATATATATATAGTCGCGGGGTGAATGAGAACACAAACTCGGTACTGGTCGAAAGAGCCCCGGAGGGTGATTTATTACACACACACTGATCACACGTGCTCTGATGAATGGTGCTCGTCTCAGCGTGGTGCTCGTGGGGTGAAGTGCCTTGGTGCAGATCCCTCTCCCAGGGTGCCTTCAGAGTCTGTGAAATAAGGAGAACAATCGTTAATGTCGCCGGGAGCTCTGGAGTGCCCTCCCGCTGGTGCAAATCAAAAACAAATACACACTCGAGTCCTTGCTTTTAGGCCAGCGGACGGCTCCATGCGCCACTCAATCGTGCGCACAGGTTATTTATGTCGTCGTTGATCATTGGGCAGAGGCTTTCCAGGGCGACCGCTACGCTGGACTCGGGATAACTCCGCGCCACATTCCCCCCCCCGAGGCGTCGCCCTGGTCCTGTGGGGAAACACAACTCGTTGTGGGGGTATTACGGGGGGGGGTTAGGTTACCTGGCAGACCTGCCCAACCGGACCAGCCCTGGGAGAGACCGTCCGCATTCCCGTGATCGGCCCCGGCCCGATGTTGTACTTGGAAGCAGAAGTCCTGGAGTGCGAGGAACCACCGTGTCACCCGGGCGTTTGTGTCCTTTGCCCGGGACATCCATTGCAGGGGTGCATGGTCGGTGACGAGGGTGAACCGGCGGCCCCAAAGGTAATACTTTAACTCCAGGTCTGCCCCCTTTATGGCCAGGGCCTCTTTCTCCAGGGTGGCGTACCTGGTCTCCGCGGGGGAGAGTTTCCGGCTGATGTAGACTATGGGGTGTTCCTCTCCATCCCGGAGCTGGGAGAGGACTGCCCCTAAACCGGTGCCGGAGGCGTCCGTATATAGGGTGAAGGGGCAGCCGAAGTCTGGGGCATGCAGGACCGGGGAGGACGTCAGGGCCGTCTTGAGGGCCTGGAAGGCGGCTTCGGTCTCGGGAGTCCAGTCTATCTTCTCCGGCTTCCCCTTCCTGGTAAGGTCTGACAGGGATCAGGCTATAGAGGAGAAGTTTGGAATGAAGCATCGGTAGTAGTCCGCCAACCCCAAAAAGGCCCGCACCTGGGTATTGTTGGCGGGACGCGGGAACTCCTTTACCGCCTCGACCTTTTTGTCCTGGGGCATGATGAGCCCTCTTCCAATTTTGTACCCCAGGTATTTTGCTTCGGTGAGGCCGAGGTGGCACTTCTTGGGGTTGGCCGTCAGGTCAGCCCGCCGGAGCTCCGTCAAAACACCCTCCGTAGACGCTCCAGGTGAGTCTCCCAACCCTCTGAGTGAATGACGACATCATCCAAGTAAGCCTTGGCTTGGTGGGGCCGGAGCAAGATGTTCATCAACCGCTGGAATGTGGCTGGTGCCCCGTGTAGGCCGAAGGGTAGCACCCGGTAATGCCAGTGGCCATTGGGAGTGCTAAAGGCTGTCTTCTCCCGGGACTCGGGGGACAGGGGCACCTGCCAGTAGCCTTTGGTGAGGTCCAAGGTGCATATGTTGCGAGCCTTGCCCAGCCGGTCCAGGAGCTCATCCACCCGCGGCATGGGATAGCCGTCAAAGGCCGAGACTTGGTTGACCTTCCTGAAGTCGTTACAGAACCGGAGGGTGTTATCCGGCTTTGGAACCATAACGATGGGGCTGGCCCATGGGCTACGGGAGGGCTCGATGATTCCTAGTTGGAGCATCTTCTTGACTTCCTCCTCTATAGCCGGCCGGCGAGCTTCTGGTATCCGGTAGGGCCGCTGCCGGACTACGACTCCGGGTGGTGTGCGGACCTTGTGCTCGATGACGGTAGTTCTACCCGGGTCTCACTGAACACATCCCGGAACTGACTGACCAGGGCCTCAAGCTCCGTTTTCTGGGTCGCCGACAGCTGCGGTTCCATGTCCACTACTGGGGGCCCAGTTGCTCGTAATGTCCATGGCTAGCACGGGAAAAGAGTGGTTCACCTCCGGGGAACCCACTTTTTGAGCAAGTTGACGTGGTAGATTTGCTCCGTCCGTCGGCGGCCCGGTTGCCGCACCCGGTACGTCACCAGTCCCATCCGTTCCACTACGGTGTAGGGCCCCTGCCAGGTCGCCAGAAACTTGCACGCAGCTGTCGGGACCAGTACCACCACTCGATCGCCCGGCTGGAACTCCCGGGCTTGTGCGGGCCGGTCGTACAAACGTTGCTGGGCGCGTTGGGCTGTCATGAGGTGTTCTCTAACAAGGGGCATGACTCGGTCAATCCTTTCTCTCATTTCCCGTACATGCTCGACGAGGCTACGAAGGGGGCGGGTTGGTTCTCCCATGCATCCCGAGCCACGTCTAAAAGGCCCCTGGGCTGTCTCCAAAACAGCAGTTTGAAGGGTGTGAAGCCTGTGGAGGCCTGTGGTACTTCCCGGACTCCAAAGAGCACGTACGGGATCATGAGGTCCCAGTCACGCCCATCTTCTGCCACCACCCGCTTCAGCATCCGTTTTAGCGTCTGGTTGAACCGCTCCACCAGGCCTTCCGTCTGCGGGTGGTAGACCGACGTCCTCAACTGTCAGACCTTGAAGAGGTGACAAAGGTTTGCCATGACCCAGGACATGAAGGGGGTACCCTGGTCAGTCAGAATTTCCTTTGGGATCCCGATGCGGCTGGCCAGCAGAAACAGTTCACGGGCAATGTTCTTGGCATTGGCCGCTAGAAGTGGAATGGCTTCCGGGTACCGGATGGCATAGTCCAGGATGACCAGGAATTCTCATGGTCCCCGGGGGGCAACTACTGATCTGCAGCTCCGACCAGATCCAATCCCGAGACCGCATCAAGGCACATGCGATACTTTAGTGGAATGATCGGGCTGGGGGAGGGTCTGCACGGAAGACTCCTGCCTGGCGTTGTACAGCTCGCATCGAACACTCGTTTCACTCGGCCTCTAGTCCGGCAGTGAAAACGGGTCCCTCTGCGCTGGACTATTGCGCTCCTAAGTGTCCTGCTATTGGGTTTGGGAGCCGTGTGCAGCTCAGCAGGACCGGCGTCCGGCTTGGATGTAGGCACTACCAAGGAATTTGTCTCCCCGCCGCCTGTGGGCGACCATGGAAAGGAGACCATTGCGTATTTTCAAAATGAGGAGGGGGTGGGCACCGGGAGCCGGTCTTCCTCATCCATTGCTGCACCTTGATCCCGCAGGTGCCGCAGTGCTGTCGTACCCCAAGTGGGCTGTGTTCTCCGGTTTTCCAACGATCCTGGCCTCTTGGGGTTGTGTCTGCTGGAAAACACATCAATGTATAGGCCTCGGGGATGGCGATTAATAGGGATAGTGGAGGCGGTGACACTGGGGCGAATCCCTCCGCCTGCGTAGTTTTTTCGGCTGTCCAGAGTCGCGACGTAGTGCGAACCGTGGGGGGTTGGTGTTCGTAGGGCTGGTGGGGCGTGGGTGACGGAGGTTGGGTGGCTTCCGTTTCTGTGCGGTGCTACGGGGGTCTCTCGTCGGGATGCTGCCCGATTCCGGGGCGGTAACGGGAGGGATGGCAGGCATCTGATAAATCCGAGGGAGGAGCTGGCTCGCTTGGGGGGACCCCGGCCCGTCCCCGGCCCAGGAGCAGAGTACCGGGGATCCGGCACAATGCCCACCTCGATGTCCCAGGTCCCGGGCTCCGCTGAAATCCGCACTGTACGGGCCGGTACATAGCGGGTGTCTCCGTGCACACACGTCATAGGTCCATTGATAGAACTGTTGCGCAATCCCCATGGGAGACACCCTGGCTAGGATTTCGGCTTTGAGCTCGTCAAACTGTTCGTTCGGGGTGCCCTCAGGGCATAATAGGCACGCTGCGCTTCTCCGGTGAGGAAGGGAGCGATGATGCGAGCCCACTCTTCCTGGACCCACCCCTCCCGGCCGCGATGACCTCAAACGTGTGGAGGTAAGCCTCGATGTCGTCATTCTCGGTCAACCGGACTATGTATTGGTGCGCTTTGACTCGTCGCTATAGCTCCCCGCCACGCTTGCCTGCAGCTGTTCCACGACCCGGTCCGTATATTCCTGCCGGGCGGCCAGTCGCTCTGTAAACTGCTGCTGGTGGGCCGAGAGCTCCGTTAGGCGGTGGATGACCTCTTCCATATGTCCGGGGGGAGAGAGCGGTTTCTCCTAGAAGAAGCACATATATCGTTAAGGCCACCTGGCGGTACCAGTCTGTGTCTCCATTCACCTGTTATGCCTGCATTCTCCACCATATGTCGCGGGGTGAATGAGAACACAGACTCGGATGTCATTTGGACAAAAGAAGAAGAAAAGAAGTGCTTTCTGTACAAATAGACTACAATGTATATATGTATTTGGTTTTATATATATATATACATACTGTATATGTGTGTGTGTACTATTTTTTACTTATTTGTAGTTATTTGTACTATTTTTAATATATATAATTATAATATATATGTATGTACTATTTTCTAATGTATGTTGTCTTGTAATGTGTGTATATATACATACACACACATTAAAAATGTACAAATAAGCTAACGCAAATACTCCAAGTATTGCTGAAATAAGTGAGTCATGAGTCGGCACTTGAAAACAGAGAGTAGGTTATTTGCACCATAGGATGTGTGAACACTCTATCTTTCTCATTCCAGCCACAGCCATATCACCCTGCAGCCCAAGACTGGTTGCCCACTTAAGCTGCAGGGTTAAGCCTGGTCAGTACCTGGATGGGAGACCTCCTGGGAAAACTGTTGCTGCTGGAAGAGGTGAGGCTAGCATTGGGTGCTCACACTGTGGTCTGTGTGGGTCCTAATGCCCCAGTATAGTGATGGGGACACTATACTGTAAAAAGCACCATCCTTCGGATGGTCTTGACTCTCTGTGGTCATTAAAAATCCCATGGCAGTTCTCATAAAGAGTAGGGGTGCATCCCCGGTGTCCTGGCCAAATTCCCTCCACTGGCCCTTATCAATCACGGCCTCCTAATAATCCTCATCCACTAATATGACTCTCTCTCCTCTCCACCTGTAGCTGGTGTGTGGTGAGTTCACTGGCGCCGTTGTACTGGCTGCTGTCGCATTATCCAGGTGGATGATGCACACTGGTGGTGGCTGAGGAGAGATCCCCTCATATGATTGTAAAGTGCTTTGGGTGTACACAATGCACAATAAAGCGCTATATATCCCTCATTCATTCATTCATTCATTCATTTATTCAACACTCAGTCCTGCTGGAGGGGTCAGCGTAATTGGGCAAGTCATGGTCCTGGGCATGGACCGTACGTAGGCAGATGTCCATTTACTGCTTTGTATGCAACGACAAGTGTTTTAAACTTGATCCTGACAGGGAGAGGTAGACAGTGAAGGAAGCAGTAAGCAGTGTTATGCCAGATTTTTATCAGTGCCTAAAGCGCCCTCTATTGGTGTTTGTTATAAATTACAGCTTGATTCTGCATACATTGTAATCTACAAAAATGGAGTCCCACATGTGATTTGCACCACTAGACCTGGGCTGAATAGAAAAAAATACACTGAAATACAACTTGATATTTTACTTGATATTTGATATTATCTCTATTAACTCTATCTTTCTTCGTTCCATCCGACCACTCATTTCATGAGTATTTCCTTAGCAATTATTGCCTCTTCCTTTTGCTGCTATCTGTTCGCCCTTAGAAAAGTCTGTTCACCTAGTAGAAACCATCAAATCACTGAAATACATCAGACTATCCAACTTTTTCTCAAGTAAGAGCAGGAACTGACATTTTAAAATTGAATGTAATGTAATGTTTAAGCATCTCTTCTTGTATAACAGACATTTCTTGGATGAAGGACCATCACCTTCAACTCAACCTGGCTAAGACAGAACTGCTTGTGGTTCCAGCAAACCCATCGTTTCATCACAATTTCACCATCCAGTTAGGCACATCACCCATAACTCCTTCAAAAACAGCCAGAAACCTTGGAGTTATGATTGATGATCAGCTGACTTTCTCAGACCACATTACTAAAACTGCCTGGTCCTGCATATTTGCTTTATTCAACATCAAGAAGATCAGGTCCTTTCTTTCGGAACATGCTTCACAACTCCTTGTTCAACCTCTTGTTCTGTCCAGTCTGGACTATTGCAATGCTCTCTTGGCAGGTCTTCTAGACAGTTCTATCAAACCTCTACAATTAATCCAGAACGCGGCTGCAAGATTCATTTTTAATGAGCCAAAAAGAATGCATGTCACACCTCTGTTCATCAATTTGCACTGGCTACCAATAGCTGCTCGCATAAAATTCAAGGCATTAATGTTTGCCTACAAAACCACCACTGGCTCTGCACCCCTTTACCTAAATTCATTACTTCAGACTTATGTGCCCTCTAGAAGCTTGCATTCTGCAAGTGAACATCGCTTTATTGTGCCATCCCAAAAAAGCACAAAATCACTTTCACAGACTTTTAAATGTTCCCTCCTGGTGGAATGACCTGCCAAACTCAATCCGAGCAGCTGAGTCCTTAGCCATCTTCAAGAATCGGCTAAAAACACCTCTCTTCCATCTTTACTTGACCCTTTAACTCTAGCACTCTATATTCTAATTCTATTCTTTAAAAAAAAAACTTGCTCCTTTTAGACTTAAGCACTCTATTAATTTATGCTTGTTTTCTTTAAAAACAAAATACACACTTACGCTAGTACAGGCGGTTCTCTGTTCTTTTTGTAAATATCTATCTAACATTGATATCTTTTTATTTTCACTATTTTAAATAAAGCAAAAACAGGAGGCCTCCAAACCTAGGCTTGCTATATTTTCTTTTTACCTATTCCTGTTTCAGTCTTTCTTACTTATTATCTTAGAACAAGAAAAACAACGTGCGTGTACTGTGTCGACTCATCATTCACGCTTTTGTTATTTTGTTGCGCTTCCATTGCCCTCATTTGTAAGTCGCTTTGGATAAAAGCGTCTGCCAAATGACTAAATGTAAACGTAATGTGAATGAATGTGCAAGACTTCCGGTGCACAAAAGCACTCTCATCCTGCTTGATGTACAAATGCCTATTTGTTACAACAGAACTATTTATTTAAAAATTTTACAATAATCTTTATTATCGTAATTAAAAATACACTGGCTTGTAGTGCAAATAGTTTTACTGTTTATGGCACTTTGTTATTCCTCACCTATACCGGCTAATGAATCGGAAGCTTCGCACAAAATAGCCTACTTCCACGTTGAAAAGTAAGGTGGATAAAAATGTGTAGTGTCGTAAATAAGCCATTATTTTTTAGGCCTACCTAACACAAAATTTCTGTTGTTAAACAGCGACGTTTTGTAGCAAAAAAAATAAAAAAATAATCTACAAAATTAATGTCATGCAGCCAAATGACAGCCTTATCAAATGATCAAATATATAAAATTGATATATGACAGCACGGATACATCATCTACTTTCAAACAGGTGTGATTTTTGACCTTTCCAAGATGGCTTGTGAAAATCCCATAACTTGAGAAAAGTTAGATTGTATTTTATCTAAAACTGTAAATCCCAGTTCTGTTAACTACCCATTCAATTATTTGTGGAACTGATTTGTTAGATAAAAAATGCAATAATATTCATATCAGAACATTACTTTCTATTAGCAGTATTTCCAGAATAGGGCTGTGCCTTTACAGCTCGTTCCTCAGATACTCTGCTAAAAAAACATCTGTATGGTTTTGATTATCATGTCTATCATGCTGAAATCATGTGTTTTAAACTATATTAGTTTAAACTTCTGATATATGGTTTCCGAATCACGTGCACTGAAAGCAGCTGACACACGGCAGGACTAAACTGAGTTCTCTTTCATGTCTTATTGCGCTTAAACTGTCAAATACACACAAATTTATGTTAAAAACACACACGAGTTACAAAAGCAGTTGGTTATGTCTGTGAAGGTAAACAGCTGGGAAAAAAATTGTGTGTTTATACTAAATCTGTGTGGCAGCAGCATAATATATAGTAAATAAATCAATAGATCCACTGCTGTCTTGTCTCCTCTGAGGTTGGGACTCTAAATATTGTTCTGTGCTTGTCTGTGCAGCCAATGACAGAACAGTTAGCATGCTTTGCTCGAACTTTCGCTGTGGCGTGAACTGGTATACCATTGTCGTTTGCAAAAACACAATGGCAGCACGGTGGGTGGAAATGTGCAGTTTAAGGGGCTGTAATACTTTTTACATCAAAGGGGGAGTGAAATCTGAACGGCTCTTTTTTTCTTTTACTGGACTGTTGTTCTTTTTCACATTTTATTGCACCTGGGACCTGAGCACTTAAACATTAATTACATTTTTTTTATTTATTTTTTTAGATTTTCATGATATGTCACCCTTCAATTTTGATTTTTATATATTTTAATAACCTTATTGATATTACAGAAGACATACTCCTGGTTCTGCTCTTCTAGATAATGCTGTTAAAATCGTGTGCTTGCTTGGAAAAGGTCATATCCACAAGTCTAAAGTTACAACTGCTAATCCAAATTTTATTGTATTTTTCTCTGAATTAAAACGTGGCTTATTCCCTGTGTAAATAAAAAGATCATTGAGTCTTCTGTTAGAGATACAATTTGCCTATTAGGTGTGTTTTTTCCCTTGAGTCAAAACAAAAATAAAACATATATATATTTTTTGTATAGGCCTACTTATATGTTTACATGTTTTTGTTAATAATCTAAATCCCTCACAACAAATGAATTATTATTACTCATTGTTAATTCCAATTGTCACTGTATTTTAACAATCTGTATTTCAATTTCAGATGTTACTTGCAAAATGTAAAAAAAAAAAAAAGACCTTTCCAAGATGTTTCCAAGATGTTGCTGTTGACGTGCGTACCCAGGATGTCAAATATTTTTAATTTCTCTCTGATTTGATTTAATCTTCTTTGTTTAATGGCTGGTTACAAACTTAATTTGATTCCTAATTTTAAGTTAGTCATAATTATCTAAAACAAACTAAAATAAAAGAACTCTGGTTTGAATTATTTACACTTGTAGGAATTTTAGCATTATAATGTGGGACTAAATGGGCTCAACGCCGCTGGTGATCAGGTAGACTACATAAACACGCTGCTGACAATAAATATCGAGCTCACTGCGCCCTCTAGAGTAGACGACCGGTTAGACGACCGCTATTCGCCGCGGCGATCAAGCTGTGAATCTGCGGCTGCGGCTGGTGGTTGATACGTCCACTGTAACTTCAAAATGCTGGATCCGAGAGCAGAAAACCAACATGGTTGAGTGAGGATGAGACTACCCAGCTCTGTCCTTGTGTCGGTCTCTTTGTTTACTGCCGAGACGACGGCTGCTCTGTATCTGAGCAGCACTTATCGCTCCGCTGGTGATCAGATTTGGCAGTGCTTCACGCTGCTCTTCACGCTTGTGCCATCCGTGCTGGTGCAGCTCACACTGATCTTTATTCACAGAGACCTGAGCAGAGACAGACCTCTAGTGCTGCTGCTTCATATATTACAACTTGGGCCAATAATAAGGTGAGTGGCCAATTTGCGATTCTTCTTCAATGTAACGTTATTTGGATGCATTTCTCCTTATCACAAGCCTGTGGAAGGGAATTATTCATTTGGATGCATTTCTCCTTATCACAAGCCTGTGGAAGGGAATTATTCATCTACGTAGTGGATGAAGACATGGACAATGTCCATGATTGTGAGCGAATACACATAACGTAGGTGTTTTTGTTTTTTACTTATTATTGCGCACGCACATGAACCTGTGCTTTACCTGTTACAAATATTATGAATATTTGTCGTTTAATTCATAGTCCACAGTGCGCAGTCATGTCAAAGGTTTCATGGTTTCAGGGCTCAAGGCTTCATGTCCCCGGGGCTTTCCATGAAATGCACACATTTCATTTCTGATAAGGTGCTTTTAAATAATTTTCTGTAAGCTGTTAACATTCTATTAGGCAAAACATATAAGCTATATTTGGATATGCCTATAGCTTTTAAAATAAGTGACAGTGATAATAGTTGCAGTTATTATCTTTTTACTCAAGGCCATGATATCGTATATCATGTATCGTCACAGTATGTTTATTAGAAACAGAATTTAATGCTTATAATATTACTATGTCCATTTTTCATCAATTAATTATTTACTGTACAAATTAATGCTAATAAAAAGAGGCACTTCACAAGAAGTATAGATGATGGCATGATATATGATTTTTAAAATTATATAATTTAATGAGTACATTCCCCTAGATTTTTCTTTCTTTATTTATTTAATACTTAATTTTATGTTGTGAACCAATTATTATGTTCTCTGTTCTTGTGTTCTTGTAATGTCTTAAAAATGATGTTAGCTGGGATATATCACATAATGGGAATATAAATAATAGATTACATTATATATGTGTGTGTGTGTGTGTGTGTGTGTGTATATATATTACACAAGCCATTTATGGACAATTTGTGTCCTCAAATTATCTATTAATGTGTTATTGACAGTTTCCTTTCCATTCCAGTCCAGGCCTCACAGTAAACTGTTCCATCTCTATCAGTCTCTGTGTGTTTTTGCATTGACCGATTGAAGCATTGATATGGCCTTTTCTAATAGTACAGTTTAGCAACATGACCTGGGCCAGCTCATTCAGATAAAGCCCAGCAATGTTTCAGACCTGCTGTGTGATTCATGTATAATTCAGTTGTTTATTTCACTGAATTAGTGAGAATGGCCTGTAAAGGCTCTCTTGGCCTTCTCTTAACACACTGTCATCTGTCAAATTATCATCAAGGTTGCCTGCACCCTATTATTGTAAAATAGCAAGGCTGTTGTCAAGGTTTGGGATAGGAAATACTCACTCAATGTTTGGCACCTACTACCTGTCCTGTGAG
Source organism: Sinocyclocheilus anophthalmus (assembly GCA_018155175.1). Classification (NCBI taxonomy): domain Eukaryota; kingdom Metazoa; phylum Chordata; class Actinopteri; order Cypriniformes; family Cyprinidae; genus Sinocyclocheilus; species Sinocyclocheilus anophthalmus. Next base: position 361,734 of record JADLZN010003259.1, read on the forward strand.
ACCTAGCCTCTGCATTTTAAATGAATGAGATGGACAGATCGCCCACTGAGGCCTTACAAAAGCTGTCCTCGGGTAAGCTAGAACTATGCTTTTGAGCTCTCACTGGGTTGAGTGCAATTCTCTGAACAGTGGCATGGTCTATTGTGACATGGAGGGTGAATATAATTAGAATCCAACATTTATAGGACATTTGCAGCCAATCCAGTAACCCCCTAATATCATTATTTTTAATAATGAAAAAATAACCAAATGCAATATTATGTTATTTCTTTCAACTATAATTTAAAAAAACTATAGAACAATTTTTATTTTATTTTATTTCCCAAGGCAATATATGGGACACTGGACCACACAACCAGTCTTAAGTAGCATGGGTATATTTGTGGCAATAGGCAAAAAAACATTGTATGGGTCAAAATGATCTATTTTTTTTTAATGCCAAAAATCATTAGGATATTAATTCTAAGTAAATGATACATTGTCATGAATGTTTTGTACTTTTTGGACTTCATTTGGACAACTTTAAAGGTGATTTTCTCAATATTTAGATTTTCAAATAGTTGTATCTCAACTAAATATTGTCCTATTCTAACAAACCATACATCAATGGAAAACTTAATTATTCAGCTTTCAGTAAATCTCAATTTCACAAAATTGATCCTTATGACTGGTGTTGTGGTCCTGGTAGAGCTGTAGTCAAGTCCAGCTTTGTCGAATCCAAGACAAGTCCAAGACCAGGACTAGTCGAGACCGAGTCCAAAAGTTTCGAGTCCAAGTCAAGATCGAGTCCAAATGAGAGAAAAAAAAAGGATCCTCTTCAAGACCACATACTTAACTATTGATAATGTATGTGATGCGATAGACAGCATATCTCCTATTCTAAGAAAATCATTTTACATTATTATTTGTAATGATCAAAAAGCATGTGCAAAGTAACAACTCTGTAGGACAGGGGTCTCCTAACTAGATCCTGGAGGGCCAGTGCCCTGCAGAGTTTAGCTCCAATTGGCCTTAACACACCTATCCTATTATAGGAGACATATCCACTGATTTGCATTGATTTTGCCTTTCTAATAGTCCTGCATGATATGAGGAAATTCTGCTAAGTGTGATAACAGTGGAGGTTTTTTTATTTAAATTTTTTCTTTTTTTGGGGGGGGGGGGGGGGGGGCATGATTATACTTATGATATTAAATGGAATATTAACTGTGCATATTAGGGCCAACCAATAAAACTAAATATGTTTTTGTTTTTACAGCGGTGAGCATTACAACCAATAACATACGATTCCATTGAGTTTATTAATGCAATGGCCAATCAAAGGCATTCAGATGAGCTAGAGTTTTGTTGAGTGCTGAATTCTGCACTCTGGCGCCTAAATCCACCAACTCTGCTATTTCATAGCACGTTTCGGTGCCCATTGCTAAATAACATGTTCATACTGCAATGACAATGAAAATACGATTCATCTTTCAGTCCTATTTCTAACCTCATAAAAAGAGTCTGTAACACTTTACAATAAAGTGTCATTTGTTAACATTAGTTAATGTATTAACTAACATGAACAAACAATTAACAATATATTTATTACACCATTTATTTTTGTCTTTGTTAACATTATTTAATAAAAATACAGTTGTTCATTAATTGTTAGTTCATGTTAGTTCACAGTGCATTAATGTTAACAAACACAACTGTTATTTTTAATAATGCTTAGCGATTGCTGAAATTAAAGTTTACAATTTAATAATGCTGTAGAAGGAAGTTCATTTTAGTTAATATATTAACTAATGTTTAACTAATTAACCTTATTGTAAAGTGTTGCCAAAGAGTCAAATACAAAGGCTCATTCTTATGTTCAGGATGCCTTCCGGCTCAACTTACCTCTCTTTGTGGTGTCTTTGCAGGTGCCTTACGAAATTAGATGTTGTCCCACAGGTTTCTGCAATAGTTTTGTTGCAAAATTTGCAGTTGGCCTTGTGTTTCTTCTTCTTCCGTGCCCCGTCGAATAATTCTCTGTGGTTTGTAAAACCATGCTGTATAATGCTGCTGTTTGCTGACGCCTTCGCACAGCGCGCACACGCAAAGCTCGGGATATGACACATGCGCGCGGTTAAGGCTAGAAGGGATACGTTTGGCGCTACTGGGTATGCGCACATCAATACAGCGTAATTTTTTTTTAAATAAATTTAGTAGCAGAGCTACTGCAAGGGATTTTTAGTGCTGCAAAAGAAGGAGAAAGCGGCGCGCCTAGCGTTTTCCACGCGTTTTCAGGCGCGACATGCAAGTGTGGTTTTGTTTTGAAGGAGAAAAAAAAGCATATTGCTGGACTCGGTCGAGACCAACGAGAACATTTGGCGAGTCCAATGACCAAGCCCGAGACAAGCCCGAGTGCAAACACCAACGAGTCCGAGACAAGTCCGAGACCATAGAAAAATGTCTCGAGTCCGGACTCGAGTACTACAGCCCTAGGTCCTGGGTCACATATGTTATAAATAACCAAAGGCAATGCAGTTGTGTCTTTTGACTATAATTTTTAAAGGTACAGAACATTTTTTTTAAATTTTATTAATCAAATATAACCAATGGCGATATGTTATTTTAAACTATAAAAAAATGTACGAAGCAAATATCACATTACATATAAATTTGTTTAGAAGCACTCACACACACACACACACATTTATTCAAACAATAAAACTCGGGTTTATTCCTTTAGGTGCTTGGATGCCTTCTGTATCTATGGCAGTGCCGGAAAGGTGGAGGAGCCGTATGTCACCATCACCCGTAAGAAGCAGATGCCCCGGGAAGGGCAGACCGAGGAGGTGGAGCAGGAAGTGGGCCAGGCAGAAGGGAAGTTAGTCACCCACAGGGCCGCTTTTGCCAGGACATCGGTCATACAGGCCTTCCTGGGCTCAGCACCCCAGCTCACACTGCAACTCTACATCTGTGTGCTGCAGAAAGGGGTGTCCATCGGTAGAGGTGAGAACACACACACACACACACACACACACACACACTAAGCAGTATCAAGTACATTCTGACACACCTAAAATAGAGCGCTGCAGGAGACAGACTAGGTTAATAAAGGCTTTTAGAGAAACTGAAAGCTTAGTGCCATAGTGTAATTGGTTTTATAACACAGTTCTCCGGAATACTTGATTCTGATTGATCAGTTTAGTGGTCAGATATTTCTGAATAAAGGCTGTTGCCAATGGCAACTGATCGCTTATCCGAGAAACCTGTTTCCTACAAAGCTGTGCTTGTGTTTCCGTGCTTTCTAAGTAAGCTAATGAAACAATTTCCATTAATTAGCTATGTAATAATTGGGATAATGTACAGTCGGACAGTCGTTATCACAAGTCACTTCAAGTTGATACAAGATCATAAAAACTCTTTATTTTGCCATAATGAGCGGCTGACTGTATATCACTTACTATACATACCAGTCACAGTGACTAAAAAAAAAATCTAAATGTTCGACTATCACATTTTCAGAATGAGAACGACTTCTTAAATTGTCTTAAGGATTTCTAGAGCATGACTAAGACTTTTCTTATTCCTGCTTTGTTTTTGTTCTGTTATCTGGCCTTGTGAAGTACAACTCCCAAAGTGGAGCATTGCAAGCTTATGAGCTTATGACTTCCACGGTTAATGAGTTTTGTCATTTCTATAACGTGTTAAATGTCAGGGAGAGCAGTTGGCTTTTATATCATTGAGGCATGTCATGTTTCTGCCCAACCAGTATGATCTGTGCACAGTCTCTTTTGCACATTCTCTAAGTTTCCTCTATAGAATAATCTCTCTGTAAATCCTGTAAACATGGAACTGCTCCCAACGTCACCCAACTAAATATAACAAGCTCCCCTCAGTGACACATACTACACACATGCTTGAGTTACACTGAATGCTTCTGAAATGACTTCTAGTTGTGTACTATCTGTTTCTTCATGTTATCTCAAGGACACACACTTTGTTTCAGAGAATATCAGCTAGAATAGATAATATGTTTTTAGACAGCATGTGCAGCCCTCAACAGACAGAAATTATTTATAAACTAGACCACAGATAAATTCATTTTGAAATACCCAGAAGTGCTACTCAACAATGAACAGTCACTGAAAATAACCAATAAAGAACATACATCGCCAATTGGCTGAGACTATGATACATTTTTCAAATCTTTTGTACTTTTTCAAACCTGGAAACCTGGATTATTTTTTTTATTATTATTTTAATTTATTATTTTTATTATTATTGTAAACCTGGGACTAAAAAGAGTACAGTGTTTTTTTTCATCATTATTATTTTTGTTAACCTGAAACTAAACAAAACGTCATAGGATTTCTTGTGAAAATAACTAATAAACAACAGATAATGCCAATATTCTGCCAAAATTGTGAAATTCGTGTACATCTATTTAGACATTTCATCTAGATTGTTATGCTAATAATAATAATGAAAATGTAAAATGTTTATTTTATTACAAATGCAAGGTCTCTTTTGGACTGTTGGACTCCACTGTATATTGTAGACAGCTTAGGCATTTGCAAGCTGTTATTTGGTATAATTAGAGTTTTACCCTCCACCCATCAACTGTCACTCCACATTGAATATTAGGAATTATAGACCCGACTCTGCCTCGCAGATATGTAGTCATCTGCACTGCATGAGGAATGTGTTGACAGCCTTGCGGTCCATCCTTGAAAGGAGTATTGGAGATCATAATGGATAGTGAATCAGTCTGACCCCATTACCCATGAGGCATAGAGTAATGAAACGGTGACTGACTTTAGATCAGATGGAAGGCTGATGGAGGCCATATGTTTGCACTGCTGGTGGATTTGGGCCTTCAGGGTATCTGCTTTTGTTATCTTTTATTACTTAACAACAATAGTAAACAGTAGTAGTAAATAGTTAATTATGTAACCAAATGGCAACATATTATGCACCACAGTTATGGCAGACCAAAACCAAATAAAAATAAAGAAAGAAAGAAATGATTTGCTAAAACAAATACAGTTCATTTTTCATTGAATTTTGTCCTAAATTAATTTTTGTATTGGTTTTTTTTTTTTTTTTTTTGCTATTTTCTTTATTTAATTTTTTAATTTTACTTGTGTATGTATTTTACATTTATTTATTCCCGCATTTATTTATTTATACGTTTATTTATTTATATGTCAACATGAAATGGCTGGTATAATTTATTATCTATTTATAATTTTTTCATTCATTCATCATTCATCTCATTCATTTATTTATACATCCTTTTGCTTTTTTTTTTTTTTACAATTTTCATATTATTTATTTATTTTTACATTTATTTATTTAAACTTTTTTATGTGCAACATGAAAGTGGGGAAGGTCATATATAGTCATGTATTTCTTTTTTCTTTCTTTGTCTTTCCTTGTTTAATAGTTTATTTATAATTTCTGCATGTTTGGGCCTCTATACACACAGTGGTTTATTCAATATCCACTTATCTAATGCAAATGTTTGTTCAATTGCTCTTAACCACAAAGTATGTTTGGATTTAACGTGCTCGTGTTTCATTCTTTTCGCTCTCTGCCAGGTACATTGATGGTCATTTCTCTTCTCTCGATTGTATACGGAGCCCTACGCTGCAATATTCTGGCCATAAAGATACGCTACGATGATTACGAAGTCTCCGTGCGTCCGTTGGCATACCTGTGCGTGTTCATGTGGCGAGGGTTCGAGATCGCCACACGTGTGGCAGTACTGGTCCTCTTCAGTTCCGTGTTGAAGGTATGGGTGCTTCCGGTGGTGTCGGCCAACTTCGTCCTGTTCTTTCTGCACCCGTGGGTTCTCTTCTGGAGCAGCCGCTCTCCTTTCCCGGAGAACATTGAGAAGACGTTGACTCGTGTCGGGACCACTATTGTCCTTTGCATGTTGACCTTCCTGTACGCCGGCATCAACGTGTTCTGCTGGTCCGCCGTTCAGCTTAGATTGGATGACCCTGATCTGATCGATAAGGGTCAGGCATGGAGGCGCCTCGCTGTGTATTATTCCCTCCGTTTTGTCGAGAACACGGGGCTGATTTTGATGTGGTACGTCCACCGGACTGAGTTCTACCAATGGGTGGACGCTCCCGTGTTAGAACTGTCACTGTTGTTTGGTTATGCCACAGCTGTTTTATTTATGTTGCTCTTTTACCAGTTTTGCCACCCTTGCAGACAACTCTTCTCATCCAGTCCAGCCCAAGGCTTTTGGGAATGCTGTGGATCCCTCTGCCTGCTTCGTGGGACGCTTTCCCAGCCGGGCTCCATGAGGACCAAGCCACCAGGGGAAGACACTGGAGACGATCCACCCTGCGTTACCAAAGGGGACATTGGACAGAGTTTGTGCGGCGCTGTGTGAGCAAAGCACAGCTTAAAGAAATAGTTCAACTAAAAATTACAATTCTGTCATCATTTACTCACCTTCATGTCATGCTTGTATGATTTTATTCTTCTTCAGAAGAAAGGTTTTTTTGAACTCCATCGACTTTTATTGCATAAACAAAGACAGTTGTCTTACATAAAATATCTTCTCTTGCATTCCATGGAAGGTATAAAGTCATTCGGAACCATTTGGAACATGAGGGTGAGGTAAAAAATGACAGTTTTCTTTTGTAGGTGAACTATCCCTGTAAAAACACTGTAAGAAGTGCCCTTTAAGGATCAAGAGGGAGAAATAAAATTAAAATGTTGGATTTCTGCCTTAATGGTGGCATGTAAATGTCAACGTTTGTTGTACTTTGAGATGAATATACTTTTTCTTGTTTGGTTTACAAGGCAAAAGAGCCAGCATGTTCCACTGAAATGCATGTGAAATTCCCTACCAAGATGAAACCGCTGCTTTATTGTCATGTGACGTGGGAGTGCTCTGTCGGTGTTGGTTTGATTAATGTTATAGCTGTCTCTATGTATGGATTATTTAAAGAAGAGTTATTTAAACGATTGTATTTAAGCTTTTGATTTTTCCATCACCTTGGAGGCATTGCTTTCTGAAAAATGTTTGACAACCTCTCAGGTTCATTATTAATATTTTCTTCTAGTTTTTCTTATTACTCTACTCATACTGTGTGTAAGACTGTGAAATTAGTCCTGATTGGTCATATGACAGTGTCCTATCATATGATAACATATGGCCTAAATTCAAGCAATTGCCTAAAGTTGCTTTAAAAATGTAAGGACATATGGATAGTGAGAGTTGGGTTGCCAGGACCTTCATAATCCTGCAAAAGAATGATTTAATCAATTGTTTTTTCTTTCCTTTGTTTACACTCCTATTTTGCATTTGTCTCATCTGGAGACCTCTTTTGCACATTATTCTGATTTTTTTCTACAAAATGTTACAAAAAAAAAGTCATTATTTTCATTGAAGGCAGTAGATGATTGTATCCTAACTTTACTGCCCCCCTGTGGGGAGTTGAATGGTTTGAGGTTATTCATTTTGCAAGACTTTGTGATTGGGTTACATTTGGAAACTCCCTTAAAAAATATGTCCTTCAGCACTGTATAGAGCACACCATTGCTTTTGATACGTGCAACTATCAGCTAAACCCATAATAAAGAATAAAATAAATAAAGGAGAATGTTATTTTGTCCATGGTGGTACACACTGTTTATTGAACTTCTCCTGTTATTTATTTATTAATTCTCATTGTATTTGCTGTGTGTTTTCTATGTGTGAGGTCAGTTGTCACTTTTTTGTAATTTTTTTTTCTGAAAACCTCAATTAAAACCGATGTACAATATGCTCATGAGAAAGACAGTAACAACTGCATGAAACTTATTTAAATCATAAAACCATAACAGTTCAACTTCTGACACTACAAAAACTAAGACTGAATGAATGACAGGCCTGACTATAAATCAGAAAGAGAACTGAGAGATTGTCTGACCATCCCCTTTAGGTTGAGGAACTTTGCTTGATGGTTTCTCATGGGCTCACAGTTGTGACACTATTTCCTGGTTTGCTTCTCTGCTTTATAAACCAAATCCCTTTTTGTCTTGTGGCTTTCTTCAAAATTGTTCATCCACACTTCTCTTGATCTTCTCTTTCTACACAGCACAACATCATGGGAAACTTTGCTGCAAATGAAGGACTGTCCATTTTTGTTATTGTAAGCTGTTGGAGTTATACTTTCTTAATTAAATTAACTTTTATCTTTATTTTATAGTCTTTGTATTTAAAGTTCTTAATTGCATTTGTGTGTCTTTGGCACATTATGTTTTATTTGTTAAGCATACTGAAGGACAGAGACACTCCTCATGCTTTATACTTATACTATATTTACTTAATCAGTCTGCAAATCGTCTCAGACGCTCTCCGTTGTGTTTTTCAGCTGGTATGGCTCGGCATCAATGTGTTTCTCTTTGTGCATTTTTACATGGCATTTTTGGTTGATAGATACTACTATACTAGAGTCATCCTTGGGGTAGGTGTCAAATAATTTATACATTTTAAACATTTAATTTATTCAATAATCTATAAATAGGATGAATATATTATTGTATTTTTTATTGTTGTAAATTATTATATTGATGTCATTGTGTTTTTTAAAAATGTATCCTGTATAATTCGTAATTGTAATAATTTGTGTAGTTACACTCCAGTGTTAATTATGTTAAATTATATTGTTAATCTAATTTCATATTTGTATATTGTATTAAGCTAGTGTATTGTTCTCAGAATTTAGAAAAGTACAATTCTCATATGTAGGCCTATATATTGCTATACATTTTATCTGCAAGTGCAGTTTTTAATGCATCAGTGAATATGTTGTTCAGAGCTTAAAATAGGAAATGAAACTTTCCCCTGTCTATGGCTCATTTTCTCTCTCTCTCTCTTTCTCTCTCTCTCTCTCTCTCTCTCTCTCTCTCTCTCTCTCTCTCACACACACTCAGCATGCTCTCTCATGGGCCAGAGCTCCAGCTGCATGTCTGAATTTTAACTGCCTGTTGATCTTGCTGCCCGTCTGCAGAAACCTGCTCTCGTTCCTACGCGGATCCATACAGGTCAGGAAAAGCACAGCAGAGCTAAAGTGAAAGGCTTATCCACTTCAGGTAATTAAAGTGAAAAGGCCTGAATCTCCTCATTGATGGTATGTGTGTGTGTGTGTGTTTGCAGTACTGTAGCCGCACTGCAGCCCGTCAGCTAGACAGAAACCTCACTTTCCACAAACTAGTGGCCTACATGATTGCCCTCCACACAGGTACAATAAGAGAATATTCATCTAGATTAAATCTTTTTCAATTTTCAAATCTTTCGCAAACCCTACAATCTGAACTCAACGTTTTGCACACACTCTCAGAAAAAAGGTCAAACGTAACCTTAAGATACTAATATGTAACTTTTAGGGATAAATAAGGCCCAAACCTTTTGCACCTTTTTGTATGACCCCAGTGACAGCTTTGTACTGTTTGTCTCTTATATTTTATGGATGAAATTCTGTAAGCCTTGCTGATGATGTCTTGTATATTCTCCCAGCCATCCACATCATAGCTCACTTGTTCAACTTTGAGAGATTCATGGATTCCCAGATTATGATCAACAGCAGTCACCTGCCTTATGTGCTTTCTCAGATTGGCAACAATGACAACAGATCCTACCTCAACCCTATCAGAACCAATGAGACGGTGAGGTTTTTGCTCATTTCAGTCACACACGTTTCGTTGTTAACAGAAGTCCCCATTAAAACTCTGTTTCTGAGGCAGAACCTCCAACTGATCTCACTTCAGCCCTGTAGGATAACCTCCCACTTCCACCCACGGTTGCATCACGTAACCATCATGCTGTGATCACATGATTAAAAAAATTCTGTTGCCATGGTTTTGCTATGATGACCCGGTGGACAATAGCCAGAAATAGAACAGGGAGAGAGAACAATCAACACACACATCCTATGACTGATATAAAAAGATCTACTATATTTATAGCTGCTTTTGAGAGTAACTATAACAGATTTTGAAAATGTTTTGTGGGTTAAGGGGAAAAAAATTAAATGATTGTTTTACCATCTTTATATAGGCCTACACTATCGTTTGGGATCGGGAAGATTTTTGGAAAGAAGTGTCTTATGCTCACTTTATTTGATCAAGTATACAGTAAAAACAGTAATATTATGAAATATTATTACTATTTAAATAATTTAATGTAATTTATTCCTGTGATAATAGCCATTACTCCAGTCTTGAGTGTCACATGATCCTTCAGAAATCATTTTAAAATGCAGATTTGGGGCTCAAGAAACACTTTATTACTAGCAATTGTGAAAACAGTTGTGCTCCTGAATATTTTTGTGGAAGCGGATTTTTTTTCTCTTCAGGATTCAGTTAAAAAGTTTAAAATAACAGCATTTATTTGAAATATAAATTTTTTGTAACATTATAAATGGTCACTTTTGATTCATTTAATGTCTTTGTTAAATAAAAGAAAAAAAAAAGTACTGACCCCAAACCTGTCAAAGGTAGTGTATATGAGACTGAAATTTAATCTAGATGTTTGCAGTCTACGTTATCTTTGTTTCTTTTTAGTGTAATGTTGCTTTTATTGTATGTTGCATGTTGAGTAATGTTTTATGTTGTCATTTTTGTGTTTTTGATTTCCCAGAACCCAACCATAGTGATGTTTACTACTATAGCAGGACTGACGGGGGTGGTCATCACCCTCGCCCTCATCCTCATCATCACTTCCTCCATGGAGGTCATCAGAAGGTCATATTTTGAGGTCTTCTGGTTCACCCATCATCTGTTCATCGTCTTTTTCATTGGTTTGGTGGCTCACGGAATTGGGTAAGGGTTTAGTTCAATTAATGTTTGTATTTTTTTGTTAATAAACCAAAAAATCCAAAACTAAATCTGTATTTCACAATATGAATTTTCTATACTTTCATTCAGCATCGATATGTTAAAAATGATCAAATATGACAGTAGATATGTGTTGGATCCAACTTGAAGTGGATTTGAGATTTTATATTTTAAATAAATGCAGTTCCTTTGAACTTTCTTTTCATCAAAGAATCTTGAAAAAATGTATCGCAAATGTTTCCACACAAATATTAATCAGCTTAACTGATAATAGGAAATGTTTAATGAGCACCAAATTAGTATATTAGAATAATTTCTGAAGAATCATGTGAAACCCAAACTTTTGTAGTTGATAGTGTATATACGTTATATCAACTTTTGTTATATACACTTTTGTTAACCAATAGCTACAGCCTAGCCAGCATGAAAGCACGCAAACTGCATCTGAATTAAATATTGTAATAATATGCAAAATGTGATTTAATCACTGAATCTACCGGATTTAAAACATTTATTTGACAGGTGTCACTCACAGTGATTGGATGCTTCGCTTTTTCCTTTCATTTGTACTGTTTAAAGTTGAGCAATTCTCAACTTTGTTGTGGTCTCCGCTTTCTCAACTCCACTGTCAATACCACAATTCCTCTTGCACGCATTCTGCTCAGCACTAATAAGGGATGATTTGAAAGCACAAACACCCACTAATTTCTGCTCATTCATGCCAGTGAACACATGGCTAGACATACAGTTTTAAGCTATTTTTAATGAAGCATTATAACACATCTCATAATACATGTTGACAGGCACATCATGCTAGCAAGAGAATTACCATGCATTATTTATGCAGTAACTGCGTGTGTGTCTGTGTAGGCGTATCGTGCGAGGCCAGACTGTGGAAAGTGTAAAGGTTCATGACCCAGTTGAATGTCACAGCAAGTTCGAGACCTGGGGTCAAAATGGCACCGACTGCCCAGAACCTGTTTTTGCTGGGAATCCCCCGATGGTATATCCTAACATAATCTCAATCTCAAATACATCTAGCATTTCATTCATCATTTCGATGGCATCTCAACATGTACTTCCTCTTACAGACATGGAAGTGGGTGGTTGGCCCAATGTTTCTATATGTATGTGAGAGACTGGTGCGTTTCTATCGCTCACAGCAGAAAGTGGTTATCACCAAGGTTAGTCATTCAAGCTGTTTGATTAGCAACCAAATGAATTCTTCCTCTCTTACCATATTGCATCACTTTACAGGTAGTGATGCACCCATCCAAGACCCTTGAGCTGCAGATGAAGAAGAAGGGCTTTAAGATGGAGGTCGGTCAGTATGTTTTCATGCAGTGCCCGTCCATCTCTCAGCTAGAGTGGCATCCCTTTACCTTGACCTCTGCCCCGGAGGAAGACCACCTTAGTGTGCATATCCGAATTGTAGGGGATTGGACACAAGCCCTTTATACAGCCTGTGGAGGTGACAAAACTGTGGTGCTGGATGCTTGGACACTACCAAAGTAAGATTAAAGTAAAAGATCCAAAAGTTAATCCAAAAATGAACATTCTGTCAGCATTTACTCACATTTATGTCATTCCAAACCCCATTGACTGTCATTGTGTGGACAAGAACATTCTTTAAAGGAGCCCTATAATGCCCCTTTTTACAAAGTAATATAACTCTCAGTTGTCCCTAGAATGCGTCTGTGAGGTTTCAGCTCAAAAATCACGTTTTGTGATCGGGGTTTTATATGGTAACATTCAAAATTTTAGGGGCTAAAATCACGTTATTGGGGTCGCATCAACCCGCGGACATGAAAAACAACCCATGGCCATAGTGTTAAAGAAGCCCAATTCCGGCGGAAAACCACGGACTTGGCACATGGCGCACGTGTGGTGAAACTTGCAGATTAAAGGTCGTTGCACACCGAGTCAAATTGAAATTCTCATTCAAAATTGCGCACGTTTAAACAAAATAAATACGTTGTGTCAATCACGTTTACACACGGCCTCTGAAACTTTCATCATAAAAAATTTTCGACCAGGTTCAATTTTCTGCATTTTCGCACTTTAGCAAGAGGTTTGGTAGAAAGGATGACGATATGAAAAAAAAAAAAAACTGAAAAAAAAGAATGAAATTCGGACTTCACCGAGTGTGCAAGGACCTTTAGGGGCGGTGATATTATAATAAGATCCCTTTATCACGTCACAGAGGGGGGGGAGCGAAATCTGGCACACTCTTTTTTCACAAGCTTGCTGAGAAAGGCTTTGCCAAAAAAATTTACTGGGTTAATCCTTTTCACGTTTTCATACGTAGCACTTAACAACGTCGTTTGCACTGCGCTCTTGCATTACTTGATCTTTTTATTTTGGTGCGTCAATCTGTTGAGTTACTCAGTATAAGAAATTATGATCCGCACTCACGAGAACAATCTTTTTTTTTCTTTTATTTTACATTCATTATTGATGGGAAAAGACACAAACGTTTCGGTTCAAAGCCTTCCTCGGTGTGTAAAGCAATTCAATCCCTCCACCCACTTTTCAAATCACTAATTATATTGACTGGGCGAGCCGGGGTCCCACCCCCTTCATCATTAGCCAATGTTTAATTACCACAATCATTAAATCATTAAATTGTTTCCACTTAAACCCTGGACAATTTACATACAGTATATCCAACACAAACCATCACATCCACTATAGTACACCTCACAATATACCCATGACTAAAACAATAGTTATTTAGGATCACATATTTATCACTATTATACAAGCCTATAGTTTATCCTATCAATCATCAATATCTACTCCAATTAATGTGAACATACGTAGCACTAAAACACAGATTTTTTGATTTTCATGATATGTCACCTTTAAAAAACCTTGTTCTGCAGAAGAAAAAAAGTCATACAGGTTTGGAATGACATGAGGTTAAACAAATGATGACAAAAATGTTTGTCCTTTTAATGTCAGGTTTATGTCTTGAATAACAGATGTAGTGCTTTTAAAGGGGTCATATGATGCGATTTCAATTTTTCCTTTCTCTTTGGAGTGTTACAAGCTCTTGGTGCATAAAGAAAATCTGTAAAGTTGCAAAGACTAAAATCTCAAATCCAAGAGATATTCTTTATAAAAGTTCAGTCAACCACACCTACCTAAAACGGCTCGTTGAACAGGCCCCCACATGTCTACGTCACTGTGTGGAAAGATTTGCATAACGCCGCCCAAATGTTCACGCAAAGAAAGAAGGCGTAACTTTTATTCTCGCTGTAGTATTGTTGTTGCCGCCGCCATTTCGTGAAGGTGCTGTGTGCTTCGTTGTAAAAGCGAAACTACTTTGGTTGGCCTTCCAAAAGAGGACGATATCTGCTTCGTCATGCCTAGAGCTGATCCGTGCTGGTCGCTGAGGAAATACTTCAACTTCACGCTGTCGAGCGCCGAATCGGCTTTCACCGTAGACGAAGCGGAGTGGGGTCGTCACATGTGGTTGCCGCAGGCATCACAATATGGTAAGGGGCATAACATTTCCGTCACACGCTTGAAGAATTCGGCCAATCACAATGCACTGGATAGCTGGCCAATCAGAGCACACCTCACTTTTTCAGACCGATGAGCTTTGTAAAAATCGACGCGTTTCAGAAAGGCGGGGCATAGAGGAGAAACAATAATGTACAGTATGTGGAAAATAATGTTTTTTGAACCTTAAACCGCATAAACACATTTCATTACACCAAATACACAAAATAATATTCTTTTTAGCAACATCATATGACCCCTTTAATAGTACTAGCAAGTCTCACTTGTAAAATGGGAAAATACATGTGTAAAAAGGGGATGTGGGCACAATCACAGTTGAGAAAAAAGAGAAGTGTTGGGAGAGCAGGTTTCTGTTTGAGAAGATGGAAGGCAATGTTGATTTCAACATAAGTGAATTTTTCTTGCTATTTCTTTTTATGTGTTTCGTAATTTCTTCCTCCTACAGTAGAGAACTAAAAGAATACAAACACTAACAACACAATGCTCAGTTATTAGCAGAGTTTGATAGTTTGCCGTGCATAATGTCTGTTTTTGTCTGTGTAGGATGGCTGTGGATGGGCCGTTTGGGACGGCCAGTGAGGATGTCTTTCGTTATGAAGTTGTGATGCTTGTGGGTGCCGGTATTGGTGTGACACCTTTCGCTTCCGTTCTAAAGTCTGTGTGGTACAAACACGTCCAGGAGAACAAAAACGTTTTCACCAAAAAGGTGATAAACAGCACCAAGTTTAGCGATTCAGGCTTTGAATGACAAAACAAAATCTTTGTTTAATTTGTAGTCTTATTCATTAAAACTCATAAATGTCAGTTTTTTTAAGGCAAAGCACTACAGGCGAATATAGTAAAAATGTAAGTAGTAGATATCATCATACTTCTACAGTTGATTAATCGCAGTGCATTAATACAGTTGTTATGTATTACAAGTTTTCAGAATTGATTTGCAGTTGAGGCATCATCTAATTAAATATGCACCAATTTGCTTACATTTCCAGAACAGAAATGTGAACACTGGAATTGTTTAGTTTTATTTTGTTGACATTAGAGTTACAGGTTTTTACACAGGGGATTTTGAACATCCCTTTTCATTACTCTGAATAAATTGAAGTTGAAGTGGAAATTTATAGCTCAGAGCATGAATAAAAACTAATTTAAAGGAAACGACCATTAAAAATATGTATTGTAATTCAACTCTACAAATGCATGTAGATAAAGTGTAATAAAATAAACACTTAAATGTGTATTTTGGATGTTGTCTTTTCGCTAATCTGAAAGAAGTCAAGTTATGGTAGCAAAATAGCCTTGAAACTCAAAATTGACTAGTGTCCCAAAAAGCAAGGGTTTTGTCTGTTACTAATGTAATGTTCTGACCATTGACCTCTGCAGATCTATTTCTACTGGCTCTGCCCGGAGACGCAGGCTTTCGAATGGTTTGCAGACCTGCTGCAGAGTTTGGAAAGGCAGATGAATGAAAAAGACATGAGGGATTTCCTCAGTTACAACATCTATCTAACGCGCTGGAAAGATGCTGAGGTGGGCGAAAAGACTTGCTTGTTTAATGACAAGACACTGAACTATTTTGAACTGCCCTGAAATACAAAAATACTTTGACACTCATTATTTTGATTACTGTTTAAAGGCGGCCCATCTTAGAGTTCAATATGAGGCAGAGGACGATCCCATCACCGGCCTTAAGCAGAAGACTCGGTATGGTAAACCCAACTGGGACAATGAGTTCAGTGCCATCGCTAACCAACACCCAGGGTATGTAGAGTGTGGTAAATAACAGCAGCGTTAAAGGCTTTCTACACTTAATGGGCATTAATAACTAGTATTTTTTCCTCTTCCTTCTTTCAGTTCAAAAGTAGGCGTTTTTCTGTGTGGTCCTACGGCTTTGGCCACAGCTCTGGGGAAGCAGTGTATGTCACACACTGAATCTGGAACTGAGTTTATATTCAACAAAGAAAACTTCTGATGTGCTTCACAAAGTGTGTCAAATCATATGTATCAGAACCCATGGATGCTGATAAACACATTTTAAATCAATGTAAATGCTGGAAAAATGACGTCTTAAAGGGGACATATGATGTTGCTAAAAAGAACATTATTTTGTGTATTTGGTGTAATGAAATGTGTTTATGCGGTTTAAGGTTCAAAAAACACATTATTTTCCACATACTGTACATTATTGTTTCTCCTCTATGCCCCGCCTTTCTGAAACGCGTCGATTTTTTGCGTCGGTTTTTTGCAGTGCACGTTTATGTCATTATTATGTTGTTGTATCATGTGCATGATCTATAATTGATTTTTATGTACTATAAAGATCAAAGTTTTATTTTACTGTGCTGTATTTTACTGTGAAACTATCCTGCTTTCCAAACCTGCTTCCTCTCTTAAGTGGAAGTTACATAAACCTTACAAAATCTTTTAAGTTTAGCAATATGGTGGGCTGATTAATGAAATCACAATGTTACAACATATGGCATGCCACTATACAACAGTCAGATACTGAATTGAATATGGTGTTATAGTGGGTAATTCTATGTGGGCTGTACAGATGGACTGTTTCGCTTATAATTTTTTCTTAGCAAATTTATTGTGTGCTGGCTCATTACAAATTTTAAAGATAGAGAAAGATTTATTTTCAGTTCCCAAAAATAAAGTTTAACATATATTATGTCATAATGTGATATCCTTGCATTGTTTGTAAATTCCCCCTCATAGTTTGTATTTGGTTCAGAATTTAAATCCATTTTCAGATATGGAAAATGCCTCAAAAGTCTGAAGACTAAAAAAAAAAACATCCATATATATTTTTTGGATTGATAAACCCAAATCAGACAACTTTAATTAAGCATCAACACATTTGCATTTAATCCTGTACAGAACAAAGGTGCACGTTACCTTTGCAAGTCCAAAAAAAAAAAAGAAAGGCAAATAAACATACAATGTGGTAGACAGGCATTTGCAATACAGTTTAAATTTGAAAGATTAGGCAAAACATGACACAAGTTGAACATGATTTTAAGCCAGTGTTGAAGCAGAGGATGTGAGTGAAGGTGTTTTTATCCTTTTGTTTCTGTTTATGTCTCAGCCCTGATTCCTGTTTATAGCGCAATAGCCACTGCAAACACACTGACGACGCAGTACATGGTGCGGTTCTCCCACCTGACTGTGCAGCTTCCTGCAAAAACAGACACATATTACAATGAAATCAAATGCACACAGTGCGTCATCTCATTTAGTTTGAAAAACTGTGATACTTAAAAATACTGATTTTTTTAAAAGAAAAAACTATAGTTTATTATAAAGATCTATTATTTATTACAAGTCCAATAAATAAAATAGAACACGTTTGGACCACTGACATGAAATTTTAAGCAGTTTTAGTGGTGTCCTGCGGTATTCTATACTTTTGTTTTAATTATTTGACTATTTTTGAACACTTTTTCCCCCCTTTATTTTATAAATATTCTAGAGGTATGTTTTAGAAAGCTTAATTCTGCCATGGGATTAAAAAAAAAAGTCAAAAAGCTAACTAACTTTTTATCTTACAATCTGGACGTTTTCCCTTGCATTTCAGTGTTTATATCTCACAATTCTAACTTTTATTCTCCTCTGAATGTAAGATAAAAAAATTGCAGGGTGGAGGGGCCTCAAAATTTCTGAATTGGGGGTGAATAAACTTCATTCTTACACAGTGGGGGGGGCGTTTGTGTGGGGGTGGGTGACTTTTTATTCTGTGGAGGAAAACACAAACAAACAAAAAGAAACAGAACTGAGATATAAACTCTGAGACTACATGGAATAGTTATTTCAACTGTTACGAGTCCATTTTCTCTCAGATCGGGGGTGGTGGGGGTTGTGTGTGGGTCTGGAGCCTCTGGTCAAACAGAACTATTTAACAATCAAAACTTAAAAATGGAAAAAATGCAATTAAAAAAAAATTAGATACAGGGGGGAAAAAAAAAAAGTCGTTAGTGCCACCATTGGGGCAAGTCTCCCACTTAAAAAGATGAAAGAGCCGGTAATTGGCATCATAGTATAACCTCAACTTAGAGACAAATGAGAAAAAACAATCCAAAAAAGCACATTGTAGGATTTGTAAAAATTTATTTGCAAATTGTGTGGAAATAAGTAGTTGGATCACTAACCCACTGTCATCTCAATACTTTGTTATATACCCTTTGTTGGCAATGACAGAGGTCAAACGTTTTCTGTAAGTCTTCTCAAGGTTTTCACACACCGTTGCTGGTATTTTGGCAGATATTCCATGCAGATCTCCTCTAGAGCAGTTATGTTTTGGGGCTGTCGCTGGGCAACCCGGATTTTCAACTCCCTCCAAAGATTTTCTATGGGGTTTAGATCTGGAGACTGGCTAGGCCACTCCATGACCTTGAAATGCTTCTTACGAAGCCTCTCCTTCGTTGCCCGGGCGGTGTGTTGGGATCATTGTCATGCTGAAAGACCCAGCCACGTTTCATCTTCATTGCCCTTGCTGATGGAAGGAGGTTTTCACTGAAAATCTCACGATACATGGCCTCATTTATTCTTTCGTTTACACGGATCAGTCGGCCTGGTCCCTTTGCAGAAAAACAGCCCCAAAGCATGATGTTTACACCCCCATGCTTCACAGTAGGCATGGTGTTCTTTGGATGCACTCAGCATGCTTTCTCCTCCAAACACGACAAGTTGAGTTTTTTCCAAAATTCTATTTTGGTTCATCTGACCATATGACATTCTCCCAATCCTCGTCTGGATCATCCAAATGCTCTCTAGCAAACTTCATACGGGCCTGGACATGTACTGGCTTAAGCGGGGGACACGTCTGGCACTGCAGGATTTGAGTCCTTGGCGGTGCAGTGTGTTACTGATGGTATCCTTTGTTACTTTGGTCCCAGCTCTCGGCAGGTCATTCACTAGGTCCCCCCGTGTGGTTCTGGGATTTTTGCTCGCAGTTCTTGTGATCATTTTGACCCCACGGGTGAGATCTTGCGTGGAGCCCCAGATCGAGGAGATTATCAGTGGTCTTGTATGTCTTTCATTTTCTAATAATTGCTCCAACAGTTGATTTCTTCACACCAAGCTGCTTTCCTATTGCAGATTCAGTCTTCCCAGCCTGGTGCAGGTCTACACTTTTGTTTCTGGTGTCCTTTGACAGCTCTTTGGTGGAGTTTGGAGTGTGACTGTTTGTGGACAGGTGTCTTTTATACTGATACGAGTTCAAACAGATGCCATTAATACATGTAACCAGTGGAGGACAGAGGAGGCTTTTAAAGAAGAAGTTACAGGTCTGTGATAGCCAGAAATCTTGCTTGTTTGTAGGTGACCGAATACTTATTTTACCGAGGAATTTACGAATTAATTATTTAAAAATCCTACAATGTGATTTCTGGATTTTTTTTCTCATTTTGTATCTCATAGTTGAGGTATAACTATGATTAAAATTACAGGCCTCTCTCATCTTTTAAAGTGGGAGAACTTGCACAATTGCTGGCTGACTAAATACTTTTTTTGCCCCACTGTACATATATATATATACATATATACATATAATAATGAAGATTTTAAAAAAAAATAGAAAATATTAAAAAATGGAATATAATTTATATATAGATATATATATTGCAAATAACGCATATATATGCATATTCATATAAGCAAAATAATGCATGTTCCACATACAACTAATATGCAATGCATCGATTTAAACTTTATTCAGAAAAATATAAATTAAATTAGAAGACCAATGTGTCAGTGTGACTATGAAAGCACAAAGCAGTTATATAGAATTAAAAGCTTTACCATCAGTGGTAGTGTCCCAGTAACAAGAGTTGGCTGTGTGAAGACCTGCGCCACTTTTCTGCATCACAGCACAGTTGACTGAAATTCATACATAATATATACAATCAACAACAGCACATTTGGCCTTGTGAAAACATGATATATAAATATATCATCAGATATATAACCTATTAGGTATTTGCATACAAGATGAACTCAAATGGAAAAGATCATACCAATGTACTTGAACGGTTTCCCCTGTTTGACTAACTGAGTGAGAGTGTGTTCGACTATGCTGGCTGTCCACTGGTTGACTTTGTTCTGGCTGTAGTCCACGCCTCCAATAATGCCCTCAATGCACTGACCGATAAACACACACAGACAGAGTTAATGGAGCAGACTTGCAGGCATGAGTTAGACATGAGACTAAACAGCAAATCAATTCATTCAGTGAGACACAGTATATCATATAGGCAGGGTTCGTACACATTTTTACCAATACATTTCCATGACTTTTCCATGACTTTTGAGACAATATTCATGACCTAAATGTTCCATTATTTTACAATAAGAATACAAATCTGTTCAAATGATCATAGCATATGTTAACTAAAATGAATGACTATTAATGCTACTCGTTTGCTTTCTTGTTTTAGTAATAAGTACAAGCTGCAACTGCGCCAGACCTTAACTCCACATTTCACATCACTGAATATTATCATTTATTTATTTATTGGTGTCATTTTGTGTGTATTTTTGCTGCTTAAATGCAACAAGCTGCGCTTTAGAGCCCTGCATTTCAGCCCGAGCCCAACGGCCATAACTTATGTATGGCTTCGGGACAATTTTCACGTCATAGCTCAGACACGGGCCAGGCATCAGGCTTGCTTCCTCCTTATTTTTATATTTTAGATATCCATCAATTAGTGATGAAAAAAGATTGCCGTGCTGGTGGAAACAACATGAGACCGTGCTACCGTGACTGTCAAGAGTGGCTCGGATGGTGTTTAGTGTCCAGCAGCAGCGAGTGCTGGAAGAGTTCCATGTTAAAGCGCACGCAAAGCTGCACTTTAACATGATGGTCTGAATCAGGTGTTCATTTTTGTGAAGCGCTCCTGCTCAAGACCGAGACAGCATAGCGTATCCTGTTTTGTTTTCCCTAAAAAGCCAACGTATGCTGATATTGTGAGTGCCACAAACTAAAGTAGACCTTAACAGTTCCCGAATGATGTCTTACCTTACTTTATGAGCAAAAATGACTGTTGTCTCCCTGTTATAAGAAAAAATGCAATGATCGTGCTGGGACTCCATGTCCTGCAAAGTGCGCTTTAGCTTCTCTGCAGAAACGATTAGATACGCTCCTAGCACACATTTTAAGCATTTTATATAGGCCTATAGATTTTATTTTAGCCAAGTGGTGATGATTTGAGAAGGCTAAATTGATCAAACATAGGCTATGATTAACTCACTGTCTGCCACTGGACGCTTGGTCGTTACTTTAAAAAAAAACTTGAATTTAACAAACAAAAACATTTTCCAAACATATGTCTAAATTAACGTAATAGAGAGACGAAAATATATATAACCACTTTTGCAATTAAAAACGATATGGCTACAACAGCAGCTGTGTAATTGGGGAAGAGAGAAAGAGAAAAAAGACACGGGCTCCAGTCGGACTCGGCCAGTCATTCTGATAATCTGTCGGATAAGGGCTGGACTAGGGCATATGTTTGAGCGGCAGGGTTCTGCTGAGCTTATTCTCAATACTCATATACGCACGAGCGCACTTTGGATGTGACTGCGCACCGCCTCTGGAGCGCGCGAGTACCGAATAGCTTAAAAAGACGAGCAAATAAATAATACAATTTTCTGACGATGCAACAAATGACCCGATTAGGCAAGTGACAATTCTGTCAACTGTCCCGAAACGCGAGTGAAAGTCTTGTATCGCGGTGTGCAGCAGCTCTTGTAGTGCAGACGAGATGTGCCGATGTGAAGCCGTTTTAAGAGAAAGTCAAAGAGAGAAGACACTGTACAGCTGAATCACTCACGCTGTTTACAAATGACTGATTTGATCAATCTGTGTGGACTGGACTCAGTCTGTAGGTTTGATTTCCCTTTCGTGGAACTTCGAACTGCGTCCTCTAGGGGTAGCTATGGGGAACGCCTCGACGTGACCCGTGTGTGGAGCATACATTAAAAAAACACCAACAAAATGTTGGTCGGCGACAGCCATGACGTCACTACTGTCGCAACTAGTACAAAATAGGCGTGTAGCACACATCATCACTTTCTTCGTCTTCACTGACCGTTCTGTTTGAAGCGTGCATTCCAAAAGCAAAGTAAGAGCTTTTTCTTTTTCTACTATGGCGAGCACTAGCGGAGCGTTTAGAAAGTGTGTACATCCGTGTCAGCGGTTTCTGACACCCGATGATTCACACGATCTATGCGTTGTGTGTTTGGGCGAGGAGCACGCACGTGATGTCCTTGAGGGGGCAATTTGCGTTCATTGTGAGCGTATTTTAATGAAAAGCTCCGTTCTCGTTTGTCCCTCTTCTCGAGTGGAGAGGGACAACCATCGGTTTCCCGCGGCTCGGGACCCGCCGCTGCTGAGGCACGGAGGAGAATGAGCTCGTGGGGATCTCAGGTGGACCTAGTCGATGAGGCTGAAGGGGGGGTTTTCCTCTTCCGCGCATCGGCGTCGGGCGAGAGAAAGCCGCTGGATGATGATATCCTCTCTCTAATATCATCTGATCCAGGGGCCAGTGCTCAGTTGGGCCCAGCCCAACAAGAGCAGGGAATGGATGTGGAGAGTGAAGAAGCTGAGGCTGAGCTTTCCCAGTCCACCTGCCCTGCGTATGATGAGCTGTTAGAGGGAGGATCGGGCCACGGACAAGGCGCAATTACCGTGGAACAGGGGGGGAAAGGAAAGGAGCCAGGGAGGTGACGTCGCGAGGTCTCCTCGACGAACGTTATCTCTCTGGCCATCCACCTCACTCAAGTTAGCCTTCCTTTCCTTCCTGATCTCCACACTGAGATCGAGAAGGAATGGGAGAGGCCGTTTTCCTCACGCGTATACCGGTTTCAGCACACGAGTTATGCGAATATCGAGTCAATGCGCGAAAGCGGCTATGGGATGATGCCCCCTGTGGAAGAGACGCTAGCCAGCTATCTCTCTCTGGGGGAGACGTCATCCCTCCTCAAAACTCCCTCCTTGCCATCCGTGCCCCTTCAAGCCACGTCTCGCACGAACGGCAAGGCATACGCAGTGGCAGGTCAGGCTGTGGCCTCGTTGCACACTATGGTGGTGCTTCAGGCCTATCAGGCTGACCTTCTGAAGGACCTGGATGAGGGGCAGGGCCTTTCCTCTGCCGGAACGGCTGAGCTGCGGCGCACCACAGACTTGGCCCTCCGGGCTACTAAGCAGGCAGCCTCGGCCATGGGCAGAGCGATGGCTGCTATGGTGGTGACGGAGCGGCAGTTGTGGGTGAACTTGGCGGACATCGGGAAGAAAGAAAGGGGCTTTCTTCTCGATGCCCCGGTTTCGCCCTCTGAACTGTTTGGCACCTCCGTTGAGACGGTGGTCGACAAATTCAGGGATGCGAAGTCGCGCTCAGCAGCGTTCAATCCTTCATACCACGAAGGCCCAGGTCTGAGCCCTAACAAACCAGGGGTCCTGGCCCGTCTCAGTTCGAGGATCAGAGACGGGCACAGTGGGCTAGTGTCGCGGCTCGCGCCCCGCCTCCACCTGTGGGTGGGGGTAGGAGGTATCGTGGGTCGAAGGGGGGCAGGCGAAACCCGAGGGGTGAGACCTGGGCAAGGCACCAGCGCTTTCGTCCGGGTCAGAGTAATACCTAGGTATTCACTCTCTCCCGTAGGGGGTACAACATCTACCCTGTTCTCCCCTTCCTTCTAATTCCCCCTTCTATGACCACCATCTCCAGCTGACCGAGGTTAGCTGTACAATAATTTTCAAACAGTCTCCTACTGGGCCCATGGTGTTTTTGGTGGTTCTATGGCCAGATCATAGTACCGCCTGACTGAGTTCCGGTTCAAAAGATCCCCGACAGAGCTCCGGCACGGCCTCGTGGTGAGTATACCATATATCACAGAGCAGGTATACTGGAGGGGAGACCGAGGGTCATGTGAAAAGTGTAAAATAAAGGTACCTGCAGCGGATGATCCGGTCAGAAAGATCCTCGGAGCAGAGCTGCAGCACAGAGGTCATGGGGGTGAGTACGATCCAAATATCATGATATCTGTATATTGAGGACAGACCGAGATGGCTGTGTGTGTGCTATAGTTCCTTGCAGTGTTTCCCGGGACCTGTATGTTTCTCTCCCTTGCTAGACGCCCTCGGTGAGGTGCCGTTGCTGGGCTCAGAAGCCAGGTGCTCTACTTGCAGTAAAAAAGGCGTTCACTCGTCGACATATGTCCAGGCGGGGGGATAAAAAGCCGGACTCCGGCTTCAATCCTCCTGGAGCATGCGGCCAAACACGGGTTTTTGTGGGAGCCTTCGTGAACATCAGGCCCCCGGGGCCACGCTGCGATGCACCCGGATTGGGCTACAATGCCTGGTCGCCCCGAGGGGCTTCCTGGCCACCAGCATATTCCTTCTTGCTGAGGCAACGAACGGGAGGTACGGGGCATCACCAGGATCCTCCTGTGTAGGCTGTCTTAGGCAGAGCTCCCATCACCACTGAGATGTGTGAGCCGGCCGCTTCCAGCTGGCCGATACGGTCGGGTTTCCATGAACTTAAAATCCAGATAATATGGTAAGATGTCCACGTAAAGCAAGGCTTTGCGCATTTCTCTAAATCCACGTGAGTGGTGAATGTGCACGTGAAGCTTTGCGCATTTTTCTAAAATCCACATAGCTGGTAGATGGGCACGTGTTGCTTTGCCCATTTTCTAAAATTCCACTTAGGTGGTAAATGGGCACGGGATTCTTTGCCCATTTCTCTAAAATCCTGTGAAGGTAAGGGTTACGCTTGCTGTCTTCGTTCCCTTTGTTTCAGAGTGGGGTAACACCCCGGTACCCTGGGTCCCACTTAAATGGTGTGTCTTGGTCGACACACCCTGGAGACAGCACTCCCCTCACCTCTGAGGAGGGCGCTGGAGCTGCTGTTCCCGACCGGCCATTACGTCCGGGTGACATAGAACCCTAAGGAAATCCGGAGATTAGGGTAAGAGTGCTCATATTGCGCACCTTCTAAAATCCACGTGAGTGGTAAGTGTGCGCGTTATCCTTTGCCACTTTTCTAAAATCCACGGAAGTGGTCGGTGGGCACGTGAGGCTTTGCCACCCGTCTAAAATTCCACCTAGGTGGTAGGTGTGCACGCTATGCTTTGCCACTTCTCTAAAATCCCACGAAAGTGGTAGGTGCGCACGTTCTTCTTTGCCCACCTCTCTAAAATCCTGTATGGTGAGGGTTAAGCGTTTCGGACTTCGTTCCCTGTTTCAGAGATGGTTAGACCCCGACTTCCTGGACTCCTCTCAACCAGTGTGTCTCGATCAACGCACTCAGGAGGCACTGCCCCCCTCGATATCAAGGGGTACTAAGAGGGTGTCTTCTGGCGAGCAGGATCCTCTCCGAGGAGTTGAATCTCTCGCTCCATGGGCTGTCCTCGTGGTGATGTTGATCACTGCTCCCCTTTCAGGAAAGGGTCGCCTGGAATGGGGACAGTATTCCTCAGCTGAGGAATAACGGAGGTGCCTCTTTCATGAGAGGCTTGAGCTCGCTGTCTTCCAGAAAGACCTCGAACCAGCTGCATCAGTAGGATTGGGCCGTCCTCCGCCTCCCTGATGCGCTGGCGATGTGGCTAGCCTGCAGTATGCTACCCCTCTGATTTTTAATCATGCTGCTGGTTGGGGGCCCCCCCTCTCGGTGAGAGGTGGGTTGGGCTCCCCCAGCTAGAATGAGCTACTGCCAGCCGGGTAAAACCCGGCATTAGTAAGGGTCGAGCCCCCTGGGCGTCTGAGGACCAGGCGTGTGCTCCCATGACGGAATTGTTACTAGCTGGTTCCGCTAGTTGGAACTTGCTGCGGGTCGAGTCCCCTTCTCGGTGAGAACTGGGCGTGTTGCTCCCCCAGCTGATAATTGCTAGCTGTTCCACCAATGGAACGTGCTGTAGGTCGAGCTCCCGCTGAATGGATGTCTGCTCCCTCAGCTACAGGTTCGCGGCTAGCCACACCAGCGTGATAGCCGTAGGTGAGACTGATGACTACTCAGAGTTCCATCTATAGGCTGCCCTCCAGAAGTGCCACGAGAACCCCCTAGAACGGTTGTATCCATCTACATATGGACATTCTAAAATCCACATGGTGGTAAGTGGGCACGGTATCTTTGCCCACTTTTCTAAAATTCCACGAAAGTGGTAAGTGCGCACGTTCTACTTTGCCCACTTCTCTAAAATCCTATATGGTAAGAGTTACGCGCACAGCTTCGTTCTCTTTTTCTGAGTGGTCTAAAACCCCGGTTCCGCCTGGGACCCACTCCTCATGGTATCCTCGAATACCTGCTCTGACAGGGTGTTTCCACTAGAGTCCTGTTGAGACAGGTCCTTCTGCAAAGTGAGGTAGCCCTGAGTGACAGGCCAAGACTAGTAATTGATCCAATAAGTAGGCTCTTGGTCGTATTCCCTAGAAGGAATCCTCATGATTCTAGGCCCTGGCGCCACCTCCGAGGAGGCTGTTTATGGAACAGCTGGTACGGGGGCCCCTGCCGTCCCGCAGTTGGGCACCGAGCCAGCCGCCCTCATTACAACGGAGGTTAATCTCGAGAGACTGATTCCCGTGGAGACTATTGGTAGCCTGGGTTCTACTACCAATCTTGTCCCAGTGGGACCTCACACTGTGAGGCTCTAGTAGTGTCCCTTGGCAGCCTAGGCTTCTGGCCGTAGGGAGTAATGTCACTGACAGCCGTCAAGTCCAGGACAGGGGCAACTCCCATAGCGATAGTGTGGTTGGTACTTAGTGGCTCGCCATGGTTCCGGCTTGCACTCCCCTCAGCATGGCAGCGTGGATATACCGTTCCCCATAGCGACACCTAGAGGACGCATTTCGAAGTTCCCATGAAAGGGAACCATGGTTACATAAGTAACCATGGTTTCCCTGAGTAGGGAATGAGACACTGCTTCCTCTAGGTTTCTTGCCATGCTGCGGACTCAAGCTTCAGATGAAGAAGTGAATGACGTGTTTTCCCGGCGCCTATTTATACTATAGTCATGCTGGTATTGACGTCATGGCTGTCGCCGGCCAACTAGTTGGTGTTTTTTTCAATGTATGCTTCAGACATGGGTTACGACGAGGCGTTCCCCATAGCGACCTAGAGGACGCAGTGTCTCGTTCCATGGTTACATAAGTAACCCGAGACATTATTCACTCATCAAACCTACACGCTATAGGCTATTGAATAAATGTGTGAATATCCATCATTTTAAAGTCAAAAGCTGCGGGAATGAGTAAAACTATGCGCAATCCCGCACCGAAATTCAGGACCTGATTAAACACAATTCTATTACACAGAGTTTTGTGAAATAGATTTCAATGACTTTTTCAAAACTTTCTGGGTTTATTTATTTTTCCAAAACTTTTCCAGGCCTGGAAATTGGGGTTTTAAAATGCCATGACTTTTCCAGGTTTTTCATGACCGTACGAACCCTGTATAGGGGTGGTAATGTTGTTATATGTGTGTGTGTGTGTGTGTGTGTGTTTGGTTTTATAGTGAATTTACCTCCTTTACAACATTACTTGCATCATCTGGACTGAAAGACACCTGAAATTAAAGATTTTAAAATATAAACACAAGCTGTCAAATGGGTTTAATAATGCATAAACACCCGCATCCATTAGAACAAAATGTACACGGAACATGTAAGTCAGCAACAAAAAACAAAACAAAATCTCAAAATAAGGTTTATGAATACAAAAATGTTGATATTTAATTCATAATTTGCTTTAACGTTATGATTTGGCCACACCCTGAATCATTTTACGTGAAAACGTACAACACAATAATGTAAAACATAAATCAAAATGACTTTCAATCATCTATGTATATGTAAATGATGCAAACACATGAAAATATGTACGTTCGTGAATGAAGTAATATTTTGTTTCTGTCCGGACGAAGCGGTTAGCAAGCTAGCATTAAATGGCAGTCTACAGTTTACCAGTTTTGAAGAGTTAGACAGATAATAACCAGTTATAGTCTTATATATCACCTACTTCATCTCCAGAATGATACTCCTCCATCTTTTTTAGCTTGAAAACCAAAAATCTAGACAACACAGTTCAGATGAGCGTAGCTGTTCTCTCACCGACAACTAAAGGCTGATGTTAGCAACACAACGACGATTGAGTGCTGCCACCTAGTGGCGCTCCTCCCACTCACCATTATCTATCTATCTATCATAAAAAAGAAAATGACAATTTTGAGTTGATGTTTACTTGTATCAAGTCAAATACAAAGGTTGTGAGATGATTCTTACAAAAAGTCCATTGACAAAAAATGATCACGTTACCCTGAATACAAGATTTTTATAATATATAAAGTGCACAGGTGCTTTGAGTCTTTCGACAAATTTAAATAAATAGGTATAAAAACATACAAACACATACATAATTGTATTTGTAGATATACTGCACATATTGGTAAATTTACTCAAAATGACTTTGAGAATGTATTTGCTAAAAAGTTATACAAATCAGACACTGCAAACATATAAAGGGAAAAACATTATACAATGTAGTACCAAAGCAAAACCATTATGGCTCACACAGCTCTGCTTAAACTGATCTCCCAAACTCAGTTTTCTGCTAAAGCTAGTTATTTTGTGATATCTGCTTTGCAGCACAAGGCACAGTACCATTAACACCACCAACACCAGCAGGATGATGCTTTGTTGAACTGCTGATTCTACTAATTCTGAAACCATTCAGAAGATGGTTTCAAACCAGGTGTCAAAGCAGACTGCAAGTGGCTGAATGTGATCGACTGGATGCTGTGGTCTGTGCTCCACTGCTAGAACTCTCTGGCTCTCGAGTCTCTGGGATTTTAGGGGGACTGTCAGCTCCCGGTTTGCCTGATGTGATGATCTCTGCCTTATTGCCTTTGGTGGAAGCTCTCTTGAAAAGAGAAAGCTGGAAAAGCCAGGTAGGAAAGAGGTCAAACAATGAACCATTTTAATATTAGCTGGTTGCTAGGGTGTTACGTATGAATATGGGTGCTTACTGGTGTTTATTATAAAGATTAAAAGGTTTGAGTGGTTAAATACCCTGTTCCTGGAGCCAAAAAGAGTTTTTGGCTTCTCTTCTGTAACTTCATTCCTCTCTGACTGCGTTTCCTCTTTTATAAGAGTAGCAGGATCAGAATCTTCAGAATTTCAGCAAAAAAAGAGAAAGATAGAAAAATCTGCTTAAATAATCAATTTGCATTGCAATTATCATTAATTAATTTAATTCATTACATTTATATAGCACTTTTCTAGGCACTCAAAGCGCTTTACATTGTCAGGGGGTATCTCCTCATCCACCACCATACTCTTAGAAGATATATAGAATATGATATGAAAAGGTTATTGCATCTTTTTATCTCACAATTCTGACTTTTTCTTGCAATTGTGAATTACAAACTAGCAATTCTCACTTTTTGTCTTCTGAGTTTACATCTAACAATTTTGACTAGTTTCTCAGAAAGGTGTCTAAAAATGCAGAGACAAACAATCGTGAGACGTCAACTCAGAATTGTGGGGGGGGAAAAAGTGGCAGTCCGTTTTTTATTTTATTCTGTGGTGAAAATAAGCTTCCCTTTATAGATGACCTCAAAACTGACAGACTAAAAACTTGGGGACTGTATAGTAATAGTGAAAAATGAAAAAAGCATGCTGAAAAGTAAAAAAACACTAACCTTTCTTTGGTCCATCGGGGACAGATGCGTCTTTCATAATCGGCTTTTTCTGTAGGGGTAAGAAAATGACATCACACAAACAAATCAAAGCAATACTGCAGTTGTTTACTGATGTGACGCTAAATCATTATGTTCATGCAAAATTAGTCTAAACGGCATGAATGAAGGGTTTCAGGGCACCTGTATGTCTGGCTCTGTAATGCTTTGCTCCTGTTCCTCTGTCTCTTTTCTCTTCTCATCTAGAACATCTTCCTTCTCATCACACTTTTCCCCCTCTTCTTCTTTCTCTGGGTGCTCTTCCTCCTCTTCTTCATCCTCCTCTTCTTCCTCATCATCATCTTCTTCTTCATCTAAATAGTCTTCCTCCTCATCTTCTCCGTCTACCTTTCCATTCATCTCATCTGTCCGGAGCTGGAGAAATGGATGGTGGCCATGCAAAAAATTTGAAATGGCACAATCAGTGACTAAACAGATGACTGTGAAATGCACTAGAATGGCAGGAGAGGGTTCATGTGAGTTGAGTGGTCTTTGTAAAATTAAAACTAGCAAACAAACTACATGTATAAACACACACTGTAAGTACATTAGGCACATGAACTAGGGATCTATTTAGGAGGAGCACCTCTACAGAGATAGTATATAAAGAGGGCAGCCTCACCTGTCCGATGAAGGATTTTCAGTACTCTGCCTGATTGCAACGGATTTGCAAGTTGGAGATATCTCAAATGGCTTTCTATATTTGCATATTTACAATTCAAATTAAAAATTTGCTTTGTAAATGTTATATTCTGAAATTCTCAGGTACTGCATGATAGCTTTCACTAAACAGTCATGTAGTATGTATTTTTCTTCATTTAATCCATACAGAATTTTGTGCTTTTGTTAAAATAAAAGAAAAAAATAAATATAAAATAACACATAGGTATTAATTTAAAACGGATGCAAATAGTTGTATTAATTTAAAAACGGATGCAAATAGTTGAAGTAAATGATACATTTTATTGGTTATTATATGTAACAAAAAAAAGTTAACATAAGCACAAGTGGAAAATTTTAACTAAATGATACTTAATGACTAATCTTTGGGCTCAATTTTTCCAGTTATTTGCTTCCAGTCATAAAGATTATGAGCTGCCATTTTAATATGGTTAGGCATTTGACATAAAGGCAGAAGATTGGTACATAATTTTGTATTTTTAAGAATTTAAAGTCATTTATAGGGGTGTTTCAAGGTTACTGACAAATCAAGCACATTTGTTAATAAAAGAACATGGCTGTCCATTAGATAAATCCTAAGGCACATCATGAGGTCTTCACTACTGCCTGGGCATATAATTACTTATAAAAACAGTTTGTAAAATAAATTTGAAAAAATGTGAAGCAATACATTTAGTAAGATTACCATTGGCGAAATTGCAAGAATAATAATGGTGAAAAAAAAAAATATATATATATATTGACAAAAGCAAAAAGCAAGAAAGAACACAAAAGGCAAACATGAAACAGCAGGCTCATTAACTCATTAACTAAATAAAGATAGGGGTTGAGGTTGCTGAATTATTTTAGATTAAGGTATTGAGGTAGAACATCATCCCAAAACTGCTTAGACTCTGATTGATCGTTTTGCGCTCGGCCCCGTTTAACTTTTGACTTCTGTTTTGATGTTTTCACACTTGACTTTGGTTTGGTGGATTCAGCCGCTTTGCCGCGTTTTCTTTTGGCCTTTTCCTTTTCCTCTTCTTCTTGTTCCTCCTCCTCACTTTTCTCTTGCTCTTCTTCTTGTTTGTTCTCCTCTTCTCCCTTCTCATCCTCTGCTTCTTCTGTCTCCTCTCTTTCTTCAGACTCTTCCTCCTCTGCTTCCTCTTCTTCCTCATCCTTATTTTCTTCTTCTTCCGCTTTACTCTCCAGTTCTTCTACCTCTTCATTTTCATTCTCTTCTTCTTCCTCTTCTTCGTCATTTTCACTCATTGCTTCATCTTCGTCACTTTCATCCTCCTCATCCTCTTGACCTCCCTCGCTCTCCTCTTTATCTTCCTCATTCTCCTCACTTTCCTCATTCTCCTCTTTATCTTCCTCACTTTCCTCCTCCTCCTCTGCTTTGTTTTCACTCTCCCCTTTATCTTCATCATCTTCAGTCTCACTCTCCTGCTTTTCTGAATCTTTCTCCTCTTCTTTGCTAGTCTTTTCACCGTCTTCATCCTCTGCCTCACCTTCCACGTCACTTTCTTCCTCATTCTCACTATCATTCTCCTCTGACTCCTCATCTTCATCTGACTCTTCCTCTGACCTGTCACTTCTGCTCTCTGACTTTCCCTCTGATTCTTCTCCACTCTCCTCCTCTTCTTCCTCTTCACTTGTTTTGCTTTCACCCTCATCTTCTCCACTCTCCTCCTCATTGTTTCTAATTATCTCACTTGTTTCCTCTTCCTCATCTTCTATTCCACGACTCTCCTCTTCCTCAGCTTCACTCTCTACATCCTCAGTTGCATCACTTTTACTTTTCTCCTCCTCTTCCTCACTTTCCTCATCCTCACTAGAAGCTTTGATCGTGGTATCATCATCATCAACCTCAGAATCATCATCATTTGCTAGGGTCTTGCTCTCACTTTCCTCCTCTCGGTCATCCACTTCCTCACTCTCCTCCTTTCTGTTCACCAATCCCTCGCTTTCTTCTTCTCTGTCATCCACTTCCTCACTCTCTTCCTTTCTGTTCACCAATCCCTCGCTTTCTTCTTCTCGGTCATCCACTTCCTCACTCTCTTCCTTTCTGATCACCAATCCCTCGCTTTCTTCTTCTCGGTCATCCACTTCCTCACTCTCTTTCTTTCTGTTCACCAATCCCTCGCTTTCTTCTTCTCGGTCATCCACTTCCTCACTCTCCTCCTTTCTGTTCACAAATCCCTTGCTTTCTTCTTCTCTGTCATCCACTTCCTCACTCTCTTCCTTTCTGTTAACCAATCCCTCGCTTTCTTCTTCTCTGTCATCCACTTCCTCACTCTCTTCCTTTCTGTTCACCAATCCCTCGCTTTCTTCTTCTCTGTCATCCACTTCCTCACTCTTTTCCCTTCTGTCCACCGATCCCTCGCTTTCCTCCTCTTCTGATTCCTCTCCTCCTTCCTCCTCACTTCTTCTATATGTTCCCACCTCAGAATGAGCCTCGGTTTTGGACTCAGTGCTGGTTCTTTCCAAGTCCCCATCTGAAGTTTCTGGTTCTGCCTTAACATTGATGGTGACCGCCGTCTTCTTGGCCTCTCTTGTCTCCTCTTGTCCTGAAACCTCAAAAGACTCACTCAGGGACGAAATGTCAGACAGAGTTCTCTGTTTTGAAAGAGGTTTTGGCATTTTTTGAGGTGCAGACTGGGAAAGGAACTGACTGACTGCTGTATCTCCAAGTAAACGAGTGGGACTTCCTATTCCCACATTGTGGAGAAAAGATGTCACCTTGGTGATAGGATTTTCCTTCATTTGCTCTGACTCTGATTCAGATTTGAAAGCAGCTTCTGAGATAATGGTAGACCCCTTTTTTTGGTCCTTTACTAGCAACTGGCTTTGTTCCACTTTTGATTTTTTAGTCTTCTTTGTAGAAATTTCTTCTTGGCAAGAGGACTGTTGTGAAGTAGTGGAGAGCTCTTGCACTGTCTTTTTACTTTTGGAGTCTTTTTTTGAATCTAACTTTTTGCTCTTTGGGACAAAACCTTTGGTTTCTGTCTTAGCAGTGTTCATTTCACCTTTCATCTTCTGAGCTTTTGGTAAAATCTCTTTTGAGATCTTCTTACCTGTTGGGTATTGGTCTTTATGCGTGGTCTGTTCAAGATATTGTTCAGCAACTATTATGGGTTTCGTTTTTACTTCTTTTTCTTCCCCCATAACCTTTTGAGACCGACTACTGACTTCCAATGGACGACCTTTGGGTTTTGTTTTACCTTCTTGGTTTGTTTTTGTACTTTCTTTTGACTTGTGAGCAATCTTCTCACTTTCAGCCTCTACCTTTGAATGTTCCTCAAGTATGGGTACTTTATTCCCAGCGTCTTTTCCTGTAACTCTATCCCTTGACTTCATCAGCTGTTTGTGTTTGGGCTGGAAAGATTTGGATCCAGCTCTGCTTATGTCCGTCCCCATTCTTGTGTTACTTCCTGCAACTTGGTGATGTGAAGGCCTTCTGTCCTCCAAAGCTATAAGTACATTTTCCTTATCCTGACCATGTCTCTTAGGGCTCTTGTGGGGTGTCCCTGTCCCAAGACTGTCTCCGACTACCGAGCTACCACTTGAACTTTTAAGTAACTCAGTCAGAAGAGCTTTGCGAGCTAAAACCTCTGCCCTCTTTCTACAAAGGGTGGGGTCATCTCTTGGCTTCCCCTTCTCCTTACCGTGCTCTTTCACAAGCTTAACATTCTTCTATCCCAGGAAGCAGAGGATAAAAAGAGGGAAAGTGTTAGAGAAACGAATGAACAGGCAGAGCAGGCTGAACGAGAGCAGAATGAGCTTTAAAGCTGCAAAGCAAATGAGAAGAATAAGTCAATGACGCGAAAAGAGAGAAAACGTAAGCAGAGGTCTAAGAGTGCCGCCCTTTGAAGAATAAACATTTATTTTTTTGCTCCTCAACCTCTGTTTGACCATCTAAATGGCAAATTTTGAATTTCTTGAACAGCAA
Source organism: Sinocyclocheilus anophthalmus (assembly GCA_018155175.1). Lineage (NCBI taxonomy): Eukaryota > Metazoa > Chordata > Actinopteri > Cypriniformes > Cyprinidae > Sinocyclocheilus > Sinocyclocheilus anophthalmus. The sequence goes on from JADLZN010003259.1 coordinate 396,420, forward strand.
CCCAGGTGAGCACTTACCTTCTCCATAGGAGACAATGTTAGAGTCTTATCACTAGGGTCTATCTTCATTACATGAGTCTGAAATCAAAGAAACTTTCACATTAGACTTGGAAGCTTTATGTCTTTTATATCAATGGTTTTCAACAGGTTTTTCTACACAACTCAGATTTTTACATAAAATGGCAACCCCAAACTATTAAATGAAGCCTGTATTTAATGTAGTTTGTCATTTACTTTTTCCTTTTGAAAGTCTATTTATTTTTCTCTCCTAATTATTCATGATTATACAGTTAGTTCTATTTGAATTTAGTATTGTGTTTCCCGTGACTCTGTCAGAACGGTTGTAAACACTGTTACTGTGCCACACTTTTTTACCTAATGTTTAAAACTGGCAGCAATTTCTCATTAAAAATGACAATAAACCAAATCATTAAAGGTCTAATTCTACTTATTTTTTCTGTATATATTCTAAAAGCACACATTCTTCTTTAATAAGTGATAATATGCTTCTCCTACCAGGTTTAATAAGTCAGTGGTTTCTCCAAGGTCTTTTACACTCTCACTATCCTCCACACTGCTTCTGTCATCGAGAGACTTTTCTCTCTTTCCGGGAACTTGTTGAGAGAGAAGACATAAAATCTGAGCAAAACCCAATAATGTACATTACCATTAAAAAATGTAGGGTCAGTCGATTTTTTTTTTTTTTTACATGTTTTTGTAAGTAGTCTCTAATTCTCATTTGATTAAAATTACAGTAAAAACACTAACATTATGAAACATTATTACAATTTTGAATAGCATTTTAAAAATTTAATATATTCCTTATATTTTCAGAAGCCATTACTCCAGGCTATCCATTTTAATATGCTGCTTTGGTGCTCAAGAAACATTTCTTATTATTATCAGTGTTAAAACAGTTGTGCTGCTTAAAGCTGCAGTCCGTAAGTTTTGCCTCTTTGTCGCCATCTCTGTTTGAAAACCTGGAATTGCAGCTGTGTGTGGAATTATCTAGCTTGCATGAGTTGTGAGTCGGCACGGCTCCAGCGCGGATGAATCTAATGTTCTGAAGGGTATGTGTGGTAGTCAGTCACCGCACCAGTGTGGATATTTACTGTACTTCGCAATCACGGATTCTAGCCTACGTCTTGGAATATGACCAAAATAAGATTTTTCACCGTATATTGCCATCTGAACAAGTAAATAACAAGTCTGCCACGTTTGTTCTGAACAACTGAGGAAAAAAGCATTACAATAAAACACGCTACCAATGGTGATTAAATCTAAAGATCAGTTAGCTCATATCACATCAAACCACGCAAATTATTATTACTGTTATACTTTATTCTCAAATTATTAATATTAACAACATCAGCATTGGTGACTATGAGTATAGTGTGTATTAGTGTGTAGATTTCAATTTCTGTTCAGTGTAATCTCTAATTGTCATACCTTTCGAATTTCATATTAAGAAATTCTTTTAAACCAAAAAGCAAATTATGCTCCCTTCGAACTGGTTTTATTTAAAATACAAATCTTGTGTAATCCCATGTAGGCTATCTGTAATCAGAAGCACATTCATAACTGGAATACCCTTAATTTTCATTCACATGTTTTCATAAACACATAATCCTTTCTGGGTTAGAATCCTCCATCAAAATGATACATTTAATTATTATGGCAGCTGTGAGAAAAGGCTATAAACGACCACCTGCAGCATCCTCACGTGCGATAGCCTAGTAGCCAGGACAACTTCTTTATGTTTACAGACATGACGTAATGACGCAGTACCATGCTCAAATTTCCCGCGAAAACCTACCCGTACCACTCAAATTAGAAAACATTATTATGAGATAACCTTTGTGAATCGGGCTAAAGTAAGGCGGTAGTTTTGAACACTGGCTGGTTATGCACTTGCTCAAATATTGGTTTCGGATCATTTTTAACCAAAAAAAGTTACGGACTGCAGCTTTAATGTTTTTTTTTGTGAAAACTGTGATACATTTTTTCAGGATTATTTGATAAATAGAAAGTTTAAAAGAACAGCATTTACTTGAAATACAAATCTTGTGTAACAGAATAATAGTTTTTAATGTGACTTTAGAAATTTTATGTGTCCAGATGTGTGCGGAATGTGTGTTAAACAAACAAAAGAAATCATACCAACCCCAAACTTTTAACAGTAGTGTAAATGAACATAAATTTGCACATTTTTAATAAATGAAACCACAGATATGCCGTTTTAATACAGTTTTTTTTTTTAAAGAGGCAGTTACTTTTGAGACTGTTGTGAGGGATCTTTCCCGGTTGTTTACTATAAGATTGATGGATCTGGCTGGGAACAGATAAAGATGCACTCAGCTGATTTCCACCCAGGGCTGGAAGTGTTCGAAACATCTGTCCAAACCGATCCGGTGAACGCTCCTGCAGAAGAAAAGCAACTCACTTTTGATTCCATATTTATCTCATATATGTGATTGTTTAGATAATATACTATATTAAACATTATCATTAAGTTTATTATTTATCTTAAAATACACCACCACTAGTCCAATTTATAATCAGTTGCACTCATTTTGATCCATCAGGATCTACCCACCCGTTCTCTGCGTCTGACCCGAGCCGAGAGACTCCTGTGTAGGGTGGTCTGACTTTGCGTGTCCCCCAGTAATTCAGTATAGGATTTCTCAAAGTAGTCTTCTGTGACATCATCCTCCTCTAAGATCAAATCCTTAGACCCTTCGGGCCTAGGTTTTGCTAACACAAGCATGTGACACCCACCACAAGTAACCTGAAAAACACACACACTGTTTACAGATGCCATGAAATCAAAATAGGAGTTTTGTGGCTTATATTGATATATATGTCACAACAAAACACATTTACATTACCGTTTAAAAGAAAAAGGGGACAGAAAGATTTTTGAAAGTGATCTCTTATGCTCACAAAGGCTGCATTTATTTGATCAAAAATACAGTACAAACTGTAATATTGTGAAATATAGACAATTAAAATAATTTTCTATTTTAAAATATATTAAAATGTCATTTATTCCTGTGATGCAAAGCTGAATTTTCAGCATTATTACTCCAGTCAGTGTCACATGATCCTTCAGAAATCATTCAAATATGCTGATTTGATGCTCACGTAACATTTCTTATTATTATCAGCGTTGAAATAGTTGTACTGGAAATGGTTTTACATTTACAGTATTTTTTTGAAGAACAGAAAGTTCAAAAGAACAGCATTCATTTAAAAACAGAAATCATTACTTTGTAACATTTTGGATTAAATTAATGTGTCCTTGCTCTATAAAAGTATTAATTTATTGAAAAATAATAATAATAAAAAAACTTGAATAATTTTTTCAGCCTTTCTCAGCTGGATGTGAAAAATGGACCATAATATTTATGCAAGTTTGCACAGTAAATTAAAATCATCTTTTTGAGAAATGAATGATATATTCAATAAAAGAATTAAAGCAAAAGGCCCTTTGATATTTCTGACCATACTTTTTGTTTCAGACGTAATTAAGTCAACAGGGTTATGAAAATGGCATTTGTCAAACCATTTCATGAGGTTTTAAAGCAGAAAATGTATATATCTGGTAGAAATATGTATATTGTGTTATAAAAGGTTGATAGGCAGTGATGATGATACATACAGAATGTACATGATAGTCTAGGAATCTTGGACATAGGGTTGGTTTGAACTGGTTGGTGAAGTTCTCTTCTCCAAGCCCCAGCTTTCCATGTCGACCATCACCAAAGGTGTACAAAAGTCCACTGTCTGCAACCAGCATGTCAGATTCTTTATAAACAAACAGAACTGGCATATGTTTTAGAGGAAATTATATCATATCAAATGTATTACAGTACATAAAGAATGTTATCAGGTGGTTTTCTGTGCATGTTTTACCAGTAATCAGCGCTGTATGGTTCTCTCCACACTCCACACGTTTAACTCTGCCCCTTCTGAAATGTTCAACCACTCTGGGTAAACGTGACTCAAATATGAAAGTGCCGTGACCGAGCTGTCCAAACTGGCCCAGGCCGAACGAATACACCTCGTGCTCTGCATTACCACACGTGCATACCATTCAGTCTTCACAAAGAAGAAAGACAACAAAGCAAAATGTGTTCTCCTACCCGTAAGTGCCACTGTGTGCCCTCCTCCACAGGATACCTGTACCACTTTATCAGAGATGCCTGTCACCTGTTGAGGCACTTTATTATTGGCCAGCTTCTCTTTGGACAAGCCCAGCTTCCCACTGTCCTTTTCTCCAAATGTGAACAAGGCCCCATCCACTGCAACAAATGAAACAAGCATCACCTAGCAACAAGCCAGCCTTCATAGAAGGTCAAATAATGAACATTTTATTAATTCAATTCTGCCATACTGAGCTGTATGGATCATGAAGAAGAAGCAGGAAGGTCATTATGAATAGTCAAAAAGTGGAGATTTAAAATGTTATGCAGGTATTACAATAAAGTCACTCTGCTACATTTAAGAAATATATCAACTATTATTCTTAAAATAATAATTCAATATTATGTCATTAAAATTGTATTAAAATATTCATTTAAACTTTTTTAATAATATTATGCTTTATTACACATGTACTGTATTTAAATAAGGGAATAGTGTTATTATTTTAACTAGAATTGTATATTATGTGTATTATATTATGATTATGTATTATGCATATATCATTCATAAAATAAGACACTGACTCACAGAGCCAACGAATTAAACTTTATTTGAAAGAAATTGAAATAAAGAAAAGTTATTTATATTATACATGATACATTCTAGAATTGTATAAGTTTATTTACTTTCGTATATTATAAACATACTATTTAATATACACTTTCAAAATATTTTATTATATAATTTTATAATATTTAAATGACATTTCAAAATTAACATGTTAACTGGTGTGATTATTTTTTCTTCAGTTTAACACGTTAAAAATATTTTAAAATATTATTTTCCAAAGCCTATTAAATTGTAAAAAAAAAAAATTATAATAATGGCTTAAAATGATAATTCAATGTTGAATGGCTATAATTAATGGCTGAAATTGAGAGAAAAATGCATTTAGACATTAGCAGCAGTATTGGTATCATTGATACTGGCCTTCATTAATAATAGACTACTTTGTAAAAAGATGCTATTAAATCATATTTAAAATATACCATCTTTAATCCTATAATTATATACATATGATTAATCATAGGAAAATATGTGATTAATTCGTTTTTGTTTTTTTTAATTGACAGCACTAATTTAAATATACTAAAATATTCAAGGTTAAATACAACATGTGAATGTTAAGAATAAACAACATAAGGTTTGCAGTTGACATGAGGTAGCAGTGGTATACGTACCAGTAACAAAGGCAGAATGATAATATCCACAGGACACCCAGGACACTCGTTTCCCCACAGAAACCTCCCGAGGAGTCAGTGCATTACTCTCCTTCCCCAATCCAATCTGGCCCTCTGAGTTCTCGCCCCACATATAGAGCCTGCCATCCTCTGAGATGACAGAGAGATATTGTTGTTACATTACTGTTAATATTTGCTGCTGCATCTTATGCATGTCATATTACCCCCACATGTTTTTGGCAATAGGCACTGTTGCTGTAAGGCAGATGGAACAGAACTCTTACGCGTCAGGGCAGCAGATGTATTGGAACCAGCAGAGAGCATTTTGACCGGTCCATGTTTGCTGAAGAAGTCCACCAGGTGGAAGGAAGTTCTGTCATCACAGTCACCCAGACCGAGCTGTCCTTCATTATTCCCTCCAGAGGCATACAGGTTACCACGGGCTGCTCAGTAAAGAAAACAACTATTTTAGGTAAGGATACATCAATACATTTGCAAGTATTTAGCACTATTTGGTGTCAGAAGAATTTTTTTAAAGAAATTAATAATTTTATTCAGCAAGGTTGCATTAAACTGATCAAAAGTGACAAATATGTATAATGTTACAAAAGATTTCTATTGCAAATAAATGCTGTTGTTTTAAACCTTCTATTCATCAATAATTATGTAAAAAAATATATATATATATATTATTATATCAGAGTTTTCCACAAACAAAAAAAGGGGGAACATAAATGTTTTCAACACTGATATATATTACATGTTTCTTAGCACCAATCAATATATTAACTGATTTCTGAAGGATCATGTGACAAATGACAATGATTCAATAGCTGCTGAAAATTCACTGCCATCACAAGAAGTATATTTCAAAGAAAACAGTTCTTTTAGTTTATTTTTGAACTAGTGTGCCCAAACGTTAATCGCGTCCAAAAGAAAAGGTTTATTGATAATAAATGTTTGTGTTCTGTTATATCCATTAGGTAGATATAATACACTACATAACATATAATTTTTGGAAATATTTAACATATTATACTCAAAAATACACAGTACACACATATATTATGTAAACAAAACATGGGATGCGATTAATCTCGATTAATTGTTTGACAGCACTAATCACATTCATTTTTAAATAAAAAAGTCCAGACTTTAAATGGTAGTATAAATTTATATAAAAATGTTTTTAAAATACTTTTTAAGCAATAACATTTTTTTTCTTTTTAAAGTATGTGTGTAGTTTTTTTTCCATATTAAAATCCATTTTCTTAAAACCCTCTTGTTACTTCCCAGGAGTTCCCCTATGTTGCCCTGTGGCCCTTTCAAAACACTGCTCGGTTTATTTCAGTGTTCGCCTTGGGTTTGCTGTGTCACCTTCTGGCTCGACTACTGGAATATACATAAATAAATAATAAAATATGTAAATAATTAAGACGAAAGAGAAAACACATTACAATTTTTTTTAAAAGGCACTGATGTACTAGACTCAAAAGCATAAAGCGACTATTCTATCATGTTTGCAATAAAACTTACATGTATAAACAAGTGTGTGAGTTCTTCCACAGGCTGCAAGCTTCACCCGCTCTGATTTTAGGGCTTTAAGAAAACAAATATAGTCAGAGCATGTCAGAATAAAGTTGAAAGCAATTCATCTTTCTTGCTAAACATTTAATAACCTAAACAACATTTAATTATATATATTTTTTTGTTTTATTTATTTATTTAACAGTTACTTGCTAAATATTGAAAAATTGCACTTCTCTCTGCTTTCCAGATTAATGCAGATTATGGACCACTCCAGATTGGGATTAAGACAATCTATGGCTTTGTCTTGAAAAGATCTCTCATTTTCTTACAGCTACTCAGCAACATGTAATTTTGTGTGTCAAGCAATATACTATACATACTGATAAAAAATGTATAGCCTGAATGCACTGTAAGTCGCTTTGGATAAAAGCATCAGATAAATGTAAATGTAATGTATTATTGCTGCTAAATTCAAATCCACTCATCTTTATTATTTGACAAATATCATGCCCAAACAGCTAAATGTGAGTGACAGCATGGGAAATGTGTCTGCGTAAGTGATTTATCAGCTGTGGATGGCAGAAAACACTCTCTTGGACTGACAGTCTGTCCTACCTTTCACACAAGTGGGTTTATTCACAGTGGCTTTTGTTCCAAGGCCCAGCTGTCCCCAGTTATTGCTGCCAAACATAAACAGCTTCCCATTTTCTAAACACAATAGGAATAGCGACAGGATGAATGAACAAAATGATGGAATAAGACTGTATTTACCAATATCCATAAATCCCACCTGTCACCAGTGCTGTGTGCTCATCTCCACAGGCAATTCTCAAAGGTACATCATTTTTTAACCAGAATTTACTGGGGGCATTATCTGCGAATTTACTCTTTCCAAAAGTGAAGACGGCTCCGGATTCTAAAAAAAAAAATAGAACAATGCAGACAGACAAATTTAATGTCGCCATCTTGGTGTTTTATGACTGTTGTGATGACTGTTGTTATCAAAAACAAGCTGTTTTTATCACGAAGCATACAGTTTTACACCATATTGCGTTAATAACAAGTAGTAATTTCTATCATTTTTAGTTGAAGTTTCTGGTTCTTTGTATATACACATACATATGGTTAAAATGAATTGTTTACTTCATAGAACAGGGAGGGAGGGGGAAGGGGAGAGAGAGAGAGAGAGAGAGAGAGACATGACCACATGGCGTGGTTGCCTTGGCGACAGGTAGCCACAGGCGTCAATGAAAGAGCGGGACAGAGTGTTCAGTGAATAAAATACAAAACACAAACAGCCATTAACACTTATAAACCCTGATACATATAGTATTAGCAGGGCATAAAAGCAGTTAAGACATGTTTACATCAGTACATCATTCGCTTCCACTATGTAGCACCGTTATATAGCCTGTAAGCTAATAAACAGCCAACAGAATTAAAGAAACACACGTGTCGCAACTGAAAATAACAAAACAGTTTACACTTTTGATCACTAACGCAGCACATAATATTTACCAGGGATCTCATCTTCTGTTTCTCCGGCCATCTCCCCCAACTAATCCGTTTATTTACGCTGGGCTCTAGGAAGTGTGACCAAGAAGCTTCTAATATGACAGAAAGAAACCGTCCGCTTTACATGTTTTTCCGCGTTGAGGTGTCACGTGTTACTCGTCAGCTTCTTTGAGTTTTCTGAGAGCTCTGACTTGTACCACGTGACCGCTGTACCACCTGACCACATCCACCGCAGGCTCTGTTTAGGCGTTGATAGTGTTGCCATAGAAAAGCATAATTCCGAGGACGTGAACAGCTCGTTGACTGTATGGAACAGCTGCGAGTAGAACATCACGTGCTGTCATCTCGAAATCACGGTAATAATGATATGGCGTGAACGCAGCATAAGCTGCGGATACTGGGCATGCGCACATCAATATAGCGCTTTTTTGTCACACTGTACAATAATTATTACTGTTTTTGCATTATTGTAAGGAGTAGGTAAAAAAAATATATATATTTTTTTTGTTTCCGGCCGCAACTGTATCCCTTCTAGACACAACCGTATACCTATGATAAACATTAATTATATTATAGGTTTGTATTGTCCTAAAATTCCTTTTTAAATGTGTGTGTGTGTGTGTGTTTCAAATATAATTTTTTCAGTCGTTTTAAAAAAAATGTGTAAAACAGTACATTAACTTAGTAAATTTTGGTCACAGTCACAGATGGAACTAATGTGTTTTTATACGCATGATTTAAATCTATCTATCTATCTATCTATGCTAATCATTATCTATTTAATTAAATAATAAAATATAAAATATAAAAAAACGATGAATGTATTATAATATATAGATATATATATATATATATAATATATATAATATATATATATACAATATATATTGTACGAATTTATAAAACATTATGTAATAAAATGTAATGTAATGTAATGAACTTATATACCATTGAATTTCATATCTATTTTTTCTATATTTAATCTACTATAATATATGTTTTGTATATTCAGTAATATGTAATATTCGCACTATTTTCACTAAAACCCAATCTCACTAGCAACACAATCTTCTGTATCTGTATATTGTAAAAATAACAAGAACCAACACATAATAATACAGTAATAATAATAATAATAATAATACGCCTATGTTTACACAACACAATCATTTGCAAGACATTTTACTTTGCAGTGTTTCCATATTAGAGTGGAGCGGCTAGGCAGCGAAGAATCTCTAAATAAACGCCTCTTCCGGTTCAGTCTGTAAACAGTGATCTCATCCCCAATCTTGCGCCGTCTTCCTTTAGCAGAATCTCCCAGCATGTGCGGCACGCCGTCTCCACAGAAATGACCGTGAAAGCGAATGTTTATGTTTCCGTGTCCTTACGATCCGCCCGTTCTTTTGACATAATGATGAGTAGCTGGGGATCTTTGAGTTAGCCTGGAGCATGCTAGCATGCTTATTAGCCTGTAAAAGGGGCAAACTAGCAGCTGCCTGGTGCAAGCTCTGTTAAAGCTGCTTTCAAGTGTTTTTCACTGGGGTTTCTGCTTGGAGAATAATGGAAGGCGTGCTTTACAAATGGACAAACTATATGACAGGTAAGTGAATGGCACTGACAAACTGACATATAGACACTTGAGCTGCAGTCAGACAGCTCTGCAAGATCTGTCTCGTGATGTCTGTAACGTTAACTTATATTACAGAGAGAGAGACTGCTGCGGATGCATGCAACTTTGTTCTTTTGTGCTGTATTGCTTTTTGCATTGCTTCTTTTCTAAAATACCCTATGCTTTCGAAATGTCCGTGTTGAGTGAGTGTAATATAGCTCATGTGTCAAACGTCCCGTCGTGTCATGTGATGTTACGATACTTCAAGTTCAGAAAGTTGCATTTTGGATGCGTTTTGTCATCTGATAATACTTTCTTTCATGACAGGATGGCAGCCAAGGTGGTTTGTGCTGGATAATGGCATTATTTCATACTATGATTCACAAGATGACGTGTGCAAAGGTAGCAAAGGCAGTATTAAGATGTCAGTATGTGAAATTAAAGGTGAGATTTGAGATTGTATATCTTATCTGCAAAATCTTCCATCCTTATGACAAATTAAACTGGTTATTCTTATGTCATTTTTGACTTCCTTGTGTTTGATCCAGTTCACCCAACTGACAACACGCGTCTGGAGCTGATCATACCAGGAGAGCAGCATTTTTACGTGAAGGCAGTGAATGCAGCGGAGAGGCAGAAGTGGCTTGTGGCTCTGGGAAGCTCCAAAGCTGGACTCATTGACACTAGAACCAAAAAAGAGAGGGGTGGGCTTCTCTTAACAGTTTGCTCTCTGGTCATATTCTTGTTTTTTATTATTCTCTTTTGCCTTCTTGTCATAGCACAAGACTAAAAATACAGTAAAATATTTGGTTACACTTTAAAATACCAATATTTTCATACAAGTTATTGATTCTCCACAGATGCTCATAAACTAATAGGCTAATAATAAAAAAAATAAAACAAAAAATATTTATAAATTAGTATTCATGATGTTAACAAAATAATCATTACTATCAAAATAATACACATTTTTATTTATTATTACGATTAAAAAATAAAAATAATATTTATATACACATTAATATCTTAAGCATTATTTATCTTGATATTTTCTTAACATGTATGTACAGTGGGTACGGAAAGTATTCAGACCCCCTTAAATTTTTCACTCTGTTATATTGCAGCCATTTGCTAAAACCAATTAAGTAAATTTTTTCCCTCATTAATGTACACACAGCACCCTTTATTGACAGAAAAACACAGAATTGTTGCAGATTTATTAAAAAAGAAAAACTGAAATAATCACATGGTCCTAAGTATTCAGACCCTTGCTCAGTATTTAGTAGAAGCACCCCTTTGATCTAATACAGCCATGAGTCTTTTTTGGAAAGATGCAACAAGTTTTTCACACCTGGATTTGGGGATCCTCTGCCATTCCTCCTTGCAGATCCTCTCCAGTTCTGTCAGGTTGGATGGTAAACGTTGGTGGACAGCCATTTTTAGGTTTCTCCAGAGATGCTCAATTGGGTTTAAAGTCAGGGCTCTGGCTGGGCCATTCAATAACAGTCACAGAGTTGTTGTGAAGCCACTCCTTTGTTATTTTAGCTGTGTGCTTAGGGTCATTGTCTTGTTGGAAGGTAAACCTTCGCCCAGTCTGATGTCCTGAGCACTCTGGAGAAGGTTTTCGTCCAGGATCTCCCTGTACTTGGCCGCATTCATCTTCCCTCGATTGCAACCAGTCGTCCTGTCCTGCAGCTGAAAAACCCCCCACATCATGATGCTGCCACCACCATGCTTTCCTGTTGGGACTGTATTGGACAGGTGAACAGCAGTGCCTGGTTTTCTCCACACATACCACCTAGAATTAAGGCCAAAAAGTCCTATCTTGGCCTCATCCGACCAGAGAATCTTATTTCTCACCATCAGGTGTTTTTTAGCAAACTCCATGCGGGCTTTCATGTGTCTTGCACTGAGGAGAGGCTTCCGTCGGGCCACTCTGCCATAAAGCCCCGACTGGTGGAGGGCTGCATTGATGGTTGACTTTCTACAACTTTCTCCCATCTCCTGACTGCATCTCTGGAGCTCAGCCACGGTGATCTTTGGGTTCTTCTTTACCTCCCTCACCAAGGCTCTTCTCCCCCCTGATAGCTCAGTTTGGCCGGACGGCCAGCTTTAGGAAGGGTTCTGGTCGTCCCAAACTTCTTCCATTTAAGGAATGGAGGCCACTTTGCTCTTGGGAACCTTAAGTGCAGCAGAAATTTTTTTTGTAACCTTGGCCAGATCTGTGCCTTTGCCACAATTCTGTCTCTGAGCTCTTCAGGCAGTTCCTTTGACCTCATGATTCTCATTTGCTCTGACATGCACTGTGAGCTGTAAGGTGTTATATAGACATGTGTGTGGCTTTCCTATTCAAGTCCAATCATTATAATCAAACACAGTTGGACTCAAATTAAGGTGTATAACCATCTCAAGGATGATCAGAAGAATTGGACAGCACCTGAGTTAAATATATGTATGTCACAGCAAAGGGTCTGAATACTTAGGACCATGTGATATTTCAGTTTTTCTTTTTTAATAAATCTGCAAAAATGTCAACAATTCTGTGTTTTTCTGTCAATATGGGGTGCTGTGTGTACATTGAGGGAAAAAAAATTAACTTAAATGATTTCAGCAAATGGCTGCAATATAACAAAGAGTGAAAAATTTAAGGGGGTCTGAATACTTTCCGTACCCACTGTATGTATGTATGTGTACACACAAGTAAAAAACAATCATTTAATCAAATGTAAAATTAGATTTGATTTAGTTCACCCAAAAATGAAAATTATATAATTAATTACTCATCCTCATGTAGTTTCAAACCTGTAAGATCTTCAGTGGTTCAACCATAGTTTTATGAAACTGCGAGAATACTTTTTGTGCGCAAAAACAAAAATAATGACTTATTCAACATTTTCTTCTCTTCCATGTCAGTCTTCGACATGCTTTCACAAGAATACCACAATGCAGGAGCCGGCGTTCTGATGTAGAACTCGTTATTTTAGTTTTTTTGTGCACAAAATATATTCTCGTAGCTTCATAAAACTATGGTTGAACCACTGAAGTCACATGGACTATTTTAACGATCTCCTTACTACGTTTCTGGGCCTTGAACGTGGTAGCTGTGTTGCTGTCTATGCAGATTCAGAAAGCTCTTGGATTTCATCAAAAATATTTTAATTTGTGTTCTGAAGATGAAAGGAGGTCTTATGGGTTTGGAACGACTTGAGGGTGAGTTATTAATGACAGAATGTTCATTTTTGGTGAACTATCCCTTTAAATAAATCATTTTATATTGTATTATCATTATATTTTTAAAATAGAATGATATGCTGATAAAGACAATAATATGTAGTACCCCCGTAGTAATAAAATATTATATACACATACTGTATATATTATAATATCTTATATATATATAATATATATATAGAGACACACACCCACACACACACACACACACACACAACACACACACTGTATGAAGTCCAGTGGGAAATTCAACTCAGAGACAAAAGGCTTTCATATACTGAATTCATGTTTCCTAGTTGCGCTAAGCAGTATCAAGGCCCATTAACAGTTGCATTTCCTCTCCTAATGGGTTTTTGCAGAGTTAACAGAAACCACAGAATCCCTGAAAACCAAGATGTCAGAGCTGCGCCTGTACTGTGACTTACTAATGCAGCAAGTGCATACTATTCAGGAGTCAGCGGAACAGGAAGGAGAGTCGACGGTGGCCAGCACTGAGGTTAGCTGTTTTTCTTTCAAACCACAGTAATCATTGCAATTATTGCAGTTGGGTGGGTGTGATATAAAAAGGTTATCATCATAGTAATCAACCCTTATAAACCAAATCGTTGTATTTTCTGCTGTTTTTTTCCCCAGACGAGGAATGAGGCGTCCTCATTACTGAGTGCCACCTGTGAAACCTTCATCAAAACACTGGAAGAATGTATGAAAATTGCTAATTCCAAGTTTAAGACTGATATGTTGCAATCCAGTCCGTCTGATTCCATAATGTCCCCCGTGTCCCCCTCTCCTGTCCAAATGTCTCGGGTAAAGACACAAGCATAAATCACATACAATTTCCTATTTTTATTTGTAGTTCCTATTTCTATTAGTTTGTATGGCATTTTTTTATGGCAAGTTATTTGGGTGAATTTTACAAAGACATGCCCAAGTCATGTTGCTCCCAAATCAATGGAAAAAATTAAAAACTTATATTTAAAGGGGTTATATGATGCAATTTAATTTTTTCCTTTCTCTTTGGAGTGTTACAAGCTCTTGGTGCATAAAGAAGATCTGTAAAGTTGCAAAGACTAAAGTCTCAAATCCAAAGAGATATTCTTTATAAAAGTTAAGAGTCAGCCACACTTACCTAAAACGTCTCGTTCTAACACACCCCCACATATCTACCTCACTATGTGGGAAGATTTGCATAACGCCGCCCCAATGTTCACGCAAAGAAAGAAGGTGTAACTTTTTATTCTCGCTGTAGTATTGTTGATGCTGCATTCATGTCCTGAAGACGCTGTGTGCTTTGTTTGTGAAAGCGAAACTACTTTGTTGTTTGGTCTTCCAAAAGAGGAAGATATCCACTTCGTCATGCCTAGAGCATATCTGTGCTGGTCGCTGAGGAAATACAAAAACTTTGCGCTGTGGATCGCCGGATCGTCTTTCACCGTTTTCAATCACACCGCTCCTTCGTCGGATCCCCGTGCGCAGCCGTTCTTTGACCCGCCGCCTCAGCTCTCTCTTGCCGGGGCTTTCGCTCACGCTAGGCCGCTGTGTTTTTCATTGTGAAAGCGAAACTACTTTGTTTGGTCTTCCAAAAGAGGATGATATCCGCTTCGACATGCCTGGAGCTGATCCATGCTGGCGCATGAGGGAATAACGTTGTACCGCCAACTTAGTGCTTGTGGATTGCGGCACTTTTATGAAGGACTTTACTGATCCTGGTAGAGTAGACTACAATGTCATCTGTTCTGACTCACAGTCTGTTAGTATGTTTTAATTTTAAGGATTTGTCACTGACGATTCAAACGAGAGTTTTTTGGGCAGTAGAGTAGCACTTGTTTGTTTGTCATTTCTCCGATCACAAATGCAGACATGGTTTTATGTTTACCCACGCTGGCGCATGCAACGCAATGGGTAAAAGACAGTATAAGTCTTATAATCATAATATTCCCCCACTGGATGCACAAGTGCCCCGTTTTGTAGTGGGTTTTCATGATTTTGGTCTTGTCGCTTTCAGGCCGGCCGTACACGCATCAACACAGATGGTTTAGGGCATCACATTTCCGTCTCACCTTGAGGGTATCGCCAATCAAATGCACTGGATAGCTGGCCAATCAGAGCAACCTCACTTTTCAGACCGATGAGCTTTGTAAAAATCGACGCGTTTCAGAAAGGCGGGCATAGAGGAGAAACAATAATGTACAGTATGTGGAAAATAATGTGTTTTTTTTTTACCTTAAACCGCATAAACACATTTCATTACAAAAATACACAAAATAATGTTATTTTTAACAACATCATATGACCCCTTTAAAAAAAAAAAAAATATTAGCTGTGTTTGACTCTTTACATTGTGCATTATTTCATGGACATTTAAATAATGATCAAATAATTAAGTACATTTTCCTCCAAATTCTGATTATCTCAATATGATTATTCTTTTGTTTTTGTTCACATTATTGAAGGCCAGATTTTTTTACATCACAGTAATGAGAATTGGAGTCAAATATCCCCCAAAAAACTAAAGCCTCTTTTTTTTATGTATAATGTATTGTTATTTATTTTATGATTTTGTTGAGAAATATGACTTGGACATATTCTTTGCTCACTCACTTACTAGTATGATATGTTATTTTAGTATTATTTATATAAAATACTATTGTAGTATTTAGCAAATTTTGAATTAGCTTTTATTTGTATTTTTTTCCATTTTCATTTTAGTTTTAGTAATTTAATTAAATAAAATTAGTAATTAAGTAATAAAGTAATAGTAATTAATTTTGGTACTTTACCTCAAAATTACTTTATTTTAATGAATTGCCAAGGCAATGTTTCTAATATTTTTTTCATCTATTTTATTTTGGCTGTAGTTCAACAAAAATAATCTTTAATATTTTTTAGTTTTCTTTATTTATGTAACATAACACCACTGGTCTGGCACTTGATTATTCAATGTAACCCATTTCTTTCTCTCTCTCTCTCTCTTTTTTTTTCTTATTGTATAGATGAAGCGCTCAATCAGCCATCCTGGCACCTACAATTATGAAAGGTACAAAAGGTTTACACAACACACAGACTTATTGTTTTTGGTCCATACAGCTTATGCTGTTATTTTCTGAGTGCCTATAAATACAGGTGCTGTTTTCCTTCAAGGTCAAGCTTGCCAAAAGAGAGCATGGCGTGGCAAAAGTCCTCCCAGAGGCAGACACGGACATGCTCGGATACAGAAGCTCACAGCGACAGAGGGGCCGAGGAGACGGAGCGTGAGTCCTGCAGACAAAACACACACACACACTTGTATCTGACGCTGTGCCCACACACAGATCAAATTCGATTCCTGAGTAACCTAAACGCTTAGTTTGCACCAAACTTGAGCAGTCACTGAATCTTTCTGAAATTCTTTCTTTTTGAAATTCTTGTGGCCCTAATAATGAGTCCAGCATAAAAAAGTAATCCCTGCGCCTCTTGTGTTTTTCACAGGCTTGATGTTCCACAGAGCCAACATTAATGGTGACTCCACTCCAAGTATCCCAGAAGAAGTTGGAACGAGCACAAAGTTCCTGTCGGAAACTGACACTCCGGAATCTGACCTTTCCCTCTGAACCACGCGAGATGGATTGTGAGATGGGGAATAAAAGGAAAACTCGTACTGCTATGCAGTCATAGATTGCGCCGTTATATACAGTAGATGGATTTTATAAAGTATTGTTGTATTTCCTGATGATGAAGAATTCGGTGGCACTTTATAAAAACAGATTATGAAGAAAACAGTAGTCTGATTTGAATGTTTATACTCTTCCAGGTATTTTAAGATATTTGTTTGCCTTGATGCTAAGATGTTTTTCTTTTCTTTTTTTTTGTCATAAATAATTATTGCTGTATCCCTTCAGTGAAGAGTTGAAGATGTTTGTACTGGATTTCTAACGTGCTGTGCAGTTGCCTTTGTTAAATGGGAACCTTGATGAAAAGGTTTATGTTGCTGTGCCAAAGGGGTTGTGCATACGTGCTGACATTAACTTTGACAGTTTGGTTTTTTTATTCACTCGGCATGCAATGTTGTTCATTAGTTTATGCTGCAGAATACATTTATTTATTTTTGTATGTCACTAGAATTTTCCGCCCAAATTGTTTTTGCCTTAATTCTTCGCATAGAGGAATTTGATCCTTTAATTATTGTAATGTTTGGAAAAAATGATTAAAATGCTGTAGCAAGATTATTATTTCTTTAATCTCCAAAAATCTAACTGGGTTTCATAAATATGAGGGTGTTTTTTATGTATTAATCTCTGTAATCATGTTTTATTGAACACTGAGGCAAAGAGAGAATTAATAATACAAATGAAATACTTTCATGCAGTCCATGATGACTTGACTTTTTTTTTACTCACTGGGCATTCAGTGTTGTTTACGAATTTATCATGCAAAACACATTTACATATTTATTTTTATATGTAACTAGCTTTTACCCCAGAAAGTCGTTTAATCACTGTAATGTATGGGGGGTGGAGGAGATTAAAAAACTATGGTGAGATTATTACTACTTTTATCTCTAGTAGGTTTCGTAAGTATGAGTTCAACTTGTTTTATTTTTTTTCAATTATATATTCTCTGTAATCGTGTTGTCGGGAGAATTAATAATACAAATGAAACATTTTCATGCAGTCATATTTTTATTTGAGAGGAAAGCAGATTGCGTGTTTTTGGGCACAGTGAATAATTAGTTCCCATGTTGCCTAACAGACTGCAGATGACCTCAAACAAAAATTTAATCGCTATACAGCAACCATATGTTTATCTACCTCTGGTCATCTGTGTTTGCCATCTGATTTCCACATGAAAACAGTCTATAATAAGTGATTAATTTCTCCAGAGGGAGATTAGCTTTCTCCAGGGGTGGTTCTACTGCTGGCCATCACCAGCGGGCAACCAGCAGGTGCAAATGAAGCCAGGCTGCACGAGGAGCACTGGGAATCAGCGTAGAGACTTGTCTTTCCCAGATGACAAATCTGTGTCCACGTTTCTTGTAGAGCTGGGAAAAACAGTCATTATACACTGCACAGAGCTCATGGTACTGCCAGTTTTAGATTACGGTTGTTGATTTGTGTTACTGGCCCTCTGAAATTCAATCTTCTTAAAATTGAGTTTAATTCAGTGATGTTGGACTAAAGTATCGAGCAGAACTTAGTACTAATGCTGTCTGAATGAAGACCATTGTGTAAATGTTTGAAGTCACTGGGGCTTTCATATGCTGGCGTTACATCGAACTGTATTAAATGATCGGGGGAGATTTTGCCTGGAAAGAGAGATGATGATGATATGTGATTTTTTGGGTTTTCAACTTCTTCCTCCTTTTTCTCTTCCTCTTTCTGCCCACCGTCTGTGTCTTCAGGACTTACTTCTGTGCAAATGATAGTTTCAACAAAATCATATATGTAAATACAGTGACTAAATATTAAGCAGCACAACTGATTTCAACATTGATACTAATATAATGTTTCTTGAGCACCAAATCAACACATTAGAATGATTTCTGAAGGATCATTTGACACTGAAGACTGGAGTAATGGTTGCTCAAAATTCAGCTTTTCCATCACAGGAATATCAAAATAGATGACACAATATTGCACAATACTAGCTACTTTATTTTTCTGTATTTTTGATCAAATAAATGCAGCCTTGGTGAGCATAAAAGGCAAAACAAAGCTGTTACTGAGGAGAAAAAAAATATACACACAGTATATGTTTACAAGTATTAACATGTAAAGAGTTTTCTCACCGTTTTGGGCATCTGTCACGTCCTCTGGGTCTTCCTGGTACACACACGTCTCTCCATCGACCAAGCCCATGATCTGTTCATCGCTCTTTTGGAGGTTCTTCAGCAAGAAGAATGTTCTCATCAGGCCTTTGCCTTTCACCTCAATCTCACCCCTCTCAGCGATCTCAAAGATTCCTTTGTCCTTTAACACACTGTGGACAGGAAGTGATGAGTTCTGTTTAGTGCTTTTCTTAGATCTGGATTTAGCTCAAGTATGTCAGTGGCTCAACCCACAGAACTTATCAAGACAAGACCCCACATGTCTCTTATGCTCACAAAGACTGCATTTAATCGATCTAAAATACTGTGAAATATCATTCATTTAAAATATTTTTTTCTATCAGTAAATGTTTAACCTAAAAAAAATTTAAAATGTCTTAGATCCTGTGATGGCAAAGCTGAATTTTCAGCAGTTATTATTCCTGTCTTCAGTGTCACATGATTCTTCAGAAATAATTCTTCTACATCGTATATCAGCTTGAAACTATATATCTCGATTATATATATATATATATAATATCTATATATATACAATCCATAACATTTTTCGGATTCTTTATGAATAAAAAGTTCAAAATAACACAACCTGTATGTAAGGGGCTCCGTGGTTGTGATCAGGAACTCCATGGCTCTCCATCCGAGAGGCTGTATTGACCGTGTCTCCAAACAAGCAATATCGCGTGTCATTTTGTCCCCTACAACACCTCCAAAACTGAATCCGATTTCCGGCTACTCTGATCTAGATTGACAATAAACCAATTCATTTGGCAAATCAATGATAAAACCGCACACATAGTTATATTTACATAGATCGACTGTAGTAAACACACCTGTATGAGGCTTTCCTGTGATAGGGCTGGTTACTCTCTCGCAGCAATCTCATACGAGGGCGAAAGTTTGCTACCCGCTCTGCCTGAGTGTCTGTAGAACAGGCACAGGGGGCAAAACCGCCACCCCCATGTACAATCACCTCTTTTTCCTCCCCTGTTGGTGAGACATATCATTTTCCTCCCCTTGAATTACTTGCAATTGAATATTGTGAAGGTTTTCCTCATAATTTCCCATTTATTTTATCACCCACACACACCAGGTCACCACCTATATCATAATCTAATAGATATATCTATATATATTATATATAATCCTTATACAGAGCTGGTATATTGGGGGAAAAACCCCCCCCCTTTAAAATTACATTAATGAAAACGTAGTTATATTGTCATTTTAGGGGTAATGTCTCTGACACTTTCTAATATTACTTTTAACTATTTTCTATCTAACTTGTTTTAAACTTACAATTAAACATACATACTGATATAAAAAAAAAAACAAAGATTAAGAAAATATATTCCCTTTTTGCTATCACATTATTAAATTCATTAACTAGGATTTCCCAAACAGTGGGCTTGTGAGTTGATAAAAAGCTAATAATTAATTAAATCATAAAAATGTGAAGTAAATTATTTAAACATTTGAAATACTAAAAATAGAAATATTTAATTTGTTTACCTGCATTCAATGTGACCATTTAGAGACACTGAACCGTAAACAAGCAAATGTTTTGTAAAATTATTGAAATATTAACTTTCTCAGGGATATTTCAAGTAAATATCTCATGTCAAAAGAGCTCTTTTCACCCAAATTTAGAAGCATGGTTTCCAAATTTATTTACATTACATTTACGTGACCATTTTATATTGTGAATATAATGCAAGCTAAATGGTGTGACACAGTAGGATTTTTAGAGAGTAAAATTTAAAAAAGAAAAAGAATCAGGGGTCAATCAATAAATTATGAATAATGTACTGCCATGTGTGAATAATATGGAATCATGTAATCCATAAAAAGTAACTGTAGTCTGATTATGAGTATTTAATTTAATCTAATTACAAGTACTTCATTTTTGGAATCTGATTATGTAATCCAGATTACATGTAATAATTTACTACCCAGCTCTGTATATACTTATATATTACATTCATATAATAAATGATACATATTTAAAGCAAATATATAGCTTTTTATTTTTTATATTTTTATTTAATTGATAGATAGATAGATAGATAGATAGATAGATAGATAGATAGATAGATAGCGCCATCCTACACACCTTATAGACATTGTGGATGTTTGTAAGTCGATCAAATCTGGAGTACATGGCGTTGAGCATGTTGACTATTTGAATAGGTTCACAGGCTGCGCAGATGTTAGTGAATGTGACCACATCACTAAAAAGGATGGTGCACACTTTGAACTCACCTGAAAGAGTAACAGAAAGAGTGTGATCCATGTAAAGCATGAATAATGACAAGTATAATAATGTTCTGTTGGTAGTTCCTCTGGTTTCATCACCTGCCTCAACCCTTTTGCCCTCTTTAAGCAGGTTGGCAACGTGTGTCGGCAGCATGGCATAAAGAAGCTTTTCTGATTTCTGCTTTTCAATCTCTAAGTTGCGTGAGAGGATTCTCAACTCCTCCTTCTTCCTTTCTAACTGATTGGAGAGCTCGATCTCCGCCAACCTCTGCTGGTTGAGCAGGATCAGATCTCGTGTGGTGTCGTGCTGGGCGATGTCGGCCAGATGGAGACCCCTCTCCTCCAGTTCCTGGAGGCTTCGTAGCTTAGGAGAGCACAGATAGATCATGCAGTTGAGTGACTCCATCCACATCATCTGTCCTAAAACACACATACACATTTGCAAATTAATTATCAAATGATATGAGACATACAAAATTATGCGAAAGAGTTGCTGAAATTAAATGAAAACTTATTTTACACAAGAAATTAAAAAACATTTTGGAATCAACACAAAAGAACTTGATTAAACCAGAATGTGCCCATGCAGATAATTACAAAATGGCACAAATATCAAGTGTAATAAATCTCTATGGATAAAATACCTCTCAGTTTGAGTGTGGACTGATTTTGGTGGATCTCCGGTAACATTTCCCTCCTGGTTTTCAGCACAAATTGGCTGTTGATGAACTTCTTGATGCTCTGGATGTTGAAGATTACCTCTGGGTGAACGATGGTAAAGTACTCATCCAGACGGATACCTGCGGTCTGCAGTCCGGGAACAAACTTCTGAATGTTGACACCTGTTTGCTTCACCACCAGCTAAAAAGACAAGAAATTGTTCAAAATGTTCAAAATGACTGTTTGATGTACTTTCATATTTGACATCTGTTAATGAAAAGAAATACAGAGTTATACTTACATCTTGATCAAAAACAATGTGAAAGGGAAAAGCATTACAGAAGGCTTGTTCTTCAATCCAAAGTCTTTTTGGGTAGCTGGGAGTGAACGATTGTCGCAGATTGCCTTAATTATGAAAGACACCAATATAAAACCTATTAACTCAGGAAATATTTGAATAATATGTCAAAATAGGTACATTTTATGTTACAAAAAGCACACTGAAAATCTGGGATTATTTGAACCTGTATACACACACACACACACACACATACATCATATATATAGATATAGGTGCCTTTATATATTATTATATATCGCCATGTAAGATTTAACTTTACAAATTGTAGTCCGTTATGATTACAGACTGAATGGTGAAAAATTTTGTTAGTAACATTATCTAGGTTACTTGTTTTAGGTAATGTATTTTGACTACTTTTTAGATTACTTTTCGATTTTTTATAAAATCTATTTTTAATAATTAAACACATCTACATAATTTTCTTGTAAAAAAATTAGCATGTGCTATGTAGTGGCACAGTCAAAGGCAAAAACAGCAGCTATGAAAAAAGCTGTCAAACCTTGGCCCAACATGACAATGCTCCTCACAATCTCCCATGGAGATCGTTTCCTTGGACACAGCTGCAGGCTGGCATACCTGGCCGTCATTCTCTTCATTGTCTCTTCCTTGTCCTGTTGATATAGCAGTTGTCATAGTTACAAACTTTCTCACGTTAGTTATAATTTCAGAAATACAAAGACGGCAGACAGTTGAGTGTCTAGACCTACTTAAACATTCATGATGTCTCTCATACAAAATGAAAGTGTTGAAAATTATGGTGCCAAAGTAAAATTGACAGAAACGCATGATATGCTCTGCAATGTCTTCCTGTCAGTGGGGACTTACACACCTCTTTCTCAGCCTGTATTTCCTCAGTGCTGCCTTTCTGTCTTGGTTGAGCCTTTCTTTTGGTCACCTTTTCCTTCTGTACCATGTGGAAAACCACATGTTCCTTCTTTCCAGTGCGCTCATCCTCTTCTGACTGGTTTAGAATGGTCATCATAACTTCACTGTCAAAGAAATCCTTTGCCACAGCCTCGATAATACCTGCCCGATGGTTATGAAAACAAAACAGTAATTGCTAAATGTGCAAATGTATAGCAAATAGAGCATAGAGCTAAAATGTGTGGTGTAAATATATATTTAAATATATGTTGTAAACAGTGCAGCCTAAGGAAATGTTTTCAGATTGAAAGTAAATTTCAAATGTGACCTTAAATTAAAAATTGATGTCAAATGTATATTACACAGTGTATATTTATGTATATATTTTTGCATTTATATCAGCAAAATATTTTGGAAATTTTATGTATTGAAATGTTATGATGTTGTGATTACGTTGAAACTCTCACCTGGCACGATGTGATGCAACCCTTTCCTATCTGAGTAATAGTGAAGGAGAATTCGGCCATCATCCATCCGCTCCACACGAAAGGACGGAGCATTCATCGCCTAAAAAAGGCAAACCACAATAAAGTTCATAGTTCCATATTTCATATGTACTCTGCAAACAAAAAACTAAGCCGACACTAAGCCAAATGTCATTGTAAAATCAGTAGCAAGTATAACATCAAAAGTGTTAACTACACTTGGTCTAGGATTAATTTTTAATATAACACCATTGTATGTGATGATTTTATCATGTAAGACTCAATCCACATTTCGTGTTCCACAGCACTGCATTCTTATTGTTTTTCTATGTAAACATTTGCTTGATGGATGTCTTTAGGATTACAAAGAGTCAATGTGAAATTTTAAGGAGCATTAAAAGTATTCTGACCTCATAAGATAATGCCAAATAACTGTGTAAAGCATCAAGATTTTCAATGAATTCCACCAGGTTTCCACCGAGTGTTCGCAGCATAGTGTCATATCCGGACATCTTACAAAAGCTGAAAAAGTACTCTCCGAAAAGTTTCAAAACCACCTCGGAGGAGACATCTAGAAGACAAATAAAACAACATTTAAGTTTCAAAGCACATAAATTACTTTAAAGGAGTAGCCCCCCCCCCCCACACACACACAAAAAAAAAACATTGACTCAGGCCAGTGAATGGGTGCCGTCAGAATGAGAGTCCAAACAGTTGAGAAAAACATCACAAAAAATAAAGCAGACGAACTAACATTTTGTAAAGTGAAATGTGTTTGTAAGAAATAAATCCATCATTAAGGCATTTTAACTAAGAACCATTGCTTCTGACCAAAATACCAATGCACAATCCATGATAAAGCTTCCTCCAGTGAAAAAGTCCCATTGTCCTTTCACATCCAAAACCACCAACGCATTTGTTTAGAACTGTTTTCACTTGTAAACGCCATTTGATCTGTGCATATTTCTCTACTGATTCAGACAAGACAACTTTTGAACTGGAGGAGAAAGCAATATAATGGAGTAAAGACTTGCATTTTAGTAAGAAGCAACAGTTTAAAGCTAAAAATGTCTAATGGAATTGTTTATTATAAATCACACTTTTTGCTTCACAAGGTGTAAACTGATGGACTAGTGTCGTGTGGATTACTGGTGGATTAGTGTGATGTTTTTATCAGCTGTTTGGACTCTGACAGCACCCATTTACTGCAGAGGATCCATCGGTGAGCAAGTGATATCATGCTACATTTCTCCAAATCTGTTCGAATTAAGAAACAAACTCATCTACATTTTGGATGACCTGACGGCGAGTACTTTTTCAGCAAATTGGCAAAATTCATCATTTTTGGCTGAACTATTCCAGTAAGACTGCAATTCAATTTCTCTTTCCAATTTTAATTGCGCCCAGGTTGTTTTGAGACCAGCTGAGTGGAGTTCAGGTGTGTGAGACACTCAGAGATTCACACCTGTCCTTGTCCACTCACTCTCAGGGACAGATTGGAGGACAGGTTAGGACATCAACCGTCGTGATGCCCAGCGGACTATTCTCAGCAGGGACATTGTTAGCACTCTCTCAGATACTTTGATCAATGTCTGCAAGTCCCCAAGGACATTGTGAATACGAGATAACTTTGAGGCTTTCACAGTCTACTCTCTCTGTCTTTTTTCCTCAACGCTTCATACAATGACAGACATTCAAATGTGGATGCAAACAAAACCAGGCCTTTTAAAGAAGTGAAACATTCTGATGAATTAAACAAAGTCCCTAACCAACCATTAAAGGAAGTACACATGCAAACATACATAAACCAAAGGGTAAATAAATACATTCAGATCTAAAAATGTCTTGCAGATACAGAGAACATTGGCATCCTGTAATTTGTACTACAAAGTACAAAATGATACTCACCCAGCATTTTACAAGCCTCTTGCACTAAACGAAGAGTGATGACATCGTCGTAGATTTCATAGGTCATAAATGTCTCCTGGACACCAGCCATTAATCTGGGAAAGATTTTATTTAGTTGAAACAAACCACAAAACCATCCATGATTTCTTTAAACATTACATGTGTTATACACACCTCAAATTTTCCCATGTCTCTTCTCCAAACCTTTCAATGACCAGTGACTTCAGACACGTATTAATAAAGCCGTACTGTGAGAAAAACAGAAAAGTGCCGAAATACAATGTATACTAGAGAAAGCATTTACATTTTACATTTACATTTAAATGTTTAATGAAAAATGTTCAATAAAACAAAATAAAAAAATATAAAAAAATATAAAATAAAATCTATCTATCTATATTCACACACACACACACACACACACACACAAAGTTTTGCACATACCATTTCTCCAAACCAGCTGTTGTTATCCCAAAGTTGTACTCGGTATATTATCCACACTGAGCAGAAGATGCTCTTTAAATTGTGGTGTGTAGATTATGTAGTCTCATCCAGAACCATCTACATATGCAGACACTCCCACTCAACCATACTCTTTTACATACATTAATGCATGCACACATACGCACATCCAAACATAAAGACCTCACAGCCCACTCAAGGGGAACAGGGATGCATTTTATTGTTCAAAGTTTGCAAATATATACCAACCTCATGTGCGATACGTTCTCTTTGATACTCTAACCCATTAAACCTGTTAAATAGACATAGCATTAATTAAATGTTTCAGTTGATCTTTTGATGCTCGTTTTTTTGTTGTTGAGAAAAATCATGACCTGTCTTAACCTTAGTCTTACAGTGTTGTTGTGCTTAAAATACTTTCTCTTTCATTTTATCCAACACGAACAGAATATGTTGTTTGTGATGGAAAGTACAGTGCATAACCAGTCTTATAAACAAGATTGCAACAAAACACTTCAGACTGAGGGCAATTCTGTTTTATTTAATATTAGTACCAATGTCTTTGTGATATTTATCATGTAACTGGAGTAACAGATTCCGAGTACACAAATATATATATATATGAATGGGCTTTATACATTTCAAAATTGTAATTATATTTTGATATGAGGGAACATAACACATTATTAGCTATCTACTATGTTTGGACATGTTAATTTAATTGTCTTAAACCTCCTCATTCCAAACGTCAATGATTTCTTTTTTTTATTTAGGCTATATATTGATATATTATCTGCAACAATTTTGTTGTAAGGCTATACTTATAACCTATTGATTGGTCACTGTTCTTTTTTCTTTTGCTAGAAATAATATCAGATTTTGTTTTAGTTGTAGGCTACAATGTTGACCTGAAATGTCTTTGTAGCCGATATCTGTCACGATAGAATGTTACTGTAGCCTATAGCCTATGTTTCTATTTATATACACAGTACATCTAAATATTTTATGTCAGAAAAATATTATTGCAGGTGTTTAAGTGATTTTTTTTTCCATCTTGGAAATGAGGAGGATATTAGAAGAAGAATCTGAAATATTTGGAAGTTCAGGGAAACTTCCGTGGAAACTCCTCGAGTAAAAACGGCAATAAAAGCCGCTGCTAGTGATCGAGTGTCTGTGTCAGTCACTGCACTGGAGCAAGTTAGAGCATATCCTTGAGAAAGCACCTTAAGAAGACACGTTTAAGAGTTTACAGAAGACCTTTGGACTTTCTATTCCACCTTTTTACGGTTAATTAGGTTGGGAATCTACATACAGGTGCAGTAAAATCTCGTTTAAAAGCTGCGTGTGCTAACGGCAGGTAAACATTGACTGAGACAAACGAGGCGAAATCAAGGTAAGCTGTGGCTGTTTTTTCAAGCTTCTGTTCTTTTCCTTTTTATGCAAATAGCGAAGGCGTCCTCTACCAAATGCAAAGTTCTTAAAGTAGGTCAGTGGAATTAAGCAAAATGATTCTTTTTATAACCCAGAGAGCTGCCTACTTGGCATTTTGCCATCATAGGTTAGTTCGCGATAGTCTAAATCAATCGCAAACGACAGTCTAAAACCATATATTATATTTGTCCCTGAAACAGGTGTCTGAATATAAGTTGTTTTTACTAGCGAAGCTGCTTTTTGTAGTATAATTGATGTCTAAAAACTGAATAACCTTAAATATTCGCAGTGTCTATTAAAATGTGCCAGTCTCATTTAAATATATTTTTAATAAGAAAGTTGACCGTGGTGTCACGTGTGACTTGCGCTGTGTACGTTACGTTGGCCCAATCATTGTAGTCCGCGATAACTGAATAAGGATTTTTAAAACTAATTTTTATAAAGAGCTTGTGCGGCTGTTCCGTTTATTTTTTGGTTGCCAGTTGCTTAAATTTAATAGATCTGAACGATTGTACTTTGTTTTTACATTTTTAATACAGATCAATGTTTAGGTTTCTCAGCCGCCGAGCGCCACCTAGAACTATTAGCGTGCAACACATTGCCACCTAGTGGTTAAGAGTACATATCTTGCACATACAGCAGTGCAAATAACTTTTTATTCTTTCCTTAGATGTTTTGCGAATCTACTCTGTGGAGCATTGAATGTGAGGAGCATCTTCAGACAAACAGGGATCCCATATGCCTGGTGGAAATCTCATCGGGCAGATCTGTGTCCACGGAGGACATGAATGGAGAAGGGTGGATATCTGAATACCAGATGCCGTCCAAACAGGATCACAGGGTCATCAGTAAACCGCAAATGCCAGCCAGGAGCCGAATCTTCCACTCTACAAAGTTCTGGACCTTCCTCCAGTTCAAGACATCCACACGAGCATGATGGGACATGTGACCTTCTGCTGTGTCAAAAAGACTTTTAAAAAGGACTTGCACGTTGAATATATTAACTTTTATGTTAATATATCATTACGTGAATTATATTTATTAAGGAGAAATTGCATGCTTGTTTTTTAGGCACATTTTTCTATATGTAAGGAGGAAGCTTTAAAAGGCTGTTGCTTTAAATTTCCACCAGAGGGCAGCGATAAGTCACTGCCACTATAATGAAACGTATGTGTTGACAAGGTTTTGTTTGTCCAAATAGCTCTTTGTAGCATTTTCCTGTAGGGTAGAGCTTGTCAGATCTGGCTGACTATAATTATTTGTGAAAAAACACATTAAAACAAAAATTCAATAATAAGTGAACTTCTATCAAAGCTAAAGGTTTCATTTCTCCTGCCACTTCAAAATGAATTAAAATGCACGATTACACAAATGATCTGAAATGTCACTTTAAGGTTTAATAATACATTTTTAAGTCAAGGTTAAAATGGCACCATTTTATACTGTATGGAGAATGTGATTTTATTAGTTACACTATGTATATATGTTTACAGCTGAATTTGAAATGCACTATAAAAGTGTGTCAGATATGTGCATTTGTATATAATGTATTCTATATTGTGGTTTGGTGTTTTTAATAAAATGCTCAAATTGTGTCTTGCTTTCTCTTTGTCTGACAGACAAATATTCAAAGGTAAAAAAAAAAACCTGTATGAACAAAGTAAAACACGGCATGTTTAATACATATAATGAAAATATGTTATTGATTAGAATTCGCACATCAAGGATGGGAAAAAAATATGGCAGATCATTAAAAAGGGAATGAGGATGCCAGATTCAATCCATAAGGGGTTTGTTTGTGCGGCCCATGGACTCGGGATACAAAGTGCCCCCTCTGATCATTTGCATTGAGGCCTTGAAAGAGCTCTGATCCGAACACACACAATCCTCTGCCATGATCTAATTAGTCTACATCCAAAACCTGTTTGTCACTTTTAACTTCTTATGCAGCCCTCATTAAATCAAATGATGGGAGAAAAATAATTGAACCAGTAATCACAAAGAAACAGCATTCATATGGAGGGGCATACTCTATCCTCTGGTGCTGACCTGTCTCTGCATATTGAGAAAGGGGAAGGGATTTATTTATCATGAAGAAAACTTTGGAATAATGACTCCAGCAAAGAAAAGATCCAAGGATGTGTTTAGAATGGAAAAACTGGCATAAGGATAAGCCAGATCGGTTAAACTCTGGTGAATGCGTTTGCTGTTGTTGATAGGTAGAGACCCTCACAGAAACCTCTCCTGCCTTGTTCTTGTCAGAAACTGAGAAACAAAATAGTTACAATCACCGTAAATAATGGTAGCGCCATTAACATACAGTTTCATGTTATTTAACGACATTTAACAACATATAATTTTATATGCCGAACCAAGGAGAGTACCTAGACAAATGTTAAATGCTGACAACTAAACACTATCGTAACTGTTTAGGCTAGTAAAGGACATCATAATGGTAGGCCCTATACTTGATAATCGATAACTTAACTTTATAGTCATGAACACATTTTTTAAACACTATTTTAAAGCCTTTAAATTTCTCAGCTCTTTCTTCAGCTGTGCAGTGAAATTCACTTTAAAGATTAATTTTTCTTTCCTAAAAATATGTTGGAAAACAAAGAATTTTAAAATGAAAATGACATGAAATTACCATTATAACCAGTAGATGGCAGCAGAGGATGACTCATTAGCTCAGTTGCCATTTCAACTCCCTAGATTTTTTTGTTTTGTTTTGTTTTTACGTCTTGCTTTCGGATTTATTATAAAATGACTATTATAAGAATTTTTGGGAATTTTATGTAATGAAGTATGCTGTATAGCAAGTGCAGGAAGTCACCAAAAGTATCATGTCATTTAAAATAATGAAAGACAGAAAACAAGTCCAGAAACCCACACAACCTATAAGGGTTATGTATCTAAATATTTAACCCGGTAACTACAATTTCCATAAGTTGATTATTTAATTAAATAATACATTACATATCTTTAATTTAAAAACTAAATTTTTTAAGTTTTATCTTTAACTGTAAAAGCTGCTAAATATGCAAACAACACAGAATTGTTACTGCTGTAGTTTTGTTACTCTGAATTTAGTCTGCATCACTTAATGCACAGCTTTATTTAGCTTGGCCTGCCGTCAGAGTTGTTCTTTTTTTTCACTGTCAATCACAGCAATGACTCGCGGAAAAACTTTAGCGATGGAACACACATAATATTGTCACACTTGTGGTTTTCCTTCCTGAATGAAACAGTACTGTCGAACTTTTTGGTCCTCTTATACAAACAAAACTTTTCTTCATATTGTGAATGGATTATGTAGAGAAACTGAGCAAAGGGTGCTCCCGTTATAGCGCAACTGATTTTGACTGTTGACTGAAAATGACTGAGCTGGCTTATATAAAAACCAGGAAGTAACAGTGCATGTAATCCATTACGGCACTGCATAAACGCAGCTTTTGATGCTAGTTGTGAGTGGTTGCCAGGGTTGTCTATGTGGTTGCTAAGGTTTTCTGAGTGATTTTGTAGCATATTGCTATGCGGTTGCTTGGGTGTTCTGAGTGGCTGTTTACTGGCCCAAGTCAAAACCCAAAGAATAAGTAATAATTGTAGTGTCTCCCAAATTAAATGTTCTATTATGAATATTTAATTGTGATTACAACTGAAGCAAGTACTTTTGAACATATCGCTCTAAATGAACATGCAACAAAACATGGCAACAACAACAAACAAGGCATGACAGCATGTTTAAGACTCGCTGATGGCTTTTGAAAGTTGTATGTTCATTGGAGGCAGTGAATGTCCTTTGAGGATTCAGATACTCAAGCACAAAAGTCGAGCCTTGATCCCAAGGGGATACTTACAATTTCCTTTGGACTACATTGGCAATCCAGTGAGACCACAAAGACCAGCAGCATGAAGGAAATTAGGCTACTGAGAAAATAATTCAGAGAGGAAACGTCTGAGCCTTCAACGTGACCCATCTGGCAAAAAAAACCAAGTGTCTTTAATAGGTTCATAAAGTAATTTCCGAGACATAAGATGATATTAACGCAAAGGTGAGGAGAGCAAGGACAGAAGACCTCAAATCAAACTGAAGGACAGCTTTTTCATTCTTCTCATTACAGCCGCATGTTTTCTTTCTCTCCTCTGTCTAATCGAGCCTTTGATGCACCTGAAAAGAGAAACAGACTCATTAAAAGCTTTTTTCCCTTAAACTGTCAATTTTCTGTTTGCCGGCTCCGTCTACAATGCATTTGTCCTGAGGGATATATGAGTATATTCAAAGCTGCCTGTACAGTATAGAGGCACTTTCTTCAAGGAGAATTTAATCAAAACTCTTGCTGTATTTATTTCCATGCCTTCGTTTTTATGAGAGAGTGAAAGAGAGAGAATATGAATATAGAAAAAAGCCTTTGAATAAAGGCCTATGTAATATCATATCAGTTAATCATGTTACTGTACGATACAAAGCTCCCCCTCCGTCAGCGGCCAGCCTTGACCTTGTCCATCCTTATTCATATCCTCAGTTCAGCAAATGAGTTTTATTACAGGTGACAGCTCAGATTCATGTTTCCGAGATGCAGGCAGAGACAAAAGAGAGAGACTACGTTTAGATGTCATGTTTGGGCCTGTGCTCCGTCGGTCGGATCAGACAAGTCTGAGACACGTGAAACAGATTCTTTAAAATGGAAATGAAATCAAAATGGATAATATTTAGTTTCTTAATATACAGTCCTGGTCTTATCATGCATGATCAGCCATTGAAATGAATGTGAATGGACAGCTTCCTCCAGTTATATGTTAAGAAAGATTAGCATTTTTTTCAGCTGTTTTCAGCATTGATAATAATAAGAAAAAAAATGTTTCTTGAACATATTAAAAGGATTTCTGAAGGATCATGTGACACAGGAGTAATAGCTGCTGAAAATTCAGATTTGCCATCAATGTAAAAAAATTAAATATGAAAATATTTGTTATTTAATTCTATAGTATGTTATTTATTTTGTTTTTCATTAACATTCTTAAATTATAAATTGTAAGTAAATTAATACATACAGGTTCACATCTTCAAGTACAAATGTAAAGACAGTGCGTCTGTTTCTACACTTTACATCTGTGTTTATGCCAGACGTGTGAGCACCCTTTTATTTGTATGACATATCAGAAGAAACACGCAGAAAAATGGAGTGCAAAATAAGGGAGAAGAAATGGAAGTGTCGCTTAGCCTGCCAGCTTGACATTGAGAAGTGCAAGAAACAAAGCACCATTTATTAGTCAATGAGGACTTTCAGAGGCTATCTCCTGCAAACGTGTTAGCGATTCACCTTCAGGGAGGCCTTGAACAAAGGATTATCCAGGTCTCATTGTAAAATACATCAAGATCTAACTCCAAAAAATGTCCCTGCATGCACTTCGGTGAAGGAAGTCATTACAGTACTAGCATTAGCATTAAACTGCTAAAACTTTATTTTGATGGTCCCCCATCATAAATGCTACTTTCCGTCTGTCATCGTAACTTAAAGGGGACTATCATGAAAACTTTTCTCCCAAGGTTTACAAGTGCTGTAATCGGTTCCCAGGTTTGCATGCTACCAACAAATGGAAAATACACATTTTTTGGTGAGACTTTCTCTGCAAGCTTGTGAAAAAACAAGCCGCTCAGATTTCAGAGTTAGTCAACATAGTTTTGAGAGTTAGTCAACATAGTTACTTATAGTTAGCATAATGTCTAAAACGGACTATCAAAAATAAAGTGTAACTCACTTTTATAAATTAAATTGGTTATAATGAATGTTTAAAACGGTGAAAAAATATATAATTACATATTGTTATATAATATTATTTTATGTTTATAATTAATATATTTTTGCATTATTAATATTGTAGAAGGTTATGCATAGCTATCTTATTTTATTATCATATTATGATTATTTCATCTCTCTCTCTCTCTCTCTCGCTCTCTCCACCCCCTCTCCTGCCCCCCCTTCCCGCTCGAGATTTTATATAGATAGATAGAGATACAAATATGTGTGTTTTCAGACATAATATACATTCTAGTTAATTGTTTCTCACCCAGACTCCTCTTTCTCTCCTCTCCACAGCAGATATCCCACCAATTAATTACGCTTTTTATGCCAACATGACCCTGTTTTACTCAACTGAAGGAACATTAATGCCTGCTTACACAAGCCTTACAAGGGTGATGGAAAAAAGTGCCTAAATCATAGACGAGAGGGCATTCATCTCTCTGCAAATAGTCCCCGCTCCCTCATACTCTCTCAATTACAACCCGACAGAACATAAATTAATATGTAAAATGTCTAGACCGTGGTGGCAGAGTGTCAGCAGTTAAGGTCACAGCTATCAATCTCCAGCGGGCGGAGCGGCACCCACTGACAGATTTTCCACCCGCAGAGACGGCTCGGTGATTGAGAGGCACAGAGCAGATGAAATGTGGGTAACTGCTCACCCTACAGTATACCTGAGCACCAAGGGAGCGAAAGGACAGAGAGGATTACAGAAACGGATAAACACGTGATTAGAACAGATCGAAAATGAGATCTGAAAACGAAACAGTCCACCCAAAAATGAAAAATATTTCTGTGTGTGTATCTTCATGCCTCATTCTGTAAGGAATTTCTTTCTTCTGTGGAACACAAAAGAAGATATGATGGAAACCAAATAGTTTTGGGTCCCATTGACTTCGGGTATTTTTGCTGATTTTTGAGATACAGGACAAAACCTGCCATTCATTTTGAAAACTGCATTAATGTCCTTAAAGGGCACAAAATTAACATTTACATGTTGTTTGAACATAAATGTGCATTGGCAGTGTGAGTACACAACCACCCTATAATGATAAAAATCCACCTGCTCCTTTTTTAAATCCCCATAAATCATGAGCAGTGTCTCAGAACAAGCCATTTGCCAGGGGGGGGGGGGGGGGGGGGGAATCTGACATCTGTGACATCACTTTGCACAGGCCCTGCTCACGACTGTTGACGGAGATTGCTGCATTAGCAGAGACCCTGCCCTGAGTGGGACACAATCCTCCATGTTTATCTGGACGCTAGAGCATTTAAAAGCAGCATTAAGTAAGAATTTTTTTATTAGAGTTACAGAAATTATTCATTCAAGAGCAGTGAGTGATTTTCTGTTTTTATTTTACTGGTTGGTTCATAGACAGCAGAAGGTACTGTATATTACACTGCTGTCACTTCATACACAGATCTAATATAAACATGCGATTCCTTTCCCAGCTATTTATCTTCACAGACATAACCAACTATGTTTTTGTAACTTATGTGTGTTTGAACATAAACTTGTGTGTATTTGACAGTTTAGGTGCAATAAGACATGAAAGAAATCTTAGTTTAGTACTCACAGGCCATGTGACAGCCGCTTTCTGGTGTGCTGTGCTAGGGGGGAAAATTTTTTGTTTCTGTGTGCGCTCTGAAAACCATATATCAGAAGTTACTTATGATATGGCTTTAAAAAGCATGTTCAGGCTGATATAGGACCTATAATCAAAACCAAACAGATGTTCTGAAATAACAGAATTGTATGTAATACGTGGAAGGCCTGGTCTCTAATACATAAGATAGAGGGCAGGGCAGACTTGTCTTCTTCTCTAACTCTCATTTACAATAACCCAGAGTTTTTGCCTAGTCTCTCAAATAATAAAATGGGATAGTCTCTGCATATCCCAATAATAATGGGATATGCAGACTTTGTGATTTGAGTTCTTTAATGTCTTTTGAAGATTTGGTTATAAAATATAAGCGGCCCAGATTTAATTTCTTTAGATTTCTTCAAATAAGGGAATATATTTTTAAAAGTAATATATTGTAACTCCTCCACGTCAGTTATAAAGAAGATTCTGCTGAATCCACCGTCATGTAAGCAGATCACATACTTTTATAATGCCCTTTGCTCGTACGAAGTGGTGAACACCCAGGATCTTAGAAGATTATGAGAGGCGGAGTTTCAGTTGACCATCACAGAGGAGGAATGGGAACTGGTCTGGAGTCAGGCAAATAAGATCTCTATTTGCAATAGCGCCAAAGCTATTCAGCGCAGGATTGTGCATAGATTGCATATCACGCCGCTTCTTAGAAGCAAGTTTGACTCAAGCAATTCACCATTATGTGTTAAATGTAAGGTGGAAGTGGGAGATTACACCCATTTATTATAGAACTGTCCAGTAATTAGAGCGTATTGGTCAAAAGTTGCTATTTGTATGAGCTATATGTTTGGACTTGAGCTACAGTTGAACCCCTTGTCTTTGATTTTGGGTCTCCCAGTTGGACATTTGCTGAACAAATTCAACAGTCGTCTATTTGACATTCTAGCCCTTGCTGCCAGAAAAAAATATTTGAACTTGGATCAGAGACAAACATCCATCCTCAAAAGGATGGCACAAGATTATTAAGCAAATGATTCCCTTAGAATTCTTAACTTGTTTTACTCATATGTCTACTGAAGCTTTTCCTCAAGTTTGGACTCCATACTTGGATTGTATCGATGTTTCTTTAAGTAATATTTTGAGTTTTGGTATGTCATAATGCACTTTATTATTATTATTATTTATTTTTTATCACTAGCATTGTAAAAGATGGGCATTGTTTGTTAGTTGGTTATGTTTATGTTATAAGTATGTAAAAAGATGCAATAAAAAAATTATATAATACATGATTGGGCCGGTAACACTTCCCAGACACCTCGAGGACACTGGAGACCATTACATTGGCATTTTGAAAAATGGCGCTCAATATGGGCCCTTAATAAATTGACTTTTTTTATCAATGGCTCCAGCTACAACTATCTACATTCAATATCTGACAATCTAAATACACATGAAGCTAAATGGAAAAATATAATTTGTTTTATCTTTTAAAGAGAAACTGCTACTTTCTATGGTATTTTTCCATTTCTTGCTGCTTAAAGTCTTGCACTTCAAAAATTACAGAAAAGTTCACTAGATAAATTTGTTAAATGATATCAATTATTTTCACATTAAGTTGACGTACAGGTTTTGAATTTTTTCAATATCCAGCGGATTGGAATTAGAATTCTGAAGTGGATTGGCCATATTGGATCAGGGCCAGCATTATTTAAGTTATACAACTTAATAACATGACTGGTTTAAAATTACTCCTCATAAAAGCATTCCGGATTTGAGAAGTGGTCTGCATCTCCTGCGTGACAGGTCACCCCGCGTAAAACACAATAACCATTCAAATGAATGCATGGCTCAGACAAACTGTTTTATTACACTGAGAAAATGAGAATAAATTATTCACATGGCCTTGGTTATGTGTTTTGTTTGTGTGTGTCATCTGATTACTAATTAGGGTCGATTGGGGAAAAAAAAAAGAAAAACGCCCAAGAAAATATGAAGAAAGCAAGGACTTTCGTTATGAATGCTGTGTTTTCATATGGAGACATCTTTTTCTTTTTCCTTTTTCTGCGATATGTAGTCCCTATCTCCCATTTAACTTTTTCTTTTCATAATTCAGTACTCAGACAAAAATGTATTTTTTTTTTTTTTGTTTTTTTCCCCCCCCTTTTTTATGAAAGTGACTATGTAAGTGATATTCACTAAATGAAATGACTAATTGCAGCATTCTGTTTATTTTTTGTACTGTACATATGCAAAAGAAAATTTAGTTTGAGGAATATGTGTTTACAATTTATAATTTAGTTTTTGAATCAGAATAAAATACACTTTTAAAATAAGAACTTTAATTCAACCCAAAAATTATCCTCAACAACTCACCCTCATTTTGTTCCAAACCCACATGCTGTATATATTTTTCTGTACAGTGTAAAAGAAAAAAATAGAAAAATCTTAACATAGCTCTTTTCCCTAATTCATATTGACTATTAAGCACCAAACCAAAAAGCATTATAAAAGCAGTCAATGAAACATAACCATATAAAGCCTTCTGCATTATCTTTGATATGCACATTTCTAACTTTTCAGAAAACCTATTGTTGTCTCTTTTTTAGCCCCCCTTTAGTTGGTTGTACGTTTGTCTTTTTGCTGTGAAATCTTAGAGATTTTTATGAGGTAAACATAAGAATAATTCTTTATTGTTAGTCATTTTTAAGATGACCACTTACTGGATTGAAGCAACTAGAATTTTCTTTTTTAGAAAAATCATGTTAAAATGTATCAAATATGATACATCAGGTCTTTAAGGAATGCTTATTTGTACATCTCTCAATCCTCATTGTATTGTATTGTATTGCATTGCATTATATGTTTCCCCCACAATGATTAAAAACTACAGTGATCATAAGCATTTAAATATTATCTTACGAAAATATATTATTGGGAGATATAGAGTGACAACCGATATATCTATGCAGTTTTTGTAAGTAGTCTGCTATACAGTTAATATTTCATTGATTTACATTATAACAGATCAGAATTTCATCTTACTTTTGACCATATAAATACCAGCAACTGCACCAAATTGCATACTTTCTCGAAAAGTTCAATAGTCTCTTCAATTAAAAAAAATATAGAGTTTTCTGACTATTATTTCATATCAGGCTTTACAGGTTAAATATACACTGAAGTTTAAGTATTCGTTTCTAACACGTGCCATAGGTGCTGTCTTTACATAAAGATTTACATAAATTACTGAGCGAATGTATGGCTTCAGAAGACTTGTATTGCACACAAGTGTTGAATTATATTCAATTTTTTGGTCTAAATATCGTTTGCCCTTGCCTGAAGGTGACGTGAAGCAAGTTTTTCTACTTTCAGTTCATCAAGTGAATTATGTTTCCATTGTTACATCTTCAGTTAGAAAGACAATGCCAAGGCCAAGCTTTCAATCCCTTATACCAAGACCTAGAGCAGCAGAAAAAGGCTCCAATAATAATTTTTTTTCAAAGAGCCACACAAAAGCCAGAAGAAGGGCATGCAATGCGCACTCGACGAGGCCTCTGGGTTGTGCAAAGGAAGAAAAGGTCCATTTACTCAACTTTGAATTGACAGTTCCTTCTTGTATACACACTCGCATACAAACACAACACATCACTCAACCTGTGCGCTCCCAGAGCTAACCCTGATGGTCCATTAAAGGACAGAAGCCAACAGGCCAGGTCATTAAGCCAGTGGACGTGTGGGTGCCGGCCAAAGTGTGTTAGTGGTTGAGGGAGGGACTTGTGTGTTTGGCATCTGTTCCTTTATGTTCTGTGAACAGAGCGACCTTGTGCTTGTATGCTTGTGTGCTGACCTTGAGCTAGGCTGAAACAGCAGACACTGCTGCTTCTGAACGACCCTGAAAACCAGTGTGTGCGTAAGTGCGTGTGTATATGAGAAAGAGAGAGAGAGAGAGAGAAAGAGAGAGTACTGAGAGAAATATCAGAGCAGCTTTCAAGCTCTTAGCTTTCAGAGAAACATTTTCAATGTCTCAGGGTTGCAGTAAACTTCCAACAATCACACCAAGAGTAAACCTGTTCACATCTTTATCACACTGCAACATTTATAACACTACACTATATAGTAGTAGTGGTTCTCAACTGGTGAATCATGATCCAAAATTGGGTCACTGGTCTGTTCTGATGGGGCCATGAATGACAAGATTTTAAAAAATCAGCATAATCATGCTTAATTATAGGATAGCAAATAAAGAGGTCTCCTGCAGTTTCTAAAAAAAAGGCAAGAGAAAATGCTCAACTATAATATTACTATATATATATATATATATATATATATATAATTTATATCTTAGTTGTATGGATGTTCAATATTTTGCTTAAGTGTTATAGGAATGTGCCGTAATGGTATATGACCTTTTTTTGTCCTTATGTATCATTTATTTACATGAAAATGAAATTCATATATAATATATATATAATTATATAATATATATCTATATCTTATCGATATAATATATATATTATACCTCTATATATATATAGAATATATAAAGAAGTAAATATTAGGTGTGTGGGTGGTGTGTGTGTGTGTGTGTGTGTGTGTGTGTGGGAATTGTATACAAATTCTAAAAAACCCTGTGGGTTGGCTGCATCGGTCCTGCACTGTAAATACAACATAAATCTGTAAAAATAAAGTATAACAAAAATACAGATGATTGGAATATGTTTTGCAAGAACATACTATTTCAGTATTTCTGTTTTTTTTTTTAAAAATCCTTTTTAATTGGATATGTTGCTTGCCATTTCTTTCTCATTATTGTAAACGTCTAGTACCTGGAGAAACCTATCCTACACATTTCTTTTTTTTTTGTGTGATCATGGGAAAAAAATTGTATTTGTACTTTGGCACATAAATATTTTAACAAAACTGCTTTACTGCTTATTAAAATTTGAAAAACTTTTCACATTTGTAAAAACAAATGCTTAAAAAAAAACTTTGTAAAAAGATATTTTTAAAAATTCATACATTTATTTCTCACATTTATTCAAGGTGTGAAGAAAATATATTGAAAATCTGTCTTATTTTCACTAGATAGTCAGTTAAAAGTTTTATTTAAAATGGTATAACAGCTTATAATTGTATAAGTTTATGTAGGCTTCATAAATTTAATTTTTCAATCCTTTTCAAATGAACAAGGTTTATCCTTCCGTTTCTTTACTGTGGACACTCTTATAAATCATTGACCCAATAAATATAAATAATAATACATTTTAAAATATGAAAAAATAAATACATTTAAATTGTTTGAGATTTTTGCACCATGGCTATCCTTGTTCTGTGCACCAGGTCCCCATCAATCTCTTTGAGATCTTGCCCTGAACATCCCTGTGATCTTCTTATCGCACCTCTACTTGAATTACTCATGTCATGTTCGGAAGCGAGGTGACTGACAGCACTGACCTCTTATCGGTGTCGGTAAAGAAGGAGGCGACCAAAGTGCTACTGGTCTTTTCACAGTCACTGCCCTCTAGAATAATGCTCTTTTTGCACAGCGACCGCACCTTGCAGATTGGCCAGCCAAGACAAACAAAGCGAAGGGCTGCAGTGGATTTAT
The DNA here is from genome assembly GCA_018155175.1 of Sinocyclocheilus anophthalmus. NCBI lineage: Eukaryota > Metazoa > Chordata > Actinopteri > Cypriniformes > Cyprinidae > Sinocyclocheilus > Sinocyclocheilus anophthalmus. The sequence goes on from JADLZN010003259.1 coordinate 436,928, forward strand.
TTGCTGAGAATAATTACAGGTTAATGGACGGAGGTCAACGCTCAATGTTTTTATCATGTTAATGAGGTTGTAGGAAGTTGTACCTCATGCAGTGAGAGAGGCACGAAAAATAACCTGTATAGAACAGTACATCGGTTTTATACAACAGTTGTATAAACAAGAACCTACAGTAATATCGAGTGACTAAAGCCCGGTTCAGACTACAGAATTTTTTTGTTGGTTAGGACAGTCACTCCCTGCGTTCCATTCGGAAGAGCTCATCCCTATGTCCTGTCCCTTCAAAGGGTTTACCGTCTAGACTGAGAGCTTTGAATGGTTGAAGGGTGTAGGGGACCAAACAACTGTTTCTTGAAATGCCCTTCTGCGTCATCCTCCCGTGCCCTCATCCAACACACTTAGTGAACCTGATAATCTGATAAATCACTACATCACGTTATTTTTGTGGCTTTTAGTTTATGTGTCAACTTTGATGCCATAAAACTTATCCTCCTAAAATCTTGTCATGTCATGAAAATCATGTCGAGAACACAAATTAAGATATTTTTTATCAAATCTGAGTGCTCTCTTACCCTCCATAGACAGCAATGCAACTGCATTGTTCCCAGGTCCAGAAATGTAGCAAGGACATCGGTAAAATATTCCATGTGACATCAGGGGTTCAACCATAATTTTACAAAGCTACGAGAATACTTTTTGTGCATAAATGTTACGACCCTGTTTGGGGACCAACACAAGAAAGCCGCAACAAATACCACAGTGGCCAGGGCAAAAAGTTAAAGTTTTATTGTACGGGTAAAAGAATAACCAAAAATAGAAAACAGCAAGAAATGTATTTAAACATAAACAAATCATAAATAAAGACTGGTGAGCTAACGTCTCTAGGTTACGTATGTAAACATGGTTCCCAGAGGGAACGAGACGCTGCGTCGAGTCGCTTTGGGAACGCCCTTGCTTGTTCTGAAGCACGTGTCAGATCAGTCCAATGGAGCAGCGAGACGTCACGAGCAGGGTGACGTAAGCACCAGAAAGCATAAAAGTGCATCCGGTCGGGCGCAAACCAGCTTCGATGAAGTAGCGCCTGCAGGGATGCAGGGAGTATGGCAAAGAGACGACGCGTCTCGTTCCCTCGGGGAACCAGTTGACATCCATAACAAGCAAGGTCCCCTTCAGGAACTCGAGCTGTGTCGAGTCGCTTTGGGAACGAGAATACCCACTGCGCCATACTACCAAGTCCCTGCCTGTGTGTGTATCTTGCGAGCACATCACGAAGAGAGAACTTGGGAACCTGGGGTAGAAACCAGGTCTAGGTTGTAAAAGCGGACAAAAGTGTGCGGAGAGGACCAGCCCGCCGCAGCACAAATGTCCTGCAAGGCCACACTCAAGCTGAAAGCCTTGGAGGCCGCCATACTCCTGGTCGAGTGCGCTCTGACCCCCGTAGGTGACGGGAGGCCAGAGGACTCGTAGGCTAGTGAGATGGCCTCGACCACCCACCTACTCATAGTCTGCTTGGTCGCCGGAAATCCCTTCTTTGGCGGACCAAAACAAACAAAAAGCTGATCTGCCTTACGCCACGGGGCAGTTCTGTATGCGTAAGCGTCCAGTGCTCGAACTGGACAGAGCAGATTAAGCCTTTCTTGGCCTACTTCCTGGAACGGAGGGAAGTACTATGGGCCCTGGAAGAAGTGGGCACCTTAGGGACATACCCGGCCCTCGGGTAAAGGAATGCCCTAACCATGCCTGGAGCAAATTCCAGGCACGAAACAGAAAGTGCCTGAAGATCCCCGATCCTTTTTAGTGAGGAAATAGCGAGGAGAAAGATGGTCTTGAGCGTGAGCAACTTGACCGAAACTTCTTCTATGGGTTCAAAGGGGGCATTGCATAAGCCCTCCAGAACCACAGCCAGGTCCCATGAGGGTACCTTGGTGCGCTGTACCGGCCTCAGCCTCAGGGTGCCACGGAGGAAACGAGTGACAAGTGGGTGTCTTCCCAATGATTGACCACCCAGAAGGGTGTGGTATGCAGCTAAGGCCGCCACGTATACCTTCAAAGTGGAGGGAGATAACCCCAGGAGAATCGCTCCTGCAGAAACTCCAGAACTGTAACAATTGGGCAGTTGACTGGGTCCTGCAGTCACTGTCCGCACCATGAAGCGAAAAGTTTCCACTTCAAGGCGTACTGTTTCCTAGTGGCGGGAGCTCTGGACTGGAGTATAGTCTCAACAACCTCAGTTGAGAGACCAGATGCTAGGAGCTGTGCCCCCTCAGGGGCCATGCCCACAGCTTCCATAACTCCGGGCGGGGGTGAAGAAAGGTGCCCCCCCTGCCTGAGAGGGGAGGTCCCTCCTGATCGGAATCTCCTGTGGAGAGCTGTCAAGGAGGGACACCAGGTCCGAGAACTATACTCGGGCCGGCCAGAACGGGGTTACTAGCAACAGACGGACCCCATCCCTGCGTACTCTCTCCAGAACTCTCTGGAGCAGAGCGATCAGGGGAAAAGTGTATAGACAAAGCCTTGGCTATGTCTGCACCATGGCGTCCAGCCCAAGTGGAGCTGGATGTGTGAGGGAGAACAAGAGCGGACAGTGAGTAATTTCCTTTAACGCAAATAGATTCACTTCTGCCTGACCGAACTACCTCCAGAGGAGCTCCACCACCTTGGGGTGGAGCCTCAATCCCCCGGGCCTCAGTCCCTGTCTCGACAGGATATCTGCCCCCTGATTTAGATACCCAGGAATTTAAACTGCTCTTAGAGAGAGGAGCTTCCCACTGAGAAGCTCTAGCAGTAGATCATGCGAAGCGGATTCCCCTTCGGGGAAAATCCCTTGGTTCTGAGCCGCCACTGTAAGGGTCTCATGTACAGCATGCCAAAGGTATCACGTTGGACTCTGCTGCCATCAGGCCCAACAGCCTCTTAACTGTTTGACAGTGAGTGACTGGCCTTCTCTTACTCTCGTGACTGTCGTGAGGATTGACTCGATTCGAGCAGGAGACAGACGTGCCTGCATCGAGGTTGAGTCCCACACCACGCCTAAATAAGTGGTTCTCTGTAGTGGAGAAAGAACACTCTTCTTGGCGTTTAGTCTTAACCCCAGCTCTCTCATATGGGCGAGGACGACATCTTGATGCCGAGCCGCCATCTGCTCTGATTGTGCTAGTGTTAACCAATCGTCGATATACTTGAGTATGCGGATGCCCTGGAGTCGGAGTGGAGCCAGAGCAGCATCCACACATTTCGTGAAAGTGCGGGGTGAGAGTGACAGGCCAAAGGGAAGAACTCTATATTGGTATGCTTCGCCCCCAAAAGCAAACCTTAGGAACTTCCAGTGTTGAGGGAGGATGGAAACATGGAAATAAGCGTCTTTGAGATCTATCGTAACAAACCAGTCCTCGGACTGGATTTGAGATACTATCTGCTTGATAGTGAGCATCTTGAACCGAAGCCATTTGATAGCGCGGTTCAGAAGACGGAGATCTAAGATCGGACGCAAACCCCCATCCTTCTTCGAAACTATGAAGTAATGGCTGTAGAACCCGGACGCTTTCTCGAGAGAGGAGGAACACGTTCTATGGCCCCCTTCCTTAAGAGAGTATCTACTTCTTGTTCCATTACCAGAGCCTGCATGGGGCCCACCAGAGTGGGGATAACCCCGTTGAAACGAGGCGGACGAGAACCGAACTGGATTCTGTAACCTTTCTCTACAATCTGCAGGACCCATTTTGAGATATTTGGTAGAAGTTTCCACTCTACCAGAAAATCTACTAAGGGAACCAGCCTCTCGAGGCTGGCCTCTGGTATTATTAGAGAAGCCAGTTTGGTGCCCTGAAGCGGATGACCGGCAGGGAACGACCGACCTGACTGCTGTAGCACCCTCACTTGAGGGGGCGAGCTCTCCCGTGCCGAACCGTTGCCTGGCGGCAGCTGGGATTTTCGCTCGTCTGAGCTCACTGAGCCTTGAAGCACCGATGTGGCAGGGGTATCAATGAACCTCCGTGTGGGCACTGAAGGAACAACTGACCTGACTGTTGTAGCACCCTCACTTTAGGGGGCGAGCTCTCCTGTGCCATACCGTTGCCGGGCGGCAGTTGTGAATTTCGCTCGTCGGAGCTCACTGAGCTCTGAAGCACCAAGGTGGCAGGGGTATCAATTAACCTCCATGAGGGCACTGAGGGAACAACCGACCTGACTGCTGTAGCACCCTCACTTGAGGGGGCGAGCTCTCCGGTGCCGTACCGTCGCCGGGCGGCAGCTTGGAATTTTGCTCGCCAGAGCCTACTGGGTCCTGAAGCACCGAGGGTGGCAGGGGTTCAATGAACCTCCGTGAGGGCACTGACGGAACAACCGACCTGACTGCTGTAGCAACCTCACTCGAGGGGGCGAGCTCTCCCATGCCATACAGTTGCCGGCCGGCAGCTGGGAATTTCACTCGTCAGAGCTCACTGAGCCCTGAAGCACAGAGGGTGGCAGGGGTATCAATAAGCCTCCGTGAGGGCACTGAGGAGGATTGGGCACCGTATACTGAGGTGTTATCCTTTCCTCCCCAGGTGGGCTGCCCTCAGGGACCTGACAATGGTAGGACCATTTAGCCGAGGTCCTCTTAGACAAAATAACGGTCCGCAGATCCGTTTTCGGTCTGGAAGACCCCGACTGAGAGCGTCGCCCTGACCCCCGATCTTTCTGTGGAGGGGTGCGGGTTGCAACGCTCTGTTTTTGAGACTGGCGATATGAGGAGCTTGATGGCTTGGGCTGCTCCCGCTCAGCAGCCCCACCCCATAGCAGGTCAGCCTGGCATGCTTGTAACACCACCATGGTGTGCAAACATGCGCCAGCCTGACCTACCGCCGTATAAGCTTTCCAAACCAGACTCGATGTAAGCCTAACGGGCCTGGTGGGAAGCTTCGGGGCCTTCAGGGACGATGCTGAGGATGGGGAGAGATAGCTCACAAGCGTCTGCTCCACCACTGGCATCGCCCCATATCCCTTATCATTCAGCCCCACGATGTTCTTTTGAATAATTCGAGACTGTGGGGCTGTAATACGGGATGAGTATGGTTTCTCCCACGATCTTGACACCTCAGAATGGAGATCGGGAAAAAACGGCAGGCCCCGTTGTGAAGGCTGTGATCTAGATTCAGAAAACGCTCGTCTAATTACTTTTAGGACGAGCGTCCTGTTTCTAGGCTGGTCAAACGATATTTTATTTTGGTGAATGCATGAAACACACCCCATAATCATGAATCACACCTCATACGCGAGGGACTGTGGTGGCGAGTCCACAGTCTCCTCTGTCTCGACACTCATCACATCCAGGAAGATAGATGAAGCGTCTGGCTCTCTCTCTCTCTGGTGGGGGGGGGGGAAGAAACCGCAGCGCGGGCTTCCGAACACTGAGAGAGAGCCGCGGATCTAGCGGGTGAGGACCGAGAAAAGGACGAGCCCGTTTCGGATCCCTCCGCTAAATCCACCCGCGATCCCCACGACAACAGTCTGCGCTGTGCCTCGGCAACAGCGGGACCGCTGCCAGCGGGATCGCGAGCCAGGCCACTCTCATCAAACACAGCCAGGCGAGAGCGGAGCATACGCAGCGAGAGTAACTCGCAGTGATGACAATCAGCTCCTCGAAAGCTGACCGTGCATGCTCCGCTCCCAAACAAACGACACACAAATCGTGTGTATCCCCCGCCGCAAGATATCGTGGGCAGGGAGGAACACAGCGTTTTTGAATGCCGGTTTGCTCCCATAGACCCCCCCCCCCCTTTTTTTCATGATTTTTTTATATTGTTGTTCGGACACACAACAGTAAATAGACAGACACATACACAGAGCGCTACTGAAGAGCAGAAGCTGGTTTGCGCTCTGCTGGATGCGCTTTTATACTTTCCGGTGCTTACGTCACCCCGCTTGTGACGTCTCGTTGCTCCATTGGACTGATTTGACACGTGCTTCATGTAGCGTCTGGACCAATCAAACACACAATATATATTTTGTTAGCTATATTTAACAAATACTCTGTATCACCCCTCAGTTAACAAGCCATATGAGGACCTATGAACCCTTCCCCCAAATCTTGTCTTACCGCCTCAGAAATACACCAGGTTCCATGCAATCAACGCTGATAACACTGGTTTTTCTCAAAGGAATGCAAGAGAGATACTCTTCACTGCAGTTTCCATAGGAAGGCACAGTATAAAGGATTTTTCTTTGCTAATTAATTCATAGGAAAACCTTTCTTTGAATGAACACACATATCCTTCAGGTCATTGAAGTGCTAGATTAACTGCTCTGTATGCAGAGTATCCGGCGTTCATGTCAGCCGTGCCATAGTCTCCAGTAGGCACTCTTAATTTCCTCAGAGTATCTCTCCAGATTAAAAAATCTGTACGCCTGAAACACACCAACAGTCAAACAAGCTCTCCCTTTCATGTGCAAACTGTACAGGTTTGTTTCTCTGCCTTTTTGAAACTTCGAAATTTTTGCCTAAAGGCTGTTAAAAGTAAGGTCTATACATGCTTAGGCCAACCTAACATTAGAGCTACTCGCTCAAAATGAGTGAAGTATTTATCCACATCCTTCTCTATAAAGGGAGGGACCAAATGAATGTTCTTGCAACATCAGAGTCAGCATTATCTTTAGACATTACAGCTGCATTGGGGTAACTGCTCTAAGTTCTAAATCTTTCAAACGCAGAGTTTTCTCCATTTTCAGTTTCTCTGACTCCAGTTCCAACCTTTTTAGCTCTAAGTCACTTGCGGTTTGTTTTTCATTAACCTGCAGTTCTTTACGTTTTAATTCAAGTTCAAGTTCCTTCACATGCTGAGACTTTTCAACAAATAACTCTTTAGGTAAGTCAAACTAAGTAGTCTGCAAATATTTTGAAGCAGCATCACTAGAAAATACCTTTTGATTTACTAATGCAGATCAAATTTGTCGTCTCATGGCAGCTTTAAGAGTACCACAAACAATCTCGATTTTATAAGAATGCAAAATGTTAAAGCTCCACTTTCCTCTAGCTATAACGCTGTTCTAATGAAGGAGAGTGCAGAAACTTCTCCAAATAAAAATCCTCCATCACAAATCTTCCCCTGACAAAAGGTTCCAACAGGTAGTAAGAAAACCTATTATAAAATAAAATTAAGCAAATACAAGAATGTTACCCCATGAAACGACTCCAGCCCATGGCCACTCAAAAGTAGTTTACACAAAAAGAATGGCAAAATTGGTCAAATCCCACCTTCCAAACTACTAAATGCAGCCAAATGACATGCCCAAAGTAGCCATGCATCAAATACAAAAGCATGCTACAAACAACAAAAGTAGCAATGCATTAAACACAAAAGCATACAACAAAGAAGCAAAAGTAGCAATGCATCAACTTACAAAGAAAGCAACAAGACACAAAGTAGAATTGCCTCAATCTTTTAAAGCAAACTACACAAAAGTAAAAAAACACAAAAGTAGCATTGCAAAAATATTACAAAGCATTCTACAAAACAAAAATAGTAGTCCAACCAAAAGCATTAAGTAACAAAGCATGCTGCAAAAAAAACAAAAGTAGCTCTTCAAACAAAAGGCACTTCATATCCCGGACGAGCCCCCAATTTATGTTACGACCCTGTTTAGGGACCAACATAAGAAAGCCATTCTAAAGGCAACAAATACCACAGTGGCCAGGGCAAAAAGTTAAAGTTTTATTGTATGGGTAAAAGAATAATCAAAAATAGAAAACAGCAAGACATGTATTTAAACATAAACAAATCATAAATAAGGACTGGTGAGCTAACTAATTTAAACTACCACCTACTCAAAAGTTAAGAAAACTTCATATCTCCCGAGGAAGAACAGAAATCAAACACTCTATGTACTCTGTGGTAACTAAAGCAATCACTCACCATCCTTACCCTTGCTGGAAGGGTGTGATTATCCTGCAAACCTTAAATACACTTCATTTTCACATGTTTGCTGTTAATAACCTGATTGTGGTTCGAAGCACTTAACCTCTGTTACGGGGCGAACGAGACGTGAGATGTGCGGATCCAAGTGCAAGGTTTTATTTAAAAAGGCGTGATTAATAACCAGGCAAGGGTCAGATAACACAGGCATATCACAGGTAGGACAAAACCGAAGGTATTCCTAGGAGATAGCGGGTGGGTCTCCCCCCCTCGATTCGGACGAACAGGATCCACGAGGGCTTGACAAGAGGGGTAATCCAATTACACGAGCAATAGTCCAGGCGAGGTGCAAACAGTCCGAAGCAGCAGACAAAGGGTTAATCCAAGACATGTGGCAAGAATCAAGAACCAGGAAAACAGGCAAGGCAAGAATATGATTAGACTATGAAAACTAGAGCAGGCTCCGTAAAGTAGCTATCACAGTGATAACCGCTAAACAATACTTGGCGACTTGAGCAGGATCTGAGTGGGTGTTATATATTGAATGTGTGATTGGTTACAGCTGTGTGCAATCAGTGCAATGGATGATGGGGAATGTAGTCCGGGATGACATGCAACAGTTTGTGTAGTGGGAGAGTCAATGTAACGGAAGGGTGACCTCTGGTGGCGATCGAACGGAAGTCCATGGACAGGATTCGTGACAACCACAGTACAGTCCCTTTTTAGTAACCTTCACTGTATTCTTGCCTTTTAGCTTTGCTATCTAAACCAGACTCGGTTATCAACCTAAAGATGAGGCATGAGTAAATACAACATTATGTCATTAATTTAGCACATAACACTGAATGAGTCATCAATATTTTTAGTCTGTTTTCTTGTAAGAGAACAGCTTAACTTTTAAATGCATGTATATGCTAAAAGTAAATATTTTTTTGGAAATGAATGACTTCCGGTCTGTCGCTTGTTGTTTGTCGGATATAGTGGAAAGGCGGCTTGACATGTTTCCTTATTCAAGACACGGCAAGATAGATTTTAGGAGGATAAGTTTTATGCCCTCAAAGTTGACACATGACACATAAAAGCCACAAAATTAAATTTTTGAAATCATACATTTAAAATAAAATAACGTGATGTAGTGATTTATGAGATTATCAGGCTCACTAAGTGTGTTGGATGAGTTTTGGCCCACTTTCTTTACAAATTGCTTAAATTCATTGATATTTGATGGCAGTCATCCATGCCACATATCAATGGGTTTGAGGTTTGGACTTTGACAAGGTCATTTGAAAACATTAATTCAATTCAGTTCCAGCAGTTGAGTTAATGTGCTTGTGTACTTTGGGTCATTGTCCTGTTGCATGGCATGACTGCTTCAGCTGAGGATCTCACTTGTCTCACTTTCAAGTTGAGATCATGGTCCAAATGATGACTGTAAGTTGACTGGTTTCTCTGGCTGCAAAACAAGCCGAAATTTTCACCCCTCTGCAAAATACATGTTGGTTGGTATGAGGTAATTGTGCAGAAAGTGTATCGTTTTGCCAAACATGCCGTTTTGCACGTGGATCAAACATCCCCAAAGTCTTGATTTCCCAAAGACTAGAAATCTTGTGGCTTGTTCAAAGCAACTTTGCAAATCTAAGCCATGCTGTATCGCATTATTGCATTTGGTTTCAAATAATGATTATTATTCTTAAATATTTTGTTAGAATGAAGTAAACTTAGAATAAATTGTAAACTTAAGAACTGAAATTCATTCGCTGATAATCTAATACAATTTAAGTATTTATGCGCAAATAATTTTGTAAACCTAAACAAAGCAGCATGTCCCCAGCTAGTTTTGCCTAAAACATGCTCAACCCATGTTCAGAGGTCGCATTTGAAGGCTGCATAGGCCTACATCATCGGGTCTCATTTAAGAAAAGTAACTGTAAAATTGCAAAGTAAAAAAGAAATTACAGTACAGTATTTTACACCTCACAAGGTATAATAGTCAGTTTAATTATGGTTACTTTTCTTAAATAATACATCCTTGATGATGTATGCAGCCTACAAATGCAGCCTCTGGAGGACGCAGCCTCCGAAATGAGACACAGCTCTGCAGCTGTGACATCAAAACCGGAAGCCTAATCTGCTATATGTTCCCTCGAGATTTTCATATGGATATTTATAATGGGGTTGTTCAATTTAAGAGTAAAACAAGGTCTATGGTACATACAAAAATGGATGATACTTATATGGTTTGCTCTATAGCATAAATTACACTCACAAAAATTACAAATTTTTAAGCATGTTTGTTTTTTTTAAAACGTATGTTTGCAATTAGAAACTGCATAAGAACATGGGTGAGTGTGTGCAGTTTACGCTGTACAACAAAACACCCAAGTGTCTTCAAGTTATGTTTACTACAAACCTTATTTTACTCATGTATTAAAAAAAACAACATACGGAAATACTGAGGGAACCAATAGTGGATTTAGTTTCACATCTGCAGCACTCTATAAGGCTTTTCCTCACTCTCTTTCTCTTGTGAATGTTTTTGCCATGCACTTGCTCGCTCACCCGAGAGTTTTGTTTCGGACCTCATTTGTCAGCAATATTTTAAATTTGAAGTACATTTTTCTGTACATCTTTGATTTCTGTGTTAAAATATTTATGCATAGATTTCACGCACGATTAGGGAAAAAACCCATTCTCTATCTAACTCTCTCATAATTGAAGTAGATTATTTGAAATAAACAAAAATATTTAGTTTGTTTGATGGCTTTTGTCACACACACACACACACACACACACACACACACATACATACCTCGGACAACCACAGACAGACTGACAAACGCCCTTGAGAAAAGCAGTATTCAATTTGTAACTCTCTTCGACACAAGGCCATATCACTTTATGGGTAAAGTCATAGAGGCAGGCAGGAAGAAATTCAAGTTAGTTACTATAGTAACAGACAGAACTTCTCATAACACAACAAGGCAAGAAGAACAATTTGCCCAAAAAAAAGTTTATGTTTTTTTTCTGTTTTTAAAAACGAACATGATCTTTCTTCTTTCCTTTTGATTGTCTATGAAAGGACACAAGGCTTCACAGTTTTAAAAAAAAATGTTGTATAATTTATTATTCCATGAAAATTATTCATCAGAACTGTACAAGGCAATGCTATAGTATTGAAAAAACTTGCAAACAGAGGGAAAACGATAGAAGAAGGATAAAGAAAGACCTTTTTCATACTCTTCAAGGTTGCTGTTGTGAAGTTGAGCCAAATTCTTATTCTCATTGGGTCATGACAACCTGGTGGGCTGTTTCTGTGTTCTGTTTGTGCATGTCTGTAAAAGGGAGGCTGATCTAGACTGGATTTAGTTACCACAAAGACGTTTATGTAAACATTAGCAGTCTATGCAGACTGAAAACATTTTTGCAGTTCAAAAATAATGTTAACATTATTCATGTGAAAATACATAAATAGAACATGCATTAAAATATAATACAAATAAATATACTATAACTATACAATTATAAATAAATATTACATTATTCTGAAATTAATAATCACGTAGGCCCTATAGTTGCATTGCCATTAGAGACTAACTCAAAAACATTGGAATTCAAATGCAGCTTCTTATGTTTGTTGATGCACTTAATAAGGCTCACAATTGTGGTTATGAAGTTCTGAAACAGTGAACATAACAGTTCCTGAATACTTCTTTTTTTATTTGTCTTTTCTCCTTTTTTTAGGAATGATGGAACTAATAAAAGTTTCTGTTAACCAGGCGACAATCAATAAAAAGCTGATAAACATGAACGTTTAACGTTTGAAATTTGCAAATATTTATTAACATTATAATCCACAGATAAAGAGTCCATGAAATTAGCTTGAAGTCTAAAAATAATTATTTAAGCAGAAGCACAGATGTGGGCACATGGAGAGAGAGAGAGAGAGAGAGAGAGAGAGAGAGAGAGAGAGAGAGAGAGAGAGAGAGAGAGAGAGCGAGGAGAGGCAGCCCCCCCGCCTGCCTGCGGAAGTGGCGAGACCTGGTTGTGAGTGTGGGGGGTGTGGGTGGGAAGAACGGCCAGAGGGACGAGGAGATGAGCCGCCGGGCGCACGGGAGGAGCACACGGATATAATGGGGACGGAGAGAGAGGGAGGAGAGGGGGGACGATTGGCCCCCCCCCCGGACCCCGGACCGAGGAGAGGGGGAGAGAGAGAGGAGAGACGAGAGAGAGAGGAGGGAGCGACAAACCGAGAGCAAGAAAGAGAGAGGATCGCGAATTACACTTACCATTTTAAAGCCCTTAAAAACCATAAAGTGAACCCTGAAAAAAAGTCCCCTGATTTAGATGGTCCTGAAGCTGCAAAAACAAACCAACATGACTAACAACAGCCAGCTTCAGGACACTGAAATATTCATCCACAAAATTTGGCCCAACCAAATTATAAAAGCACAAAAAAGAAAATTATCTAACCTATTGGAATGAAACAACACAAAACACAAAGTAAACTTGAATGTTATTTGGCCCTAAATTAGCGATACGCAATGCGTGATTCTCTGCGTATGACAGTGAAAGAGTGTAAAAATATAGACAAATGACGAGGGTGAGGTACAGAATGAGCACTCCTATTAGCCTATAGAACGGGCAAATATAGACAGCACGCGCACAAAGAGGCGCATCTGATGTATCATGGGGAAGTGGAGACAGAGCAACACTTCCTCACCAGCTGCCCTAACTATCAGACATTAGCAGAAAGACCATTTTATCAACAACTTTGAAATACTGGCCCTGACTTCAAAATGTTAAACCGAAATGACAATAATATACCTCCACTAAAGTGGCCTAGTATTATTTGCGGTGAAAAACCAAGACTTGTATTGACTAGCAGCAGATACATTGATGCCGGTCACAAAAAGAGGGAGGAGTCAACAGATCAGTGATGCGCCTACACACACACACACACCCCACTGAATTTTGAAATTGTTCATTAGAAATTAATAAATGTGATTTGTTCTATTTTATATATATACCTGCATGTATTTTATTATTATTTAATTATATCTATTGTTATTGTTATTTTATTTATTTCTATATGTATATTGAATACAATATCTGTTTTAGATTCAATGTAAACACTATGCTTTGGCAATACATTGTAAAAATTGTCATGCCAATAAAGCACATATTGAATTTAATTGAACTGAATTGAGAGAGAGAAGAGAGAGAAGCAGAGTGAGCAGCAGTCCGGATGGAGGAGAGAGGAGAGAGACGAAGAGAGGAAAACAACATCCAGCAGACCATGACCTTGCAACGAAGGGAGACATGATTGGAAATAAGTTTGACTTTTGATCAAATCGAAAATTTACACAAGCAGGATACTTTTGATGGTCAGTCTTTGATTTGAAGTGTTCAGCATATGCATTTAATAAACAGCTGAAATGAAAAATTCAGTCACTATTTACTCACCTTCAAGATGTTTCAAACTGCTCTATTTATGCAGACTTCACTCAGTTCTTTCCAGAACTTGATAGTGACCATGCCTGTCAAACCACAAAAATAAATAAGAAACACTTGTACATTGAAGTCACACAATAGCTTTGTGTAAGAAACAGACTTAAGGGTAACTGCTGCTTTAAAAAGCTTCTCCTCCACTGAAGTTAATGTCTAGCATAGACATGTATGGTGTCTAGTCTGTGTTTGTGTTCGGAACTCAAAAATGACTAATTGCTGATAAACAAATAAATATATAAACACTTTCTTAAAGTATTTTATCTAATACTTTTTAAAATGAATTATTAATTTTATGTGGTAAAGCAATCATGAAATTAAAGTGGACAATTCTTATTTTTTATGGAATATCGCAGTATTTCTTATAAATGATTTATCCATGCACATCATCATCATCATCATCATTTTTATTATTATTATTTCTATTAATCTGCCCTCATTATCTTTAATGAAAATAACTGATATACATCGCAATGGGACACTATTAAATATAATTGCGACTTTATTAATTTCAATCCTAAAGTTTTATATGTTTTGGTATGTTACAATTTGACCACTTGGCTGAAAAGAATAAAAAATACAAATAAAGTCAGGTAACTTTGTAATTATATAATTTTCACCTATAGTGAAGAAAGATATTATTATTATATGGCATTGTTAATTAAGAATGTAATGCTTATACTAGTACACTGTAAGATAATAGACAATGTCCATTTAGAAAATTATAAGTATATTTTTTGTAAAAATTTTTGACATTTCCAACCCTAACACACAACACAACGCAATACACAATTCAAAACACAGGCAAAATACCAGAGAAAAATCAGTGAGGAAAGATCCTTCATATTAACATGGTACACTGGGCTGCATTTTTACTGACTTTTCTTAGAGTGAAGGCTGGCTGGATCAGTGTTTGCTAAAAAAGTTGAAGGCTAGTCCCTTTAAGGGTCAACGGTCTCAAAGTCATGCTCATATTCACACTAAACTCAGAGAGAAGCTTTGCACAGCAACCAAAGAATCAACATTTGGCTGGCACTGAAATTCAGCTTAATTCATGCTCTCAGTTCATGACTGACGAAAGTGAACAACATAAGGCATAATAAGGCATTTGAATATGAATAAAATTACATTTTACAGATTAAACATTCCAGCAAGTAAAAGACCATTAAGAATGATTTTGAAAAATCTTTGAAAGTTTGTATTGTATTCATTGTGTTCTCAGACAATAGACATTATATTCACAGTCAGGTACTACATTGTTATTTTACGTGATTATTTCATCCTTGACGTTTCTAAAATTAAACAGTGACATGTAAATACTAGCCTTGTGATTATAGTTATCTGGAACAACTCCTCTGATGTTGGTCCTACAGTTACTGAGGATGTTGTTGACGTGAGCTTTGGCCCTCAAACTCACTAAAAAAGAACATAAATAAGAGCCTTCATTCAAGATACAGCCTCAGTTCCACAGATGAGGACAGGTAGGTGAAGAACATTTGCACAAACTGGCGGTTAGACCTGTTGACCTTGAACAGATGCTGAGTAGGATGCAGAATTGTGTGTGAGTATAGTGTGTGTGTTGCTTCTTTGGGGGGAGGGGGACAGGTGTTAGAGAAGGCTGTAAAGGCTGTTTAGTTGACATTGGCCTTGATGTAAATGGTAAAACACATTTCTTTTTTTTTCTTTTCTTTTTTTAAATAGATCAGTTGTGTGAGTTGTCTCTCACTGCACACTATTCTAATGCTTTCATCACTTCCACCATAGGCTTGTCCTTCGGCTATTCAACATCAGTAGTGGCGCCTTGATATGACTTTCCATACAGGCTGCAAATCAATATGCTTTTATATTCTTCTTCAGGAGAGCAATGACATCAGTACACCCCCGTCTGCCTCAGACAAAACTGGTAAACAGTGCACAATACAGGTGACCCTGGACTTTAATAACAAAACAAAAATAATAAATTATCACAAGCGCTTTGGAGGAAAGTGGCTTGTACACACACACACACACACACACATCATGTTACTGTAAAACTGTCACACCGGACAAGGCTAGACTGGGACAGATGCCAAACAAGGAGGTAGCACCTACTGTCACCTGTCATAGTACTCAGAAATGGATAGATAAATACCTTTAGGCAAAACATTGGCATTCTATACAAATCTTTGGTAGTACAGTCTGGAAACAGGTCAGTCGTGGTCAGATTAGTGCAAGAAGTATGTCTTTGTGTAATCCAGACTTTTGTTGTTGTTGTTGTTGTTGTTGTTAACAGATATCTCAACTTATTCATTTATTCATTTTCTTAGCTTAATAATTTACTTTAATTTAGGAGCCGGTAGAATTAATATCATTAAAGTAATCTATGAAAGGTTGCCAGATTTGATAAAAATGATCTTCTTTCTTTCCCTTTTTTTCAAACAAGAAGAATCCTGCTTTTCTCTAGCCTCCAAATGCTACCTGTACTTTATAAAAATAATTAAATTATATCTATCTATATATATATATTGGTGCAGTTGCTGATATTTATATGGGGAAAAAGTAAGATAAAATTCTGTTTCAATGCTTAGTTTCTCTAATCAAGCTCCCTGTAGTTTTATTGCAAAACAAAACATAATAACAACCCAATACAATGAAGAGACTACAAATAAATGTTTTCACTACAGCTTGATGTATCCATATTTTATACTCACATTTTCAGCATGATGTTTTCTAAAACATATTTTTGATTATCATGTTACCACTCTAAAAATATAAACAGCAGTAAGACGACAGAAGTCATGTAGTAGATTGTGTACAACAGGTTTTTCGATCATGTTGATAATTTAGAGGCCAGTATGATAGAGTGCTTTATAGGATTAGGCAATTGTACTTGCGTTTACGCTTTGGCTGGTCCTCTCAATGTTGGTGATTTTAGCTTTTGCGGTTTTTGTGGGGACACTAAATGACACCAACCACGAACAGTAGGCAAAACCCGATGTGGCAAAACCACACATCACTACAGGGACTATAGCGCCCCCTATGTGTGAATCAGAAAGAGACAGTGGGAGGCGTCCAGCGCTCTTTAAAACTCTAAACTATTTGGCATTTGGGTGGATGGTAACACACAGACCTCAGCCGTGCATGGACATCTCCAAGCGTAAAGCTCATAACGGTTTCAGCAACGAAACTTCACAGTCCCCGCAGCACCAGGAGGATGGCGTACTTTGACAGCAGCTGCCACTGCAGCAGCGAAAGGCGACAGAACAGCATCCTGTACAGCATTTTAAAGAACGACAGTCAGTCTGCGCAACTTGGGAATCAGCCGAGGACCCCGAGGCTCGCCTTGTCCATGCGCGCGTGTGCGTGCGGCTCCAAGAGGAAGGTGTCTCTCCGCTCCCCTCAGACCGCATGCAAAGCCGCCTCCGCGGTCCTGGTCAAGACCCTGAAGTTTGTGAAGAACGTGCCGTGTTTCCGGGAGCTGCCGGTGGATGACCAGCACACGCTGGTGCGGAGCAGCTGGGCGCCGCTGCTGGTGCTCGGGATGGCGCAGGATAGGATCGACTTCGAGACTTCGGAGACACAAGAGCCCAGCATGCTGCAGCGGATATTAACGAGCGGACAGGACAAGCAGGACAGCCAGAGTAATAACGGCGGAGTGGCGTTGACCGACGTTCAGGGTATTAAAATGTTTCTGCGGAAATGCTGGGGACTGGACATAAGCACTAAGGAGTACGCGTACTTAAAAGGGGCGATTCTCTTCAATCCAGGTGAGACACACTTGCTACACTGTCACACCTGAATTGGGACACTTCCTAGCTGCCGTTAAGAATAACCGGTTTTACTATGACTCACTCTGAAATTAATTTATTAACATTCATAACAACAAAAACAACAACAATAATATTAAAACCCGAATTAAGACAGTTCAGTTGCTTTTTACTGCTTTACATTAAAATCACATTGTAGCCTAATAATTAATAATATTAATACTCAAATTAGAACAGTTCATATTTCCTTTTAACTGCTTTAAATTAAAATCACATTGTAATAATTCATATTAATAATATTAATCATAATAATAATCATAATGCATACATACTTCAAACATGCATACTCATACCTAAATTACAGTTCATATTGCTTTTAATTTACTGACCTTAATATTTAGATCCACTTTCAAAATTAACTAATATATGATAAGCTTACCTGTAATAACGTCATGATGATAACACACACAGCTAGAGATATCATTAGTTTATTTAAAAAGCTGCTTTTTTTTTAATATAATCACTTGAATTCTTATTCTAATCATTTTGGAATATGAATTGTAGAGTATATATACTTCATAAATAATAATAATATACTTCAACTAATAAATATTGTCATTACTATAATATGCTAATAATAATAATAATAATGTTGGGGTATGTAACAGATCAGCAATTAAAATATGAATATATGACAATATACGAATCAAAGTTTCATGACATATATGTTTCTTTGTTTATCATGAATTGTTTTCAAAAATTCATAATTTTGAGAATTACAGTCAAGTGTACAGGTAATCAAAAGGTATCTTTTTCACATCATCAAGTTCTTTCTGGTACAGGATATAACAAGTCTCTTTCCATCTCTTGTTCCTAGATGTTGCAGGGCTGCAGTGTCAACATTACATCCAGGCCCTGCAGAGCGAGGCGAACCAGGCACTTAATGAATATGTCAAAATGATTCACCGTGGGGACAGTGCAAGATTCGCCAAACTCTTCCTCGCCCTCTCCATGCTGAGATCCATCAACGCCAACGTGGTGGCCGGTCTCTTCTTCAAACCGGTCATTGGCGCTGTCAACATGGAGGAACTTCTTCTGGAGATGTTTTATGGAAAATAAACTCTAATGCAAATGCCCAGACAGAATGATCAAACTGGGAAAGAGTGGCAGTCAGCAGTGAATGGACAGATTTTGAAAATTACCGATTCCTTTTTACACATGCTATTTTTGTACGATATATAAGAGCTCTCTTTTTGCCTTCTGAGTTGAACTCATCGCTGAATCCAAAGTTGATGACAATGTTTTTTCCATTTGGGGAAAGAGCTTTATAACTTTGTTCTGATTGTGCAGGTTTTTTTGTTTACTTGCTTTCCTGTGATGTCGTGCAGCCTTCTGATGAATGTTATTTGATTCTCTGTGACACTTTGTAATAACTTTCATTAAGAAATCATTAACAGCATGCATGTTATATGTATTGCTTGAAATATATCATTGAATGTAATTTTATTTTGATTAATAAATAGACATTTAACAATAATTAAATAATAAATAATCTAAACATTTCATGATATATTTTTGAATACAAATAAACAATGACCTGTTTTGCATTTTAAATAATTTAATTTGTAATAATGTGGTTGGCATTGGTTAATGAAAGTTATTATAAAATGTTTTAAAAATATGTTGAATATCAAATATTGTACATTTTTTTTTTGTTATGCGATGACATAATGAAACAGTTACACTCCTTCAGATTTCCCACAACATGATTGACAGGTAGCCTATGCATTTTTTGCATTACAGTAACAGTACGATTTCAAAAACATGTTAAAGTGACGACAGACCTAAGCACAAATACAAAACAGATATGAAAATAAAAATATTAATTAGGAAATAATTGATTGTGGCATTGTTCTTACTTCAAGGTAGTTTACCAAACCACTGCATGTTTCGTCGATACCCCAGTAGGTGGCGACAAGCTACTGTCTTAATGAGTGAGTTATAACCATTTATTCAAACAATTCATTCAGAAAAAAGTGAATAGCCTATATCACTGAGTCATTCATTTAACTTATTCAAATTCACTTACAGATACAGGAACACAGGAAATGGGCACTCTATGGTGTGAGTTCATTTGAATTCACTCAACTTGCTTTTTTCAAAAACACAGATTCATTCAGGAGCAATCGACAGTAGCTACTGTCGCTATTGAAAAGGCTCAATCCTGTTGCACGTTGAATACGTCTGTCAAACTTTCAAATAACATTTTCTGGAGTGAATTATCACAGATACAGTAATTTAAGCTGACCCGCAGTGCTCCACTTTTGAGAAACAGTTGATGTAAGTCATTTATTAAGTTAAGTCATAGAGAAGTCAATTTGCATACTCGGTTGTATCAGTCTGCATTCGAATTGTCGATGTGTCGGTAGGGATCAATATAACCGTGACTAATACCTTGAACCAGGTACGTCAGTCTTCCCATCCCCTCAACCTTAGACAAAAAAGCTAAGAAGCATAGCTCCGAAGAGAGGCGCCTCTAGTGTGTATTTTATAGAAAGACCTTGTGGATGGTTAAAAAAAAAATGGGGGAAATGGAGGGCCGGAGGAGGACTGACTGATATAGACTGTGTGGACTGGAGTCCTCTCGTTCGTTCATATTCCGCTTTTCCAAGATGCGTCACCAATGATTTTAATGATGCTGACTACTTGGCGGTGCCTGATTCTATTTGAAGGTACTCTGATATGCGACCCATTCTTTCCTCTTGCATACTAGTGTGCGCACTAAGCGTTCTGTCACATATTCACTTATTTAGGAGTTGTGGTCTCATCTGATATGGCATTGTAATGCTGCCATAAGGTTACACTGGTATTAGACAGCTCTGTTCGACGTGCCATTGTTTGACCTTTTTTGGATCATAAAAGTACAGCGAAAAACGTGTGACAGAAATCTATCCACGTGCATTGAAAAAGTCCTTGTACAATAAAAAAACAAACATATTAGATCAACAATCCAACTGACCGGAGAGAGTGTTGCTCTGCTGCTCCTTCTCATATAAAAAAAAAACAGGGACACTTACAAATGTCTCATGGTTGTTTTGAGACAACTGTCCCTGCCAAGTTCTAGCTTAGCCGGGGCATGGTGAGATCGAAGAGACTAGAGTTTTTCAAATGTGGGGTCGATGGGTATAGCTGTCAATACAACTTTTATCGGTTGACCACTGATGTCCCACTGAGACAATTTTTTAAACGATTCCTTACTCAAGCCCTTCTGGCGCTGAATGTGGTAGTTTCTGTGTTGTTGTCAATGCATGGTTAACAAAAGCTCTCGGATTTCAATCATCAATAATCTCTTCATGATTGTGTGTTCCGAAGCTGTAAACAAACAGGCTGATTCTGAGTTCTGGAACGACATGAGGGTGAGTAATTAATGACAGAATTTTCATTTTTGGGTGAACAAACTCTTTATTACTTTTATTCAGCAAGTACACGTTAAATTGATCAAAAGTGACACTTTTACATTGATACTTTTAAAAAAATGTATTTCCAATATATGCTGTTCTTCTGACCTTTCCGTGTGTATATCACACAAAGATCCTATAGCAAAACAACATGCATCACTTTTACCAACTATTAAGCAGCACAACTGTTTTTAACAGTGTATGCAAATTCAAATATGCTCCCTGTAGTTGCGTCACACGTTTGAATTCAAATACCATTGGTTCTCATGTATCACCATTGACACTGATGTCAAACCTGGCTACTCATTTAGAATATTTCTTAAATATATGTCATGATCATTGTCTTTTTTCATAAATCTCCTCGAATGGTTGCTTGCCACACTTGGCTAGCTGTTTATCCTTCAATCTGTGTTAATTTATGTTTGTTTATACAGTATTCTCTGGGGCATTGGTCTGAAGTGCTGTAATCTGATTTTATTATGACTGTAATTGCTGACATTATGTTAAGTTCTCTTTCCATTATTACACACAGGGAAGGTGATGACAGCCATGATCAGCAGACCCAACATTTCACAGAAACTTAATGGCTGTAGTGCGCTGAAAACCCCCACCCTCTAACACGGGAATACAAATGGTCTCCTGTGTTCCTCTAAATGTATTTTAATGAACATCCAGCTGATATAACTTTTTAAATAGATGATTTCTTATTATATTTTATTTATTAAAGTTTTGCTCAAAAAGGCTGTTCAGCACTCACAATATAGTATTTATTTGACAGCACACATAAAAACATAGCTAGGATTTTATGAAACATAGCTTTTATTTATCACGATATACTTGCACCATCAAACAATCACACAGACCTCTTTATGTTTGAATAAATTTCCCATTTACCTGTTTTTTCTTTATGTACTTTTAGTATTATGTATATTTTCAAATAACTTGTTTAAGATTTTAATTCGTGTAGTCTGTAATTTAATAAAATTTTGTTACGCGTTGTTCAGGAGTCCTTTTCCTTTTTACTTTTATAAGTATTTTACTATTTATGTTATCCATTTTTTTTTGTTTGTAGCTTTATGATATTAGTACTTTATATCTTATATAATTTATTTAACCTATTATTCTAATTTTCATGTTGGTTTATTTAGGTTTACATTTATAGTCAACAACCAACCAAACAAAAATCCACCAATCCACTGGTCTGTGAAACATTTATGGACCATCCGATCCAAACGGTTTATAGTGAAGGTCCATTTGATTTGACACACTCATGTTATCAATATTCCATTCATGCCCTTCTTATTTTTCAGTTACTGTAAAGCCCCATGTTCATGTGTTGACATCTAGCACATGCTTGAAAGTACATGCCACATTTGTGGTCACTGTTCCCCATCATTCTGACATGCAGCTCTATAGTGGCAGCTCTTTGCCGCAAGAGACCTTTGAAATATTTATCTGCTTTCCCTGCCAGCAGAAGTCACTGCTCTTTAGTAGCGTTTCACCAGGCGGCAGGATAAGAGAGTTGTCTGTGCCAGGGTCCCGATCATATCCTGCTGAGCGACTCTTCTCATTGCAGCTGGAGGAAGAAATGATGTGTCATTCTGTCTTATAATGTTTTAATATATGCACTTTGAGCTGTGTTATAGTAACATCAAATGCAAACCGGTTTTGTTCAGCAGTCATTGCGCTGTCCTCACATATTTTCACTACAGTGCCCACGCAGTCATTCTCAGGCGTTTGAAACCTGTGAATACATCAACAATATACAATTTAATGACTAAAATATTCAACTACCCAAATTAAAGGAACAGTTCACCCAAAAACTGAAAATTTGCTGAAAAAAAATGTACCACCTCCAAACAGGTACAATGTCACAGTTAAGTAATCCACATGACTCCAGTCCATAATTTAATGTCTTGTGAAGTGAAAAGCTGAGTATTTATGAGAAACAAATCCATCATTACGGTGTTTTAACTATTAAGCTGTCGCTTTTTTTTTGCAATCCATAATCTATCAATAATGCCCTTCCTTCAGTCTCCTGGGGTCCTCGGCCTATCCAAATCGCGTTTAAATGGTGCACAGGATGATTGATGTGAGACCAGTGTTTTAATCCATTGTTCTGATGAAGAAACAAACTCATCTAAATCTTGGGTGGCCTGTGGGTGAGTATATTTTGCAGCAATTTTTTTATTTCCGGGTGAACTATTCCTTTAAGCAAATGGAATGCTGAAGTAAAATATTCAAATATAATATATAAATATTTCAATAATAAAACAGAAAAACAACCTGGGTTCCAGACGCTCTTTTACTTTTGCTATGGATAAGATGTAGGGTCCAATTTGTCGTGCAATGGTTGTCAAGTAGGAATTTTCTTGCTTCAGCTGCAGAAGGTCATGGAGCTGTGCTGTAATTAGCAAATTAATTAGTTGACTAATTAGTGGAAAGAAACAGCTTAACATGCATGGCCAAATGAACCCTGAGGCAGCACAGACAACTTGTTGTTTTTCCTCACCTTCGTAGATCTCTTGCTCTTTGGTTACTCTTTGAAAGGTCACATCCCATATCTAGAAAGACATCCAGAATATGCTAAGCTGCTGCTATGTTTTGAAAGAATAATGGTTTTGCAAGAATTATAATTTAGCCTCACCTCCTCAAATATGGCCCTCTGGGTCTGCACAGCAGAATACTGAGACGCGATCTGTTTGTCAATGAGTACAGACCTTTCCAGGATCTCATCCATAGTGTCCGTGTTGATGAGAGAGTGATGTTTTGTTAGGTCTCTGTGCATCTCCTGAACCTCGTCCTTCAGCTTCTGGACCTCTGTCTGAAGAACCTGGCGCATTAAAAATGCATGGAATTAATAAAATAATACACATATACACAACCGTTATTTTACGAGACCTCAAAAAGACAAACAAACATTGTTTAGAGCATACATGCATGGAATGAAAAAGCATTTTATTCTCTTGGTTGCAAATAACTGAAATGCAGCAGCATTCAAAAATTGTGAAATAATACAGTTAATGTGGTATAAAAGAAACAGTTAATAGAGTGTAAAAGAGTGTAAGGGAGATCAAGTTTATAGTATGCATGACATAATCATTAAAATCATTAAAAAAATATTTTGAGGCTAACATATTAAAAAGTTGACACTCGTTTTTAAAAAGACTAATAATTGTTTAACTTTGTCAATGTTTAGGAGTACACTAACTTATCCAGACCTTACACACACAGAGAATAAAAACCATACATCTTTATAAAAGACTATATGGCTGCAGTTATTACTGAATGAGGACTAATTCTTACCCTGTAGCTCTTCTCAAAGTTGCGGCAGTGCTCAGTGAAGGGTGACTCTCTGCCCTCAGCAAGCAGCACTTTGGTGCAAATGTTTCGGTGAAAGGTGGGCCTGCGGCCAAAAGGCATTTCACTGAGAGAAGGGGACGGGCACGACATAGACAGAGGGGACAGCCTATGGTAGGATAAGAGAGAGAGACAAGTATGACAACACTTTATTAAATTCAATTATTTTACTTATCCTGTAACATTCTTATTCTTATTTTGGGTTTTTGTTTAAACAATGCTCTCGTGAAGATTTTTAAACAACTGTACATTTAACAACACTAAATTAGTAACAATTTTGATAAACAGTTAATAAACAATTAAACGCACATCAAACAAAACAAAACCTATTTGTTATCTTCATTATTTATTTTTTTAACCAAAATTACATTTTACAGGATTAATAAAGAGGTTGTATTTATAATAAAGAAACATCTAATGCAGTGTTGTTTTAATATTACAATTTAATATTAATATATTGAATATTAGAAATATTTTAATATTAATATTCTATTATTTATATTATATTTTGGGTTTTTGTATGTTTATTTGCAATTTGTATATTAAATGTAGTCATTAATGTTAATTTTAAATTAGTTTTTTATTTTTCTTCTTAGCTTTCACTTTTATTTACATTATCAAATAATCTTTAAATTATTACATTTAAATTTTAAAGCTTTAGTAATTTTAGGACTTCTACGTAAACATATTTATTTCAGTTAGCCAAGGCAACAGTTCTACTCTTTGTTTAAGATTTATGATTAGCTTTTTTAACCTAATATATTTTCTTTTATTTCAGCTGTATTTCAGATAAACATTTTTTTATATTTTTAGTTAACAATACCAACACTGATTTCAAAAGTTTAATGTTCTACGTCTTAAGCAGAGCAATAACAGATTATATAAAAACAACCATCAAAACATTGACATTCAGACTTATTTTGAATAAAATTTAACTGAGATTCTGTTGCTTATCACATTTTCAGAGCTTCATGACCATTGACGCTCCCTACATTTAACGGTGCACAGAAATGCAGCATTCCCACCTCTGCATTCACAAACCTTAGTTAGAAATTCCTGAGGTTCAGGAACAGGAGTTAAAAGCTTAAGAATGAAAAGCCTATTGAAAGCTCATAACGAAGCAAACATCGAGAAAAAAAAGAGTTACCTTAGTTTCAAAGCTTGTTTAATCTCTCTTTCCTAGTTCCACGAACCGTGTCGGTACAAGTCCCACGAGTGAGTCTGGACACTGTATGTTCTCTGAGCCTAAGTGACAATGTCCCACCCCTGAACTTTTACCAATTTAAGATGCTGGCACCGGCGTGACATCAGCAGCATAGGAACAAAGTGCTCCCATGGCCTAGCGCCTTTGTGTGAACTCTGTGCTACGAGCAGAATCCGAGACACTTCTCTGAAATTCTGTTAAAAATAGTGAAAGAAGCCTGACCTCCGTACTATATCTGATGGCACAGGGACAGATGGGGGAGGACGTTTGTTTGGTGGAGGGCTTCACAAACCTGAGAACGGTATGGATGATTGATGTGGAAAGTTGTCACAGGGACTTGCGTCATTGGACTCTATATGGAGAGATGGAGGCTGCTGTGGCGGAATGGCTGTATTCATTCTGATCTCTTATCACCTTGGGTATTCCGTGTAGATGCATCGAGGCTGTAATGCTGAGTCTTTTGTGTAAACGTGTGGCAACAGCAGATGGTGTGGCATGGCAATGAAAATTCAATATGGAAACTTTTAATCATGACAGTGGACTAAAAGGATTAGAACTGATATTTTGCAATGGCTCCAACAAATATTTAGACGCTTAGGCCAGACCTAAAAATGCATGACATAGCATTACATAACAAAATATCAAACGGATGCATTAAATTGATATCTTTAGTTTAATTCATTAAAATATTTAACGTAATTAACACAGCATCCCATTTTTTTTACCTGGCATCCTTTGACTAGTGCTACAGTAAACAGTACAGTACAGACTATATGAACCTGCTGTCAAGCACTATAAGACGCAAAAGAGAACTTAAAGCAATAGTTCACCCAAAAATGAAAATTCTGTAATTACTCACCCTCATGACGTTTCAAACCCGTAAGACCTTTGTTCATCTTCGGAACACAAATAAAGTTATTTTTGATGGAATCCAAGAGCTTTCTGTCCCTGCATAGACAGCAACGCAACTGACACGTTCAAGGCGTAGAAAGCTAGTAAGGGCATCGTTAAAATAGTCTATCTTACATCAGGGGTTCAACCTTAATATTATGAAGCTATGAGAATACTTTTTGTGTGCAAAGAAAACAAAAATAATGACTTTATGCAACAATTTCGGCCCCTTTCTGGGCCATCACACTTGCAAAGTTTGCGTTGTCTATCAGGATTAAGAAGCTCTCGAATTTCATACAAAAAAATATATATAAAAAATACTAAACAATTAATGGCAAATGTTCCGTTTTGGTTGAACTATCCCTTTAATTCATTAATTGACGTGCTGTCTGTAAAGCACCACTCTGTGAACGCAGGCATCCGACAAGTGCATATGTACAGAAAGCTGCTTCAGACAGCATTTTTGGCGAGTGACCTCGTAAACACAGTTTTAAATTAGTTAAAAAGTCCTAAATGACCGTAAAGTGGAACCTGCTGCAGTCTGTGTCATTGATGTAAATCACAGAACAAAAGAAAAAGAGAATTCACTTCGATGCTCTTCAATGATTACCTTTTGTTTCTTGAATAAAGAATGGCAAGTTAATTCAAGTTAGGCCCGAGAAAAGCTAATCATGGATTGATATTTTGTTATCTAACTCAAATACTAATGTCCAGATACTCTTTGGGGCTGTTGTATAACAGTATGCACTATGGCATGCCAAACAAACTCAGAACTAGTTTCAAAAGCTAGAACTGCACAGCTAACGTTCATCAGCCCTGAAAATAGCTACTACACTATGCAGATAGACAGGAATCAATGCAGACATTAAGCAGATATCCCTCTCCTCTGGTTTCTTGGAAAAATGCTTGTAAAAACTCCATATAGTTCACTCCATGGCAACAGGAGTTTGACACAACCCCGAATTCAATGAGACCTGAGGTGGATTCAGAGAATAGGAATTTAGGATGACATCCCTTTCTTTCGTAAGCTCTGTTAGTATAGATTTGCACTGATACCTGCACATGTTCACTTCTGCTGCACTAATCTTTCTCACTGCAAACTGATCAGGAAACAGTACTCATATGCAGCTATATTATGAATAAGGCTCTGAAGTGCTCCAGTCAGTGGCATAACTCTCTGAGCCCTTCTCCCGGAATGAGAGCTTTCCAGGAAGTCTGGCTCATGTATCCCTGTGCCTCATGTTATCACCTCAGCTCCTGGCGCCTCACAGACACAGGACTAACTCTGGCTATAACAGGACAGTTGCCACCTGGTGCTTGTCAGGGAAAGTTACATAAATGTTTCTCTGTTTAGGAGCTTAATAACCGGCTGAGTAAGCACCAGAGTAATGCCAGTGTCTCCTTCCTGTTGTGTGCTGTCAGCTCTGAGCCATTAGACAGAAATCAATAACTGAGTATCTGAGTATACGAAATGGGTGTCTTTTGCGTCCCTAAGAGTAATCAAACATCATATTATTATAAAAACAAATAAATTTTTGATTAACAATACTATGTATGTTTTCATCAATATTACATCAAAAAAGTCAATTAAATATTAAAAATAAATAATGTAAATAGCTTTGATGCTGATTAGGGTAGGTTTTGCCTGCCCCCTCACTATGGTTTTTTCTTTTCAGCAGGACGTTTAATATGAAGTCAAAATTATATAAAAATCATGTGCATATTGTTCTAAATACGTCGCATTGCCTAAGGCAATGTTTTTGGCATAAATAAAAAAAAATTATATAAATTATAATCATTTTATGTTGTTTCCTTGGTTTTCATCCAGCCCTGTTACCCTAATGAAAAACCTTTGTAAAACCAATGTAACATTACTCAAGTGACCTCACTTCTAGGACGCATTACAATGCCAAGAACTGACTTTAACGTAACTTAATTTGATTATCTTTTATTTGGACAAAGCCCTTTTTAAATATTTATCTTGTAAAAATATATATTTTTTTCTAAATTGACTTGCAGTTACCCTCCAAAATTAGGATGTTCCTGCTGAATGACAAATATAAAAATTATTTTAAAAATCCCAAATTTGAAACAATCCCAGTGAAATGAGGGACTGAAATGCTGCTCATATGTGAAAACTATCACATACTGTAGTTCTAATTAAGATATAGTAGTAATGCTTGTGTTTGTAACATGGTTGACAAAAATACCAAAACATGAGGTAGAAAAATAGTCGTAAAATAATAAATTACATATTCTTGTATACAGTAAAATCCCCAGAGTTAAATCAACTCTGCTCAGAGTACATATTGTCCCGATCTACAGAGTGTTAAAGTAACACTGAAGCAGAGTTAACACTGTTGAGGATTGTGTGATAAGTTTTCATGTCTAATAGCCTGAGCAGAAGTTGTTCATCTTCAACATTGTTAACAGCGGGTTTTCTTTACTAATGCTCATTCATCAATTAATGAATTGCTTAATTATCCCATTAACTTTAACTCGGCTTCAGTGTTACTTTAACACTCTGTAGATTGGGACAATATGTACTCTGAGCAGAGTTGATTTAACTCGGGGGATTTTGCTGTGATAATACCACTTCAATGATACAATTTCTTGTCATTTTAAGCTGTTTTAATTTCATGGATATTTAAAAAAAATGCTAATTAAACTTATTTTATATTTCAATTTTTCCAAGTGGAAAAGGCATTGATTTCGTGGAAATCGATGACCTCATAAAGCTTTAGTAAAATAATACATATATTCATAAAAATATATTTCAAAATGTTTTTGAAAGTAGTCTTTTAAGTTTATAAAGGCTGCATTTATTTGATCAAAAATAACAGTAAAAACTAGAGGATCAACGATTCTCTGTAAAAGACCGAACTGTACAGTTTGCCACCCTCAGTTCGGCACGCATTTGTACCGCGATTAATCTCAGTTCTAACAAAGGATTTGGAAGATATGTTTTGGCGAAAAACAAGGCTTCAAATACACATTGGGGTGACAACTTTAACAACTTTCTGAAACCACACAGCCAAACCGCTACAGGGTGGCTACAGGAACAAAGCGCAGCAGAAGAAAATGTTTATCTCCATGAAATGGCAGCAGTGTAAACGAATAAACTAAAATTTATAAGCATTTAGTGGAATTCTCTCTTAATTTGAGCTGCTGTGTTGTTATATGAACAAATATATTATTAAAGGGGTCATGACATGAGAACCCCACTGGCATTCAGTGTGAACCGGAAGTTGCTGTCGACTTTATTTCAGTATGGTGACGTATATCCAACTGAAACGGAATATTTAGTAGAGGGTGGGGTTTTATTTTTGTGCTCCTCCACTCATCTCTCACTTTGCGGAAACGTAAGGCCGTTTGTTCCACAAAACTCGTTTCCCCACAGCAGTGTCATTTTTTTCATTGTTCTCAATGGTAGCGCCACATTTTTATAACACGCCAGATCGCTCCAAGCGCTTGAGCATCTTTTTCGCGCTGATCGTTTGCCATTTTTTTTCTCAGCGCCGAGATTTTCAAGACTGTTCTAATTTGGGTAAAACGCTGCCTCATCGCTGTCACTTTCTATTCAGCTAACCATCACAGTGGATAATGGGTGGGACTAATACCGATCCACACCTGCTTAGTACACACGCTGACAACAATGAAGGTAATATTTTGCTTGCCCTCCTAGTATTTATGTCGTTTAACAGATTGATTGCCGGACTACCACAGTATTGTTATGAAAATAATGCTTGGAGAAACATTTCATTCCCTATGTGTTTGCCATTACTTCAGTAGATATTCTGTATCATAGCTATTCTGTATCATAACAACCACAGCGTCTCAACTGAAAACGGTTGGAGGGGTGTGGTTAAGCAAATTCTGCCCAAGCCGTCAAACTGACATCATCAGAGTCCATCCTTTTTCCAGAGCGGACAACTGATCAGATTTTGATTCAATACACCAAGACAAACATTGTTTGTGACCTATTATTGTTTATTTGTTGATCTTAAGACCGAGTAGCAATGTGCGCTAACAAAGTAAATATTGTACATTTTTATTTCATGGACTTTAACGGCTGACACTTGATTATGCTGAATGTGAGTGTCGCGTCACAAACAAATAGAAATTACAATCACTGCCGCTATCTTGTCTACACTGGATACAGTATACAGAAATGTGTTCACTTTCTGACACAGTCCATGCGCTTGGGTCTTTCAATAGGACAAATGGACTGAAAGAACATCACTGTGACCATTTTGGTTTATAAACAGCTCATTGTCGTCTTTGTACAGATATCAGAAGTTCCCAGCATAAGAGAAATGAGAGTTTAGTTTTAAATGGCACCCCAGATCACGTCCAGAGGATTTTTTCAGAGCTTTTGTTTTATCAACGAGGCACATTACATGGATAGTTCACAAAAGAACATTTGTTGAAAGAGAAACGGTTGAAACGGACTGCATCTGCCTCATCAAACTGTAATAAATGATTTGCTTGTTGTCTGGAAATGCGTTTTTTATCTTTGATTATGGTTGGCAACACCCTTACATGCCATAGTGAAGGGGCGTTACTGTTTTCCTATGCAATGAGTTAGCCAATCATCAGTGGCCATTACTGGACAATATCTTACCAGGCCCACCGCCCCTTAACACTGTTGTTCAAAAGAGATGGGTCAGATGACGGGTTGAAAAGACTAATTTCTCCACATATTTTTTTTTGTGGCAAAAACCTTTATTAACATTTATAATTAACACAAGAATCATGTAAAAAATAAAAAAATTAAATAAAACCATGTCATGACCCCTTTAAGTTTTTGGATCTCTAGATTCATTTATGATTTGAACTTCGTCCTGTGTGATCACTGCTGTCATTGGAAGCTTTAGGCAAATCAGACTCTATTACATTCATTTTCAATGGATTTGACATTATGTAAATATAATGAACTGAAATCAATGCGCTTGTTTCTGTTTTGCAAACAATTTTACAAACAATTTTAGTTTTATCAGCAATCGAGTTAAACTTGAAAGACTTGAGGATGTGCGTGCATGATGGAGTGCATTAGAAAGGCGTGCAATTATATTTATAGAAATATGAATTTTACTTGAGGCAAACTTTTACATTTATTATTATTATTATTTAATTTTTTTAGCAAACAGACAGTAGAGTATTCTTGTGGAAATTTCTAATAATACTCCCCTTATCCCTATACCGAACCGTACCGAAATATGACCCAAAAACCGCAATATGTACTGAACCGTACGAAATTTGAACCGTCACACCCTTAGTAAAAACAGTAATATTGTGAAACAATTTTTGATTACAATAACGCTTTCCTTTTTTATATATTAATGTCTTAAGTGTCACATGATCGTTCAGAAATCGTTTTAATATGTTGATTTGCTGCTCAATAACCTTTATTATTATTATTATCAATGTTCAAATCAGTTCATATGTTTGTGTCTTTACTTTAAAAACAAATTGCATTGACCCCAAACTTTTGAATCAAAGTCTGTAAGTTATTATATATTTACATTAATATATTGTTTTATATTAAAATAGACTCAACCTACTCAAAAGAAAGTTTGTTTATTGTTATCCAAATTAATTTATTGATTGCAAAAATGTTGTGCAGTTTAGATTTTTACAGTACAATTCTTCTAGTTATAAATATCACAAAATTTGAAATGAGACCACCATCATACATAAATGTATTTTTCAAAAGCATTTCAGCAAAGTAAGCAACACAGTCAGTACAAGGCCAAACAAACAGAGGTAGAATAACAGTGCAGCCATATAACATTTCTTGCATAATACTATGAATGATGTAACAGATAAACTGCTCACCTGTTACTCAAGGTAGTTCCTGCAGTTACAGAGCCAGGCCTCCGCTGGCCCAACAACAGAAGAGGCTCCAGACAGCGGGCAAACTCAGCATGGTAGTCTGTGTTTATCTGTAGGTTCGATGCATCTTTAGTGTCAGAGATCTGCACAATGGTCAGTATGTTTGATTGTGAGCTCACCTTATTACTCTGGACAGGACGAAGCTTGTGAGGAAGCTTTACAATGCTACACAGTCTGTCCATCAACTGCTGTTAAGGGTCATAGAGCATGAATTAAAATCAGTTTATTTTGTCTTCTGAGGCATTGCTATCTGTCTAAACATTGTGAATAATTACGATTTTTATATGTTATTAAAGCTGTTTCGTATGTCTCCGCCAAGCTAACATTTATTTAAATAATTTAAACAATTCACGATTAATCGCATTCAAAACTAAAAGTTTATATTTACATACTATATTTGTGCATACTTCGGTATATTTATTATGTTTATATAATACACACATACATGAATATATTAAAGAAAAATATGATTTATATATAAAATATTTATATTTACATATAATATAAATCATATATTAATATAAGTACATATCATATCAATCTTTTTCAATATAGGCCTATACTGTTGTGTATTTATATATACATAATAAATATACACAGTACACACACATATAGTATGTAAACATAACTTTTATTTTGAATCGATTAATCGCGATTAATCGTTTTGCAGCCCTATTAAACAATAAAGAAATGTTTCAGCCTATTAGAATGATTTCCTGAAGGATCATGTGACATAAAGACTGGAGTATAATGGCTTCTGAAAAATCAGCTTGGCCATCACAGGAATACTTTTTAAAATAAATTAAAATACAAAACAGTTATTTTAAATTGTAATAATATTTCACAATATTACAGTTTTATTTCAAATTTTGACTGGTAGGGTATTTAAAAAAACAATTAAAGTATAAATACATTTACATATCCCTAAGTAGATAGATCTACTTACATATCCCATATCTAAGAACTCATATTTATTGGCTGAGCTGAGAAGAGCGGAGCAGTTGACCAGGTGCACCTGAGAACAAAGATAAGATATAAAGTCATAAGGTTTGGGAACGACATTAAAGGGTCATATGATGCTGCTAAAAATAACATTATTTCGTGTATTTGGTGTAACGAAATGTGTTTATGCAGTTTAAGGTTTTCCATAAAACACTTTTTTCCACATATTGTACATTATTGTTTCTCGTCTATGCCCTGCCTTTCTGAAACGCTAGATTTTTACAAAGCTCATCGGTCTAAAAAAAAGCGAGGTATGCTGTGATTGGCCAACAATCTAGTGCGTTGTGATTGGCTGAATACCTAAAGCGTGAGACGGAAATGTTACGCCCCCTACCATACTGTTGATGCCGTGTCCAGCAGGAGCGACGAGACAAAAACATTACAACCCATTACAACGCGGCATTTGTGCATCCATGGGACATAATATACAATAATTTATATGACTTATACTGTCTTTTTACACGTTACGTTGCATCGCGCCGCGTAAACAACTCTACTACTGTTGCCCACAAAAACTCACTTTTAATTCGTCAGAACAGCCGGCATTGTATTGTAGTCTACTCTACCAGGATCAGAAACAGTCCTCCATAAAATGCGCTGGCCACATCTGAATATTTGGGTTAAACTGTTCTGGAACAGTGTTCTAAATACAACTTAACCACTTATTATTAGTCATGTCCTCTTTTGGAAGGCCAAAAAAAAAGTAGTTTCACTTTCACAACGAAACAGCCTCACACACCGGAGGCCTAGATTGCGCCCGCGGCCTAGAGTGAGTGGAGGCTGGCTTGAGTGAGCAGAGGCCGGTGGGCTTTAGAAAGGCGCGGCCGGCGGGCTTGCGGCAACCACATGTGACGACTCCGGGCTGGACTTCGCTTCGTCCACGTTGAAAGCCGATCTGGTGATCCACAGCGAAGTTGTTGTATTTTCTCAGCGACCAGCATGGATCAGCTCTTGGCATGACGAAGCTGATATCGTCCTCTTTTGGAAGGCCAACCAAAGTAGTTTCGCTTTCACACCGAAACACAGCGCCTTCACGACATGGCGGCTGCGTCAACAATACTACAGCGAGAATAGAAGTTCCGCCTTCTTTCTTTGCGTGAACATTTGGGCGGCTTTATGCTAATATTTCCACATAGTGACGTAGATATGTTGGGGCGTGTTAGAACGAGCCGTTTTAAGGTAGGCGTGGCTGACTCTTAACTTATATAAAGAATATCTCTTTGGATTTGAGACGTTAGTCTTTGCAACTTTACAGATCTTCTTTAATGCACAGACAGCTTGTAACACTCCAAAGAGAAAGGGAAAAATTTAAATCGCATAATATGACCCCTTTATATGAATAAAGATGACAGAAATTTCTATACCTTTTTGCATGAAACCCTCTCTTTAAAAGTACCTGAATCGGTGGCAAGAAGGGTGGCAAATGAAACGCTGTTCTTTGTGCTTTCCTCCTTCTCTCCATTGTTGACTGTCAGACATTTAATAAACAGATTAGTACCCTCTGGGCCCATGTATACACAAACAACTTTTTCCACACTAAAACACCTGGCATTTTCTCCCAAACCTCGTCTTAGTTTTACGGCATTTCGCTCCTTTGTTTGCCTCTTGCATGGACCTCAATAAAACCACACTCCCACTATGTTCACCGCTGAGTCCTAGATTGCAGCACTGGCATAATAGCTTAATTCCTGGAAGACATCAGCCGCTTCCAGGCAAATGATGGGAATGGGAACGGGGGACGGGGGACGGGTGGGGGGATGGGAATCTCAACAAATAACGTTCCTCATTAAACGCAACCCAAGCAACTGCTGTTCTAACAGAGACCGTCACACCACAACTCTGTGCTCTGCCAAAGCCATGTGGGTAAACTGTCACTAACTACGTTTACATGGACATCAGTAATCTAATTATTCACCTTATTCTAAATAAACCAATATTATGATTATGGTGTCCCCCTGTAATCTCTTCACGATTCCATTTCTCAACCATATGGTGCAAATGCAAAAATGAAACCAAACATAAATTTTTTCATTTTTTCAGTTACTTCATAAATTAATAATTGCCATCTTCTCTCCTTTTTTCAGTTTACTAAATTGTGACTTAAGAAATTATCATTTTTTTATTTTTATAACAACCGCAGCTGTGGAAAGTGGCAGCTGAGCATAGCAAATTACTGTATAATGTTTTTCAAATGTAGCCTTTACAGTTCAAACATTACCCTGAAATATATGCAGACGGATTTTCGCGGCTGGTGTTTATGAATAAAGCTTTAGCCTACGTTAATAATGTTTATTGAGTTTGGTAATTTAAAAACTGTTTTAATGCATTAAGTCACATTAAACATTTTCCTTGGGAAGAAAACACTTAGTAACACGTAATTAAACATGTTGCGTTCTAATTCGGGACTCACCTGCTTGTCTGTACATTATATGCTTTATTAATAATGTGTTTACTGGTCCTTTAAAAACACAGTGTTAATGCATTAAGCCACGTTAAAGGCACAATATGTAAGATTTTTTTTTAATTAAAATATCCAAAAACCACTTGAACAGTGTTATATATTTTGCTGACTTGTGTACTTACATTATCCCAAATGTTTCGAAGAATGTTTAAATCCAGAGAAATAAGCAATTTTAACTAGTGTCATTGTGTCGCCTGCCAATGACATCATAACCCCTCGATTTCCGGTTTTGTTTTGTAGAAAACATGGAAACACCAAAGACGCTTTAATATGTTGTGCGTTTTAATAGACCGGTGACGACCGCATTTAACAGATGAGCATTATAACAGAACTTTTAAATGTATCTCGTATGATAAAACAGCTGCTTTTCCCCCCCACATACGCACGACCGGAAGGAGCGGAAGCGGTCCACTGTGGCAGAATAAGGTGTGCATGATTAGATTTGACTCTCGAGGGTTGTCGCTCCTTCCAGTGTAACTGTTTAGTATGGGGGGGGGGATATATTAAGCCACGTTAAGTGTTTGTGAAACAGTCTGCGGCCACACCCTCGCTAGCTAATGGTACAGCCCACAGCGCAAATTGTAAGATAAAAAAATGGAAAAATAGAAAATTGTTTAGATTTTATTTATTCAAATCAGTACGTTTACATGGGCAACAATACTCCGATTTTAATACGATTAAAACAATAGTCTGATTAAGAATCTACCATGTAAACAGAGATTTTTGATTACCTTAATCCGGCTAAAGTCATAATCGAAGTAAACGGAAATCGAATTAAGACTTATACTATACTGAAGTGCAGAATAGACATGTAAACACCAAGTGGCAAACTCCCGCTCTCTCTTGTGAAGCCAACACGGAAGTGACTTAAACTGAAATTCGTCAACTGGCCGCTAGAGGCTGGCTGCAACAGGGAGTCAATCCCATAGACTCCCCATGTTAAAACGCCCAACTTTACAGCAGAAAAAACATGTTTACAGCCTGGTTCAAAAAAAGATTTTGGTCTATATAGCTAATTTTGCCCTTCATGACAACTGTGAGAGGGGGTGAATTTTTTCATAACTCATCTGTTTAAATTATATTAAGCCTTAAAATTCTGCATAATTAAGGGCGTGGCCACTTGAGTGACAGGTGGATTGCTGCTGCGGTCACCACCGTCAAGCTAGGTGGGCTTGGTTTCAGCAACCAGCTCCTGCCTCTTTGCCCATTTTCGATTATCCGGAAGTGACGTGCTGCCAAGATGGCGACGGCCGGCTCCACCCACTTTGAGCTTCAAAAACGCTCTTCGCAAACCTACAGATGACGTCACGGACACTACGTCCATGTTTTTATACAGTCTATACTAAACACCTTAATCACATTATTACCGTCGTGTAGGACTTTTCGCCGCATTTTGCGACAGGATACACACACGGCAGTGGTCAACCGTTTGACGGCAAATAAAAGAGCTTCAACACCGCCATCGTCTGTATGCACGCACAAATAATTAACTGTACTTGAAGCTTTCATAAAGTTAAAAATGAAACACGCAAAACTGTACATGGCATCATCACGAAGACGAACTATATGTTTATACGTGAAATTCCGGAGGGGACGTCGGATGGCGTCGCGTGGTGACGTAATAACGTGTGCCATTAATCGAACTATGTAAAACGGGAACATGATAGGAATATTCTAAAAGCAACTCATGTAAACACCATAATCATAATATTGGCTTATTTAGAATAAGGTAAATAATTAGATTACTGATGTCCATGTAAACGTACTGATAGACAGTTTAGACTTATTGGATTTGATTGGACAATATTTACCTTTCAGCTGCGTTTAACATGGCCTTTTTCCTCTCTGCAAGTTTTTCCTTGGAAGAAAAGAATGGATTTTACTTTTGGACTATTTTTATCCTCAACATGCAATTTTCAGTGATGATTTGAGCACATATGTAGCCTGTTTAACACAAATTACATTATCCTTAAATTATATGGTTTGGACGACACGATCTGTGTCAAAGAATTTTTCATCTCTCACAGCTGCCCATTATTCTGGTCTGTGGTCTCAGTGTGCCTCCTCCTGGAGTGTTACCTCACCTGCATGCTGTAGAACAGAGTACAGATAGCACTTTCCTCCTCCTCAGCGCTTGTCCGCACTTCACCCAGCATGGCCTTCAGCAATACGATGGCCTCTCGTGCTGACGTCTGCAGCTCCTTCACTCCCTACAGAGCAAAAGAAGTTAGTACAAACTGTATCCACTTGTCGGCCCTCCACAGTGGGGCTGTACTCTTTGACCCAGATGTTGGTCCAGCAGCTTCTAGAACTTTTTTAGTTCACCTTAAAAGAGTTTCAGCTGTGTTCAAAAAATGACATGCATTATAATCTTCAATATACAGGTGCATCTCAATAAATTAGAATGTCGTGGAAAAGTTCATTTATTTCAGTAATTCAACTCATTTTGTGAAACTTGTGTATTAAATAAATTCAGTGCACACAGACTGAAGTAGTTTAAGTCTTTGGTTCTTTTAATTGTGATGATTTTGGCTCACATTTAACAAAAACCCACCAATTCACTATCTCAACAAATTAGAATACTTTATGAGACCAATAAAAAAAACATTTTTAGTGAATTGTTGGCCTTCTGTTAATTTACTGTACATGTACTCAATCCTTGGTAGGGGCTCCTTTTGCATGAAATACTGCATCAGTGCAGCATGGCATGGAGACAATCAGCCTGTGGCACTGCTCAGGTGTAATGGAATCCCAGGTTTCTTTGACAGTGGCCTTCAGTTCATCTGCATTTTTTTGGTCTCTTGTTTTTCATTTTCTTCTTGACAATACCCCATATATTCTCTATGGGCTTCAGGTCAGGCGAGTTTGCAGGCCAATCAAGCACAGTAACACCATGCTTATTGAACCAGCTTTTGATGCTTTTGGCAGTGTGGGCAGGTGCCAAGTCCTGCTGGAAAATGAAATCAGCATCTCCATAAAGCTTGTCAGCAGAAGGAATCATGAAGTGCTCTAAAATTTCCTGGTAGATGTCTGCGTTGACTGTGGACTTCAGACAACACAGTGGACCAACACCAGCAGATGACATGGCAGCCCAAATCATCACTGACTGTGTAAACTTCACACTGGACTTCAAGCAGCATGGTTTCTGTTCCTCTCCACTTTTCCTCCAGACTCTGGGACCTTGATTTCCAAATGAAATGCAAAATTTACTTTCATCTGAAAAGAGGACTTTGGTCCACTGTGTTTTCTGAAGTCCACAGTCAACGCAGCCATCTACCAGGAGATTTTTAGAGCACTTCATGCTTCCTTTTTGCTGACAAGCTTTATGGAGATGCTGAGTTCATTTTCCAGCAGGACTTGGCACCTGCCCACACTGCCAAAAGCACCAAAAGCTGGTTCAATGACCATGGTGTTACTGTGCTTGATTGGCCTGCAAACTCGCCTGACCTGAACCCCATACTTCCATACCACCTCAGCAGTGCCACAGGCTGATTGTCTCCATGCCACGCCGCACTGATGCAGTAATTCATGCAAAAGGAGCACCTACCAAGTATTGAGTACATGTACAGTAATGAACATACTTTCCAGAAGGCCAACAATTCAATAAAAATGTTTTTTTTTTTATTGGTCTTGTGAAGTATTCTATTTTGTTGAGATAGTGAATTGGTGGGTTTTGTGAAATGTGATCCAAAATCATCACAATTAAAAGAACCAGCCTTAAACTACTTCATCTGTGTGCATTGAATTTATTTAATTACACAGTTTTCACAATTTGGTGAACTTACTGAAATAAAGACCTTTTTCCACGCAATTCTAATTTATGAGATGCACCTGTACAAATACACTAGGGTAAAATGTTTCACATGTTTCTATCAAAAGTTTCTTACATACACCAAGGTTTGTGTATTTGTTAACAAAATACTGTAAACAGCAATATGTGCAATTATTATACAGTTCAAATAACTTTACAAAATTTGTGGATATATTTTAAAATATATATTCCTTTCCTGTGATAGCAAAGCTGAATTTTAAGCATCCATTACTCAAGTCTTCAGTGTCACACGATCCTTCAGAAAGCATTCCCTAACATGCTGATTTGATGCTTGAAATATTTCTTATTATTATCAATGTCAAAACAAGTTGTACCGCTTAATATTTTTGTAAAAAAACACAATTCAAATTTTTTTATGAATATCAAAATTCAAAATTATTTACTGTCACATTTGATACATTTTATATCCTTGCTAAATAAAAGT
Organism: Sinocyclocheilus anophthalmus; assembly: GCA_018155175.1. Taxonomy (NCBI): domain Eukaryota; kingdom Metazoa; phylum Chordata; class Actinopteri; order Cypriniformes; family Cyprinidae; genus Sinocyclocheilus; species Sinocyclocheilus anophthalmus. The sequence goes on from JADLZN010003259.1 coordinate 476,592, forward strand.
ATCAATTCTTTTTTTTCTTCTTTTTTTTTTTAATGTACAGAATGGAGTGTACATTCTGTAATGTAAGGAGTATTAGATGATATGGGTATTATACACATTTCAGTTAATGATTTAAAGTTTATAGTTTCTGGAACTATCCATACTTACTTTTTTACTTACTTACCAGAACAGCTTGATCCAGTATTTCACATCCCTGCCTGTATGCAGTCTCAATGTCAATGCAGTGAGTGCGATCCTCACTATATCATGAAGTTAAATATTCATCATAATCACATTCATTTCACTTCCCTATTTTGTTCTTTTATCATTCAAATGCAAAAGTCTTACATTTGCATGTCTCTGAAACACTTGATGCACAGCATGGACTTTTTCTCTGTCGAAAACATGATGTACTGCTCTTCATGGAGCCCTGATGTAAAAATGCAAAACATCAGAGGAAGAATTTATTTTGTCTTTACACACATAAATCAATGATATATGCATTTTTTTAATGCATTCCTTTAGGGAATGAGGATAATTATGGGAAAGAAATTATACTGATAAGCCAATAATTATTTTCTGGTTAACTGCTGATAACAAATAAATTATAAATATATCAATATTAAAATTCTATACCATTTTGTCTAAGCAAATTAACTAAAATTAATAATTTTAAACGCCAAAAGTAAATTTAGCCATCATAGCATTATAATGAACTATATGAAAAATGGATATTCACTTTGAGATCTGCTAAATACTACACTTAACATTATTAATGTTATTTCACTAAACAAAATGTACATTTGCATAAAATTTTCTCTGTGTAGGTATAGATGAGTATTTTAGCTTTAATTTGTTTATTACAAACACAGCTTTTTGCTTTATAAGACATTGATGGACTGAAGTCCTGTGGATTATTCTGACGGCACCCATTCACTGTCATTTCTCCAAATCTGTTCCAATGAAAAAAAACAACTCATCTACATTTTAGATTGCATGAGGGTATGAAAAATCTTAAGCACATTTCCATTTTTGGGTGACATTGCCTTTAAAGATTACCTTTATATGAGCGTTGGATGGCAAAAATAATCTATATGTATTAGAGGAAAGATGATGGAAAATACTCACAGCACTTGCGGTGGCCCTCTTTGGTGCGTTTGGCCAGGGACACAATATCATGCTGGGAAAACATCCTGGCTTTGTGTGTGAGCTCTCTGCACTCTCCACACAGTGGCTGGCTGCAGGTGTTACAGTAATACATGGCCCCTGCATCCTGTGCACATATGCACATGCTCATTCAGTCAAAAAGATGTGCCGTTACTATTACTGCTGATGTCTCACAATAAATGAAGTGCATGTATGGGTGTACATGGCACCTTGCTTTGATGGTATCTGCCTTCTTTCTTTGCGTAAACATTTGTGCGGTGTTATGCAAATCTTCCCACATAGTGACGTAGGTATGTTGGGGCGTGTTAGAACGAGCCGTTTTTTGGTAGGCGTGGTTGACTCTTATTTTTTATAAAGAATATCTCTTTGGGTTTGGGACTTTAATATGGTACTATAGTAGGGATGTTTATTTCAGTTATTTTTCCTAACTGACGGATTTTGAACTGTACTGTTTTTATTGCAGGTTTTCTGGGATGACAGTTGAGGACATCAGCACATCAGACGTTGGCCTGGACAGCTGTACCTACAGTACACCACACTGGCCTCTCTACTTTTGCATGGATGGCTGACTACTACCATGTTCTGTGAAGGTATTATTATAGCAAACCTGAGCACCTGTGACAGTGGAATTTGTAATTGTAATGAATAGTCACACAAGCATATTGGTAAAATTGAAGTCACAGAGAAAATTTTTTTTAGGACTTGCAATTATTTATTTTACTCATTCTCTTTAACAAACACAACTCAACAGTTACACCTTTTCAAATTCTGAAGTGCACAAATCCTATTCTACAAATCACATATTAAGAAACTTGTGTGCTCACAGTTAGGCTAAAGTTGCTGCAGAGAACGTGGGGCAAAACACATTCACACCCCTCGAATCAAAATTCAAGTTATGAGCAAGTTTTGCACATTGATAGTCTTACATCCGTGGCCAGAATTATTGACACCCTGGGTAAATATGAACAAAGAAGCCTGTGAAAATAAATCTGCATCATTAATCCTTTTTGATAAAAGAACAAAAAGGGGGTGGGGGGAAGCTCATTAGGAAATTAATGTTTTTCTCTTATACACATTGGCCACAGTTAATGGCATCCTTTTAGTACTTTTTGCAATCTCCTTTTGCCGCAATAACAGCGATAATAATAGTCTCTCCTATAATGCCTAATGAGTTTGGAGATCACTTGACAAGAGATCTTTGTGGAGAGTCTTTGGCCACTCGCCTTGTATTAAGACAATATAGACACACGTCCTCTTGCAGGGAGATTTGTAATATTTTATACGGTACAGATTTATTTTACAGGCTTCTATTATCATATTTACTAAGGGTGCCAATAATTCTGACCACGAATGTTAGATTAGGTCTCAGTTAGTCTAGCACAGTACACACGTTTTTATTTATTTATTTTTTAACAAATTATAGAATTGAATAGAAAAGGTAAGCTCTAGTATTAATTGAGCAGGTGCTGATGGAAAAAGATGTGTCTTTAGATGTTCTTGGAAAATGGTTAAAGACTCAAAGGTCATTCTACCATGATCGTATCTACAAATACCACAGTTAAATTCTAATAAAGTCTAATAAATATGTCCAGTTCTAATAAAAACACATATTTCAGGAAAAAATTATTCAATAATATGACCAAAATGAAATACAGCCCTGCATAACTCTGGTATAACCGAGCCTGTGAATTTCTTAATTTGTGATTTGTAGAATAGGATTTATGCACCTGCAGTGAAGATTTTGTTGTGTTTGTGAGAGAGAAAGAAACAAAATACAAGCTTGCAACTCCAAAAACATCTGTTTGATGACTTTACTGAAATATTCTCTACAAATACAAATTCCACTGTCACGTGCTCGGTTTTGTTACAGTAATACTAGGTACATTAGATGTACTGTATGCAAATATAACAAAGGGACATTAACAACTGAATATTCAGGGGATGCAAACTTATCACCTTTAAGTGAAAATTGTCATTTTGAATCCAAAATAGATCATTTGCGTGATTTGTGTAGATCCAAAGAGTTTTTAAAAGTGTGCATTTGTTTTCCACCAGGTGACCGATATCATCCACTAAATAGCACATGGCATATTTTACATGTTATTTCCATAATTAAAGATTAGAAATACATGTTTTACATCCAAATTTTGCCATTTTATATGAAAATATACAAAAGATAATATTTTTGAGGCACATAATAAAAAACATCACCCCCACACACTGCACAACTTTAGAGAAAATGTAATAATGGAGTGATATTACATAAAAAAAGCTATTTAATTGTGGTTTACATCATCACCTTTTTCAAACCTGACCTGATTAGTTCACATCCCTGATATTACAAAGAACTCGATTCATCTGCTATGTACCTCTGTCTTCTTTATAAATCATCTTCTCACTCATATGTTTTTAATTTTGTGGAACACAAAAGCAGAGAGTGACAGTCTCAGTCACAATTATTTTTTTAATATATATATTTTTTAGAAAAGCAATGATAATGAACAGTGACTGAGGCTGTCAGTCTCTTAAAGGGGTCATATGATGCGATTTCAAGTCTTTCTTTCTCTTTGGAGTGTTACAAGATCTTGGTGCATAAAGAAGATCTGTAAAGTTGCAAAGACTAAAGTCTCAAATCTGAAGAGATATTCTTTATAAAAGTGAACGCGCATCCATGCCTTCTTAAAACGCCTCGTTCAAACACACCCCCAACGTCTACGTCACGATGGGGTTAAATTTGCATAACGCTGCCCAAATGTTCACTCAAAGAAAGAAGGTGTAACTTTTATTCTCGCTGTCGTATTGATGCGCCACATGTGTCGTGGAGACGCTGTGTGTTTCCGTTGTGAAAGCGAAACTACTTTGTTTGGTTTCCAAAAGAGGACGATATCGCTTCGTCATGCCTAGAGCTGATCCGTGCTGGTCGCTGAGGAAATACATCAACTTTCTCCGTGGACGAAGCGGAGTCCAGCCCGCCTCAGCTCACTCTATCCCGGCCTCAGCGCACACGCTAAGCCGGGGCTTCCCCTCACACTAGGCCGCTGTGTTTTTCATTGTCACTGATTATTCAACGCGAGTTTTGAGCAGTGAGAGTAGCACTTGTTGTTTTTCATTTCTCTGATCACAAATGCAGACAGAGTTTTATGTTTACGCGGCGCGATGCAATGCAACACGTAAAAAGACAGTAAAAGTCATTATAATCAGTAATTATGTCCCAACTAGATGCAACAAATGCCTCGTTTATAATGGGTTTTAATTTTTTTGTCTCGTCACGCTTGAGGTATTCGGCCAATCACAATCGCACTGGATAGCTGGCCAATCAGAGCACACCTGGCTTTTCATACCGATGAGCTTTGTAAAAATCAACGCTTTTCAGAAAGGTGGGGCATATAGGAGAAACAATAATGTACGGTATGTTGGAAATAATGTGTTTTTTTAACCTTAACCGCATAAACACATTTCATTACACCAAATACACAAAATAATGTTCTTTTTTGCAGCATCATATGACCCCTTTAATGTTCTGCCTTGCATCTCCCTTTGTGCCGCACTGAAAATAAAAGTCAAACACATTTGGTAATAACATGATATTTGTATTCTTAAGTGAATATAGCTTTTAATTTGTTACGTAACACTATTTATATTAGCCTATAATATAATTTATACCTCTTTGTGTGTATTTGAGTGTAAATGCATTTTCCTTGCTACTTATATAGAAGGTTTGTGCTCTAAACATGTATTTGTAACTGTGTATAAACTGTATTGTATAAATAATAAAGAAATGATGACTGAATGTGATGTGTGTTTAATAAATTATTACACATACAGGCTAATTTACCTCGTATTAAGTATGTGAGATTTTTAAAACAAGCAGAAAATGTTAATAGTAACTTCGTTTCAACCCAACTGAAAATCAATGTCGATTCAAGGTTAGGTAAGCGAACCAGTCCGTGTATCATTCGATCATTCGTTTTTTTTGATTTAATATTGAAAGTAGAAAATTTTGAAAACGGCTCCTTTTTCGTATTTTCATTTTTTTCCAAAACACCAAAAACGAGAATTCAGCTTAAATTTTCGTTTTCGTTCATGGGTGGAAAAATGAATAAACTCTTTCTACACGTGGGCGGGAATTAAACGCCCTTTCTGCTGATTGGTCAGCCGAAGATCAACCCGTGCCGTCATCAGTTCTTCCGCAGTGCCATGCAGCAGAATAATAGTCCTCCGCTGCTGCAGTTGTATGGATTCTTAACACATTTATTGCAACTACATTTAATATTTTTTTGTCAAACAAACTGGCTTATGAATAACTCAACGCAACTCATACCGGGGCAGAGTCTAGAAAGGGCTTTCTTCTGTATAGATATAAATTCTATTCTTTGCATCAACTGGGCATGGCAGGGTATGATATGACAGCTTTCATAGCCTACCCTGCTCACCCAGTAAATCTGTTTATGTAATTAATTATGAGTTTTATAATCCCGCCCACCTTTAGAACTCAATTAACTGTTTATTAAGTTTCCACCCTGAGCCAACATTAAGCTGAATTCTCGAAAAGGATCCCGTTTTCCCCTCATTTCTTATTTTTTCTACTTTCAATATTAAATAAAATAAATATTAAATAAAAAACGAATGATCGAATGATACACGGATTCGAACCGATTGCGTCGATTCTACGTTAGTTTGCTCTCTGGGCTGTTTCTCCGGCACTAGTTCCCAGTGACTGCATTCGTGTTCATGATCAACTGAAGCGAAATGCGACGCACCGTTTCTGTTAACCTTACTATTATTCATATCACTAATTAAAGCAGATAAATCACAACGGTACACTCGGTAAATAACCTCTTTCCGCATTACATACAACTATCGTATTGCTCTAAACACTTTAAACGATTGAAAGCACACACCTTTCTTCAGCCGACTCGCAGACGCAGCCTTATGACGTCATAGCCACAGACCAAAATAAAAGTCTTGTTCACGCACATAAACTCTGTCCACTTTTCAACTGATTGAAGTGTTTCAGTGCATTGACAGAGGCTTTTTTATAACCTACACCATCTTAAAAATAATGAGATGTCACTATTCAGAATTCATGGGTCTGGGAAACGGACAGCCCAGCAGAGGTGGTTTAATTGAATTGGGTGCATACTTCATGTTCTTCCTTACGTCTTCATGTTAGAGGGCCTGTGGGTGTCTTTTATGGTGGATGATCAGATAGGAGTGTATTTTCCTGCTATCAGTCATTGTTATGTCTGATGCCATTTCACCTGTGTAATATGAGAAATGTATACAGTCAGTTTTGCAGCTTGTATTTACAAGCATGCATGTTTTACATTCTGGTTTATA